>JAKLNT010000021.1:0-456413 GCA_022814375.1 Aspergillus quadricinctus
AATATAGCTATTAATTATATATATCTATAGGAACTATAAATATTAGCCTATATATATTATCTAGTCTATCTTAAAAAAGGAACTTATCTAGTCTAGGACTAGATTATCTAGTCTATCTTAGAAAGGGTAATTACCTAGCCTAAGACTAGATTAAATAATTATATAGATACTAATAATAGAAGTTTATTCTTCTTCTAATATCTTCTAGTATAATATATTACCCTCAGCTATTATAGTAGTAAGCTTAGTTAGGGTATAGTAGAATTATAGGGCTAACTCTTTATACTAGATTACTCCTAGTATTACAGCCTTTTTTTATCCTTCTACTAATATAATATAGCTAGTTAGCTATTTAACTTATACTTCTAGTAAGTATATAGTAGACTTAGGCTTATAGAGGGGGAGTATTAATAATTAGTATATTAACTTCCTTTTAATATATATATTAAGACATCCTTATAAGATGCTTATAGTATAGGTTATAATATAACTAAGTATTAATATAGAAATTTTTATATAATAAGTATTAATACATCATTAAATATTATTAGATATAGTTAATACTATTAAATATTATACTCTAATAGTATAATAGTTAGTATATATAAAATAGAATATAGTATAATTTCATCTTACTATTAACTAAAAGGCTTACTACTATATAATATCTATAGAGATATTAATAAATATTATTAGATATTATTAAATATTATTATTTAGAGATATAACCTTTATAGTATCTATTTCCTTTTTCTATTTCTTCTTCTTCTTATTAGAATCTAATATAATAATCTTTAGTATATCTATAGAAGTAGAGGCAATAATAGGGATTAGTATAGATATCTTTCTTAGAGCCTTTATCTTACTAGTTAACCTTAATACTTTATCTAGTATTATTATTAAAGCATTAGTAGTAAACTTTAATAGTAATATTAAATTTTTAAAAGTAACTAGTAATAGTATATTAGACTTCTCTATCTCCTCCTCTAAAAGATTAGAGGTAGGGGAGGTATCTAAATCCCTATTATTAATATCTATACTAATTAATATTATATCTTAAGATAATTATAAGAATAATATCACCTCTGCAGTTAACCTTGCTACTTTAGATAAATAAAAAGAAAAGATATAGATAATAGTATTATTAATCTAAGTAGAGTATATATCTTTTATAATATTAGCTATTATAGCTATAGATAAATTAGAAGGGGCTATAACTAAGTTTAATATTATAAATTATAGTAAAGTAGTACTAGCCTAATTTAGAACCTTCTAATATTTATAAGATATAGGACTATTAGTTAGCTATATAAGGGTTATAGACTATACTATTATTATTATATTAGGAATAAATAATAGTTAGATAATAATAATATAAGGCTAGGATTTATAGTTAATATTATAGAAGCCTACTATCTTATCTATAATCTATAATAACCTTTCTAGATAAGATAAGCTGAACTTTTCCTATTAATCTATATTTAGAAAGATATAAGTAAGATAAATATTAATATATTATTATAATCTAGCTCTACTAGAAGTTACAGACTTAGTAGTAGTCTAAGTACTAGACTAATAAAAATAGTTATATACTATTAACTCTATACTAAATCTATAAATAGTAAATAGATTAGAGAAGTTACTAATTATCTTAATAATAAATAAAACTATAGAATAGGTCAATGGAGGGATATAGTTATTATAGATATTAAAATTAGGATTATTAGTTATACTAGAAAAAAGAAGAATATTAAAATAGTAAATAAATTAGAAGGGAAAAAGTATAGCCTTATATATAATAATTTAGTCAGTATAAACCTATACCTATAATAATAAATTAAGATATAGTTCTAGGAATATCTAACTATAGTAAAAGAATACTATCTCTAGTAGGAAGGACTATAACTACTAATTAAAGTAGTTAATAATAATTAGTAGACCCTTAGTATTAAAGATAAGATTCTATAGACTAATAAAAACCAGACCTTATATATAGATATAGAGTATGACTATTTAACCTATAGTATTAATATAGCTAATAACTAAAAGACTAGAGAAGATAATATAACTATTATTTAGGGTAGAAGCAGCTATTATAAATAGAATTAGTAAGTAAAAGAGTAAAGAATAAAGATAAGGTATAAAATAGAAGTAAGAAAAGAGAAAGAAAAAAAAGAGGGAATAAGTAGCTTTTAAGATAAAGGTATAATAATTAGATAGTATTCTTTTAGAGATAGATTAACTATAGTATAGAAAAGGGATATTTATAATAAAATTAAAATATATATATATATAAATAAATATATATAGATTATAGTTTAATATATATAATATAAGCACTAAGTAATATCTATAGGATTACTAAACCTTAAAAGAATCTTAGGATAGATAATATTATCTATTAGCTTTTCTATATTCTCTAGAGTATAGAGTACTAAAAGATTATTAATATTAGTCATCTATAATAGGGCAATGTAGAGTTAACTATAAATAAATATTAGATTATATAGATTAATATTAATATAGTTAAGGCTCTAGCCCTATAATTTATTAATTATTATTATAAAAGTAAGCTAAATAAGGAACTAAATATATATTAAGGTAAAGATAAAATTACTTTTATTAGATAAGAGCTTGCAGCAAAAAAGGATATATTTCTAACTATAGAAGGTACTACTATTAATATAGACACTAAGATAATAGATACTAATATAGATCACTATTAAATAGATACTATTATATAGCCTATTCTTAGGATTTATATTCTATAGTAGTATAACTAGAGCATTTATATAGAGGTATAAGATATCTAGTTATAACTTTAGATTATTAAATAATTATAATATCTTTAATACTATATTAGCATACTTATTACTACTATCTTTAATTAAATCTAAAAAGTATATTATTATTATTAGCCCTTTTAAAAAAGAAAGAAGTATATTATTAAATTTAGCTACCTTAGTATTATAGGAAGTTAAGATAGTATAACTATTAAAGAAATCTAGGTTATAATATGCAATGCTTATTTAGAGTAATAGATAGATTATATTAAGAAAGTAGGCCATGTCTAATGTCTATAGGATAATTAATAAAAGGGAAATTAAATCTATTATATCTTTATTATAAGATAGACTCTACAGCCACTTAGTAAAGACCTAATTCTATAAATTTATAGATTATAACTATATATTTTTATACAAAACTAATAGCTCTAAATAAGTCTAGATTATTATATATTAGAGTAAGGCACTAATAATTATTAAGTAATTTCTATCTAAAATAACTAGTAGACACTATTAGAAGTCCCTACTTAAAATTATTAGGATACTACTAAATAGATTATTATAGCTAGATAACCCTTATTATATATTATAAAATAAATAATTAATAGTGTTAAACACTAACTGATTAATTATTAGTATCTTATCCTAAATAATAAGGCTAGTCTAATAGATTAGCTTTTTTATCTTTAGTTTTATAGAGTATATAGAATCCTTATAGATCTTAATAGGGATAGCAAATTAATAATATACTATATAATCACTAGAAAGAAATAAGGCAGCTATACTAGTAGACATAATATAGAGTATAATTAAGCCTTAAGCATATAGGAAAGCATAGAGTATTATATAGAGAAATATTTTCCCTATACCACCAGGCCTATATAGAAAAAATTGTGCATTAGCTAGATCTATATTAAGATAGTATATAATCTACTTAAAGGCCTATATTTAGTTAATAATAAAATAAGTATAGTTATTATTAGCTATAATAGTTAGCATAGAGTAGTTATATAATAACTTATAATATATCTCTAGATTAGCTACTATCTCACCTTATATATACTTATACTATAGTAGACTAAAGTTATTAAGAATATATCCACTATACTATAATACCTTATTAATCTTAAATAGTATATAGTTAAAGTAGGGATTCTTAAATATTATAGATGGCTGTATAGATAGTTAATAGTTATTAATAGTATATATAAAGTCTTTAGAGAAGTTAATCTTAAATTAATTTTAGATAATAAATACCTATACTTTAGTTAAAGAAATATAAATATAGATAGATATAAAGATTACTTATAAAAGCTATGCTAAGACCCTTCTCTTTATCTTAATAAAGAACTCTTCCTATTTATACTTATAGTAAAGAATACTATATATATAGTAGGTATTCTAGAATAATGCTAAAACCTAACTATTAATAGTATATAGATCTTTATAGTAAGTAGGCTTTGTAATAATCTAAAGTAGATAATAAAGATAATAGACCTTACTATAAAATAGTATAATATTATAGATATAACTAATAGCAGAGAAATTAATCTTATACTAATATTACTTATTCTTCTTCTACTTAAAATAGCTAGAGAACTCCTAGTAAGTATAGACCTATATAGTAATATAGAGTTAATTATATTTAAAGAAGGCCTCTAGCTATAATCTATAGTTCTTAATAATATAGATAAGCTTAATCTTATCTATAGTTAGGTTAAAAGTAACATTATACTAATCTAGTAAATAAATTATTAAAGTAGTTGTAGCGGGCAGGGCCCACTGAGTGCTCAAGCTTACTAAGCACTCACAATCTGCCTTAGGCAGCAACATTCTTCTATCTAGGGTGGACACTAGTAGTCACATAACCTTGGCTAATATTTGCATACTTCTTATTATATTCAACCACTGCAATCTAGTTAGGTTCCTTAGTGATTTCTTATTGTCTAAATCTAGGTTATAGATTTCAAGGCTTCTAGCCTATAATATTAGAAATTACTTACTATAGCCAGTTAGATAGAATTAGTAAGAAATAACTAAACTAACTAAATTAATAGCAAACCAGCTGAAGCCATTATTATAGTTAGCTAGTATACTATACAGGTATATCAGCAGAGATGAGACAGACCAGATGAACTAGATAGAATAGATAGGATTGCAAAGCAGCTATCTAGAATAGATAGATTTAATGGCATATAATAGCAAATTTTAAATAATGATAATGGAAGAATCTAGCGCACTGTAGATATAGGCTGTATAGTAGAATAATGTATAGAATAAGGCCTTCACTTAGTTAGCCCAGCAGTTAGAAGGTATGAATATGTATATAATATAATAGATAGACATAATGGCCGCCTGTATAGCCTAAATAGAGGAGAGATAGGCTGTAACTTCTATACTAGTACCTACCTTAGTTACCTTAATGCTACAGCTAGCAGTGCCCACACTAACAGTAACCCTAGTAGATAATAAAGTAAGAAGACTAAAGCCAGTACTACCTGATATAGAAATATATAATAGTATTAATAAGGCTATATATTAGATCTTTTACTCTAAGCTGTAGGCAAAGCTAATACTTAATTAAGCTATAATTAGTTCTTACTATAGGTGTATATAATATATCTTTAATAGGCTCAAGGGCAGTGCTACTACAGCCCTTACTCTCTAGATAGATTAGTATAGAAATAATCTAAATATAATATAAGTGACATTAAATAGTATATATAATCAGCTTAATCTTATATTCTAAGACTAGGGCTGGGCTAAGAAGGCTTTATAAGAGCTATAAGTACTATACTAAGGGAACCACCTATTTAATAAGCTACTTACAGATCTAAATTAACTACTGATAGAAGCTGGAGGCCACTCCTAGTCTAATAAGATAAAGAAGAACTACCTAGATAGTATCTTAAGCTATAAGGTTAAAGAAGCACTGACTAGTATTAAGAAGAAAGAGATCTTTATAGAATACTATTATTAGGTATAGTAAGTAGTAAGCTAAGTAGAAGCTCTATATATAAGAGGAGTAAGCTACTCTAATTAGTATAGGAGAGGTGCAGTCACTATAAGCTATAGCTATACTAGTTATATGCCTCCTCTAATAATCCTAGTATTAGCTATGCCCAATGCCACTGACTTAATAAATTAGGAACTAATAGCTATAATCTTAGCTCACTAACACTGCTGTGCTAAGTAGGTAGATAAAGTTAAATATATTTATCACTATAATAAGGGTAGATGCTTACACTGCAGAGCTACTAAGCATATAATTAAGGTATATCCTTACCTTAGTGCTGTCCCTCTACTAGACTATCTTACTATAAGGTAGCTATAGACTTCCTAAGTAGTAGGACCTAAGTTAGATAATAGTGACATAGAAGAGATAGCTGTAGAGAGAGATAGTAAGTTAGAAAACTAGTTACTCCTATAAAAAGACTCTTACAGGGGCCTATTAAATAGTTAATATAACTAAAAAGCTAGCATTAACTATATCCTAAAGAAGAAGATATACTTACTGATTATAGGAGGTTTTAATAGGCTATTAAATTTAACACCCTAGAATTTATTATATCTAGAATCATTAATAAGGAACATAATTATAGAATTCTACCTAATACTAGATGTATATCTTATATAATTATAGCTAAATACTTTATATAGAAGCTATAACTAAAGTAGATTAAGATTAAGCTAATTTAGCTAGAGAACTATACTGGCGCAATAGGAAGTATTATCTTAATAATTACTTATTTCTTACTAGATATTAGAGGGAACTATTAGTGTATAGTCTATATATATATAGTGCTAAAGCTGGGTGATGGGACCAATTTAATCTTAGGAATCCTATAGATAGTAGACTAGAAAGTAATGGTAGATGTAATGAGGCCATAATTATAGTTTATAGGTAGCCTCACTGTAGAGAGTATTAAGAATAAGCTAAAGTTAGTAGTAAAGTAGATTAATACATAAAGATTTACAGTCTATAACTAATAGTAAAGAAAGAATAAGATTATACAGATCTTTACTACTAGTATTAAAGACATTAAGAAGGCCTTATAGATTAAGAAGTATACTAACCTAGCCACAAAGCTGCTAGCACACTACTATAAGTTCCTAGAAGTATTTAATTATAAGAAGGCCGATGAGCTACTACTACATTATCTAGATATAGATTACTAGATTAAGCTAGTTAAAGATAAGAAGGGGAAGATAATAGAGCCCCCCTAGAGACTGTTATATAGTATATCACAAGGGGAGCTTCTAATACTATATAAGATGCTAACAGAACTACTAGAGAAAGGTTTTATTTATATTAGTAGCTTAGCTACTGCAGTACTAGTGCTATTTATCTATAAGCTAGAGGGCAGACTACAGTTTTATGTCAACTACTGTACACTGAATATAATCATAAAGAAGGACTGTTACCTACTACCCCTAATTAATAAGACCTTAGAATACATCTTAAAAGCAAAGTGGTTTACTAAGCTAGATATAATTACTGCCTTCTATAAGATTTATATTACTCTGGGAGATGAATGGCTAACAGCTTTCTGTATATGGTTTAGCCTATTTAAATAGCTAGTTACCCCTTTTAGAATAACTAATGCACTAAGTACCTTCCAGTAGTATATCAACTAGATCCTTTAGGACTTCCTAGATGAATTTGCCTCTATGTATATTAATGATGTACTAATTTTTACTAATAGATTATTAGTATAGTACTAATAGTATGTTTGCTAGGTACTAGAATATCTAAGAAGTGTAGGTTTATAGCTAGATATTAATAAGTATAAGTTTAAAGTAAAGAGTATAAAATATCTAGGATTTATTATAGAAGCTAGGAAGGGTGTGTGGATGGACTCTAATAAGGTGAAGGCTATATTAGAATGGCAGGCCCCTACCTCTACATATAGTATATAGTTATTTCTTAGTTTTATAAACTTCTATTAGTAATTTATATAGAACTTCTTAGATATAGTACAACCACTGACAGCACTAATATATAAGGGAGCCCCCTTTATATAGGGAGATAAGTAGGAAGCAGCCTTTAAGAAGTTAAAGAAGATATTTACTATAGCCCTAATTCTCATACAGTTCAACCCTAATAGGAAGATAGTAGTAGAGATAGATGCTTTAAACTAGGTAATAGGAGTCACTATATCCTAGTATAATAATAATAGTATACTAAGGCCAGTCGCCTACATCTTAAGAAAGAATATGCCAGCAGAATATAACTATAAGATCTATAATAAGGAGCTGCTAGCCATCATTAATATACTTAAGGAATAGGAATTAGAATTAATTAGCTTACTGTGATTTAAGCTTATTATAGACTACTATAATCTTAAATACTTTAAAATAGTCTACAGGCTCAATGAACAGCAGATATATTAATTATATATATTAAGTAAGTTTAACTATAAGATGCATTACTAGCCTAGAAGGCTAGGTATATACCTAAATACACTATCTCACAGAGAGTAAGATATACTAAAGGATATAGAAAATAACTAGCTTAAGGCTTATAATTATTATCTGGTGCTACTGAAGACTATTACTAGCTAAATATATATATAAGTATTCTATGCATATATATTAGTAGCTAAACTAAATAAAGGCTCTCTAAAGGAATATAGCAACTAATATCATAATTAATCCAACCCTATAATATTATATATAACATCTGCAGAAGGGGTGCTACTACTATTAAAAGAGTAATAGAAAGCAGTAAAGTATAATAACATCCCCTTAAAGAAGATATAAAAGGCCTTAAAGGAGGAAGCAGCCTACTTCCCTAGTAAGTTATATATATAAATATTAATTACTAAATGTTCACTATTGCTAGATAGCCACCTACTATACTAAGGATGTAAATAGGTCCCTAATTCTAAACTACTATAAATAAGAATCTTACAAGAAATCCATAACTTAGTGTTAACTAGCCACCTTAGAAAGAACATACTATATATAATAATTGCCTGAAATTTCTATTAGCTAAAGCTATCTATAGATATCTAATAATTTATGCAGAACTATAATAAGTATAGTATTAACTATATATAGTATAAGCAGTATTAGGGACTTTTAAAGCTATTACTAATTCTAGATTATAAGTAGTATAAGATTACTATTAACTTTATTATAAAGCTGCCTATCTCTAATAGTTATAAGGATATTATGGTGATCAGCAATAGGCTTAGGAAGGGTATGATCTTAGTACTATATAAGAGAATAGACTCTAAGATAGTGGTGTAACTTCTAATAGATTAGTTTATTAGATACTATAGTATTCCTAGCATAATTACATCAGATTATAGCCCATAGTTTATTAGTAAGTTCTAGGAGTACTTTTATAAGTGATTATATATTTAGTAACAGCTCTTAACAGCCTTCTATCCCTAGACTAATAGACAGATTAAATGTATAAATACTATGTTAGAAGCCTATCTATAGAACTTCTATAACTATATATAAATAGATTAGAAGTTACTGCTGCTAATAGCATAACTTATAATTAATAATCAAAACACTATAAGCATGGGAGTTAGCCTATTCTTCTTAGACTATAGATACAACATTAAACTACTAGAAATTAAGGAGCTAGATTAAGAGGCTACTACTATTGCCACAGCCTACTCTATAAAGAAGAAGGCTAACACTATCATTATAAAGATAAGAGAAGCTATAGAGATAGCCTAGTTAGAACTAGCAGTAGCTCAACAACAGTAAGAGGAGTATTTAAATTATACTTACTTAGTGAGCCCATGATATACTATTAACTTAAAAGTATGGCTAGACTTATAGAATGTCTAGATAGATTACCTAAGCTAGAAGCTTAATATATAGCATATAAAGTTTACAGTGCTTAAAGCCATTAGATTATATACCTACTAGTTAGACATACTACTAGGTATATATAATATATTCTATATTAGCCTACTTTACCCCACTTCTAACAACCTGTTCCTGAGCCAGATGAATAATAATTACTAGCCGCCCCTAGTACTAGTTAATAGCGAAGCTAAATATGTTATTAAGGAGATCTTATAGGAGTGTAAAAAATATATTAGATAAGGCCACCATATAGAATACTTAGTTAAATAGGTGGGTTATAAACAGCCTATATAGGAACTGGCAGCTAATCTAGCCAATACTGCAGCGCTCAATAAGTGGGAGAGCCACTGGCATTAAGGTAAGGGGGGGGGTAGTGTAGTGGGCAGGGTCTACTAAATACTTAAGCTTACTAAGCACTTACAATCTGTCTTAGGCAGCAACATTCTTCTGTCTAGAGTGGATACTAGCAGTTATATAACCTTAGCTAATATTCACACACTCCTTATTATGTTCGACCGCTGTGATCTAGTTAGGTTCCTTAGTGATTTCTTACTGTCCAAATCTAGGTTATAGATTTCAAGGCTTCTAGCCTGTGACAGTAGTAACTAATAGTATATTATAATATATCTTAAACTCTAGTAAATATTATATAGCCTCCACTAAGCTAATATACTAACTATTAATATAGTCCTAGATCTTATTATAACAGAACTTAGTAGTTATATAATTAGATCCCTTATAGATATACTTATATAAGTACTTAATTATCTTAATATTATTATATATCTTAACATTGATATAAGCCTTATATTTCTAAGTAAAATAGGGATTATAAGGAACTATCTACTTACTCCTAATAGTAATTTCCTCTTTATATTAAACTAGATACTATATAGGGTGTTATAGTACATCTCTATACTAGTAATAGAAAAGATAACTATCTTTAGATATTATTATAGTATTAGTATATAATTTTAGAAACCTCTTTAAGTAGGCTAGCACACTATTCCTTAGAGATATATAAAATATATTAGGATTATTAGTATAAAAAGTATAGATTATAACAGTTATTATAATATTATAAAGCTACTAATTATAGGCAGTATTCTAAGAAGGGATCTTAGCTAAAATAACTTTATTAATATTATCTAGAGTATATAGCTTAAAAGCAGATCTTAGCTATAGAAGAATATAGATATATAGAAGACTATACTTCTAATATTTAATTATATAGAGATATATAGTATAAGCACTAAAGATATAATTAATATATAGATCCTTTATAAGCATATTTAATTTTAGCTTAAATATATAAATAATTAAATCTGGCTATATAAAGATATTCTGAATATAATATTATCTAATAGGATCTATCTTAAATTTCTATTAAATCTCCTCCTAATATAGATTAGTAGTAAAGATAATAAAAAGATCTAACTATCTATAGTAAGTAAGGATAGCTATAGAATTATAGTACTATTATTAAATATAATAGATACTACTAATAAACTTAGATAGAAGGATTATATACTGCCTAAGCTATTTAAAGGAAAACTTAGCATTACAGGCCTTAAGAATCTTAATAGAGTTAGTATAAAATAAATATAGATTAGGGCTAATAATAAAGCACCTTATAGAGATTATAATATTTATCTAAATAGAGATAGTCCTAATATTTATATAGAAAATTTAATTTATACTTCTTTATAGCTAGCTAACCATTAATAATAAACTACTAAAAGAGAGTAGAACTATAAATAAAAGGATTAAATATAGCATTATATTTATAAAGTAGATAGTGATAAAATATATAAGATATAAGCCTTTTCTATACCCTCTTATTCCTAGCTAGTATGTCACCTTCTAGCTATATTAATAAATTATAACCTTATCTATTATATATATAAAAGATTAGGTACTACAGTGGTATATATAGTGAGTAAATAAAATAGATAATTATTAGGTAGTACTTACTTATCTTCTTAATCTTAATATTTAGTAAAATCTTATAAAAGAAGGGGTTAGTTATGCAGTCTATAGGTATATATTAAAGATAAAGCTAAATATTATAACTACTTATAGTATTATACTTACTAGAGATATCTAGTAAGAAAATACTAATCTTATTATTTAAAGTAGTTAGTATTAATAACTAGTACTATATACTACCCTAAATATTTTCTATTAAATAGAGACTTAGGTTTAGATAAATATATAGTATATTATTATTAGCTTTAAGAAAGTTATATACTTAAAGAAATAGTTTATAATATAGATTAGTAATATAGATATAGTAGTTAAGTATCTATAAAATCTTCTTATAGTTAGACTAAAAAATAGGATTCTATATCTAACACATAGTATTAGTATTACTTAGATCTAAGAAATATAATTAAATATATAAGGTATTTAAACTATATTCTAAAGGACCTTACTAATAGTAAATAGAGCCTTATAACTAGAAAATATATATTAAACTTTAATAGTTAAGGTATAGATTCCTACTATAACTAATAGAAGTAAAAGTAAATATACTATTTAATTAATAAATAAATCTGCAGAAGGCTATAGCCTTTATTATTATAATAGTAAAAAGGATATAAAGTAATAATAGCATCTCTAGAATAGTATAGTCTAACTGTAATAATCCAGATCTACAGCACTTATACTAAGTAACCTTCCTAGTAAGGACATGGCATATCCATACAGCTGAAGTCAAGGGCTTCCTATAGCATAGGATATAACTAATAAGTATAGGGAATTATAATATACCCTATATTAATAGCCTACTATTAATAGTTATAATAACTATAATTAATACTATCTCTCTAGTATAAGGGATGGGCATAGGTAGAGTAGAGGTAATTATTATAGATATTCTAGTATCCTTAATTAGAAGTATTATAATAGGGCTTATATTAACTATAATTCTAACTAATAGGTATTAATTAACTGTAATTATAGTAAAAGTATTAATTTTAGATTTAGATATAATAAGAAAGAGAAGGAGTATTATAACTAAGGTTATAATAAAAAGTATATTTAATATTAATATATTAAGAAGTTACTATAGGCATACTATAATAACTATAAAAGTAAGTAGATAGATACTATTTAGATATTAGAAATAAAGTAAGGAAATAAAAATATAATAAAAAATATATAGAAGGATATAAACTTATCTATATTTATAAAAGCTATATAATAAGTAGAGTATTAGAACTAGTAGCTATAGATTATAGTAAGAGTATATTAAAGAAAAGGAGGAAAAAGTATACTAAAAAAAAGATACTACTAAAGGAACTATATAGTTAGAAGCTAATATAGATATAGTATAGAGGAGTAGATAATTATTATATAAATTAATTAGTAGAAGAAGTAGATATATAAAAAAAGTAATAATTAAGTAAAGAAAAAAAAAAAATAAAGATAATAATAATATCTAAAATAAATAAAGACTAGTAATAGTATAACACCTCTATCTAATATATATAAATATATTAAGCTTATTTATAGACTAATTCAGCTACTTTACAGAGCTCTCTTATAAACTAATATAAATTATATTCTAAATAGGACTTTCTATATAGAAGGTATAGTAGATACTATAAAACTAGCTCTAAAAATTAATAGAGTTAGTATAACTTAAATTAGCTATATATAGATATTATCTAAGTATATATAATATAAGTCTTAGTATATTTATTATAATAGCAGCCTTATTTACTAGAGAAAATATAATTAAATAAATTATAGAGAGTATAACCTGCTTTAACACCTATCTAATATTTAAAATAGTAATAATAGGGACTAAGTAAGGGCTATTAGGGCTATAGGGGCTATTAAGACTATTTAGACTATTAGAATTATTAGGGCTGTTATAGCTACTATAGCTATTAATAGAGTAATTTTAATAGTAATTATAATTCTAAAGTAGAAGTGGATATAGTAGGAAAACTTATTAGTAAAAAAAAAAATAGAAGGAGTAGAGGAAGCTATAAAAGAATTAGAAGTATTAATAAAAAATATACTAGGTAGTTTAATATTAATAGACTAAAATAGAAGAATAGAAGAGTATAGAAGAGGTAAAGGAATACTAAAAGTAAATAAACTAGTAAGAAAGTAATAAGCAGATAAAAGTAGTAATAGAAAGATTATATAATATAAATAGATAATAAAATAGAAAAGAGCTAATAAAACTATAACTAATTAGATAGTATAGGAAATAATAAGTTATAGGATATAATATTATAGAAAGCAGTGTATATAAAGTTAATAAAGTATAAATAAGAAGCTAGTTAATAGTAGTAAGATTATATAAGTAAAGCTATCTTATAGTATAAGAGTATTATAGAGTGATAAAAATTTGATGAGGTGCATTACTAAAGATGAAAATATAATTAACTAATGAACAGAAGGCAGAACAGCAGAATGTAAACTTAGCTTTGGCAAGACTTTTAAGTATATATATATAATGATGGCTTAGCTGCTGCACTGCCTCATAATTCTTAGCCCCTGACCCATTGAATTTCACCACGTTCCGCGCTGAGCCGTGGGCCCGCTCCTTCCCCCCATTGTCAGATAGCCCCGCCATTGAGACTGAGATTGCGAAACTGCTCCTTCGTATATAAGCTTACCTGCCCCTCGTCATTTCATTTTCTTTGTTGTGTACCTTACTTGCAGAATCTCATCCATCGAAGACAAATTACTCACTATCTCACTCTCATAATAATGTCTGATCCATACAACAATCACTACAATCAATACGGTGCCCCGCAGCATGGCCATGGCCAGCCCAGCGACGGATACTACGGAGGCCAATATAACAACAACTACCCTCCTCCACAAGGCCAGTACGGGCAGCCTCCGCAGCAACATGGGTACTACCCACCTGGAGTAAGTCTATTCTCTTTTGATCGGCTTTTATCTCTGGAATGCTTTACATGGTCAATGATTTGGTCTTGTCGCGCCGTTACCGGAAAGCGTCTTCATGAGCTAACTTGCCTGATCCGATAGCCTTCCTACGACCAGCAGCAGCACCATCCTCAATATTCCGGTCCTCCCCCTCCATACGGCCAACAAGGCTACGCGCCTCAACACGGCGCTCCGCACCAGCAGGGCGGGTACCCAGGTGATCATAAATACGGGCAAGGCGCGCCCATGAACTATCCGCCACACGACCG
Organism: Aspergillus quadricinctus; assembly: GCA_022814375.1. Taxonomy (NCBI): domain Eukaryota; kingdom Fungi; phylum Ascomycota; class Eurotiomycetes; order Eurotiales; family Aspergillaceae; genus Aspergillus; species Aspergillus quadricinctus. The sequence continues at coordinate 14,804 of JAKLNT010000021.1, forward strand.
TGGTCACTCTCCGTATCCCCCACAGCAGCAGCAACACAATCCTCAAGGCGCAAGCGCATCTTACTATGGCGCTCCTCACCCGGAGCAACAGTACCAGGGCGCGCATGCTCCTGTTCCCATCGGACAGGAAGGCGAAAGAGGTCTGGGTTCGACCTTGCTGGGAGGTGCTGCTGGTGGGATTATCGGAAACAAGCTCGGCGGTGGCATTCTAGGCGCAGCAGGAGGAGCACTAGCAGGCGCTGCTGGAATGAACATGGCCACCCATATGTAAGACTCGACACTTACTTTGATTGATCGTGAGAGAGTCTAACTGTTTGCGCATAGGGCGAAGAAGCACAAGAAAGAGAAGAAACACAAGAAGGAGAAGCACCACCACAAAGGCCACAGGCGCGGATCGAGTTCTAGTTCTTCTAGCTCGAGCTCCTCTGACTAGTTCTTTGGTCACTCCAAGCGCAAGTCCATTTTTGATCATTGCCAACCTTGTCCGCTGCAAGTTTAGCTACGACAGTTACGATGATACCCTGTTGTGCTCTACATGAAGAAACAGTCGAAGATGGTGTTCCCTGGCATTTTCTGTATTCTTGCATTCGTATAGTTGCCCGGCTCTTAACAGCTTATCGTTCTCAGAAATGTATATCTCCATCATTATGTCCTGGATCCACCTTCGTAATCGGCTTGAAGAGCTATTGACATCGGCCAGCTGTTACAAAGGTACTTTCCCCCCAGAGTAATGATATCGAGAATGCTCAGCGCACGAAGCATTGTCGTTGTCGCCACATAAAAACTCCTGGACCGAATCGGTCCCGCATCGGTAACTACAGGCGCGTTCCTGTGGAACGGCATTAGGAGCGTCCATCAGGCATTAAGGATCCAAATGAGCGACGTCAATGGCTTTGTCGGCGGTAGAATCGGGAAATGTTCTAGAAGTAAGCTTGGAAGCTCCGAAGAAAAGTCGGGTGGCAAATCTGGGAAGTTTCATCTACGCGGTATGGTTGTAATTTATGGAGAGTCTAACTGGATAATTCTAAGAGCAACCACGAGTGGTTACAACCCATTTGAACTCCCTATTGCGTTCGTTTCGTTTCTGGGTGTAGGATTACTGAGTCAAGACGTAATAAGGTGGTGGCGAGTGGACAGCTGACTGGTACCTTACTCATACTCTGACTGTGACTTGGGCGGATGACTGATAACGTGATTGGATATGGCTAGTTGATTAGCAGAGATTTATGAATGAATCATGTTACTGATAGTCGTGATAGGTTCTCGATGTCGAGGTTGAATGTGATTCAGGAGATACAAGGGTTTACTTCGGAAAAAAGGCCTGGGCTCTCTACGGAGTATGCTTGCTTGATCTGAAGCAAGGGCGAGATCGACCGGGGAAAATTCATGGAACTGGCAACCGGGGAAGTAGAAAAATTTCCCAAAAATCATAGCACAGCGGACAACAAGAATGACACCAAAAAAATTGAGAAATGAATAGACTAGTCTAGGTACTGCAGGCTGCCGAAAATGCCTTGTTGAAAGAACAATAAATGTGAGGTTAAAGTTTTTTTGACCCACTGGCTTGCGACTATCTCCGGCTTTTTTCGCGGGGGATAAGGCAGGGTAATGGATCAAAAATCCGGAGATTCAGGCTTCAGCTAGCGATAAGGAGGCCCCGTGAAAAGGATCGAGAATATCGCCAGACTCCATACGAAAAATTATCGAAATTTGAGCTCGATAAGCAACGATAAGGGACAAGGGTGGATTTTCTTGATCTTCGAAGTATGTTCTATCTTTGGTTCATGGTATCGAACAATCAAATTTCAGGAGTCATCTGCAATGCAACCATGCTTTTTGGAAGGGGGAAAAGGAGACCACAGTCCACACAAACCATAAAGTTCAACCTAGGAGCAGCCAGCCCGATAAATTAGTCGAAAGGTCTTACTATGCTATGCTACATGCCAGATAACAGATTAAGCGGTGAGACTCGTCCTTTCCCTAGTCAGGGAAGAATGGCGGTGATGCTCATCCATGCCTTCTGTAAGCCATCGTTTCAGACGCTGAGAAATGAACGAGTAAGCTGCTGCGTACAGAGGACCATGCTTGCACCTCGAGCATCCCTAAACACGTACGGAGTACTCTTGTCTCTTTTGTGCTCGTAATCTCGGTTGCATTTTGACTTTCTGCCTTCTTCTTGATAAGACAGGGGTCGGTCTCCTCGTATGAAAGGAGTATTTCCTCCACGATCCTCTATATTGATCGAGCAGATAGGCAGAAATTATTAATTCAAGGTTCCTCCTTGAATTTTCTGTTCCACCGCCTTGTTATCGCAATCATCCTATCGTTATCGCTTGTACGGAGTACAGAGTACAACATGGAGTATCAGCTCAGCCATCATCTCACTCTGCGGGAATGACCGGCAAGAGCGGATAAAGAGATCTGCTGGGAAAAAGCCTTCCCAAACTCTAAAGATAATCTTGTTTGTTTGTCGTCGTCCTTTTGCTGTTCTCCCAGACTTCCACATGTTTTTGGTACAAAGACCGAGCCCGAAGCTAGGTAAGAATCGGCTGCGCCACCAAGTCGAGGCATGGTAGAGAATCTTGTGGCGACAGAAATAGATAGTAGCCCCAGCAGCATCTGCAGCCCCAACATTTTTACGGAGACTAGTCAACTGCAGTGGACACAGCACTATCCAAGTAGATGATTTACTGTTGCATCCCCGGATTCACACCTGTCAGGGACTAGACTTCTAGCTCAACAGCGCAAATGTTGATCAAGGGATGTGCGATATCCTGTTTTTCTGTGTACGCAATGCTCATTGCTGTCCATCCTCATATTTAGGCCTCCGTAAGCCTGCTCAGCTCGGTTTCATATTAGAGGATTGTAACTGCGCTTTGCGTGTAATAATCTTGTCCAGGGTTTGTGCAGGTGTCGTACACAGATTCCATCAGCCTTGTAATAATCATTCATCAGAATAAAGGGGCTGTTGCTCAATCCTCAAACCATGATTGGCTGGAAGCATCTCCATATTTGATAATTATTCGATCCGTTCATTGAAGTTGCCTCCTCAGGCCAACTTTCAGTCCGAATCTTATCGATAACCGGTTATCAGAGATTACCAAGAAAAAGTTCCCCATGCTAATAGAACTTGAGCGAAGTTTTTCCATCGCATCGAAAAAGAATGATTTTGTTAACCTTGAAAAGGAACTTCTAGTATTCGGGTTGTCCGATCCAAATTTGATTATTGAGCCAGAAAGAAAAAGGAAAAAGTTCCAGTCAAAAATCATTCCATCAACTGGGTTCCTCTCCCTTTTGCCATCATGGAGGGTTGCCGGCCAATCAGCATTGAGTATATAAGCCCGAAGCAGACACGGACCCTATCGGGTTGGTTGCTTCGACAGCCACATCGACTAGTGCAAATGCGGTCTTAGCGCGGGACAACGATGAAAAATTTTTTATCTTTGTAATTTTTTTTCTCGCTGCGCTGGAAGGTTGGGCGGCAAAAAAGAGGCCACAAACCGATAAATATCATCCCTCCCCTCCTATTCCCCCTCTTCCTTCTCCCTTCTATCTCCCTCCCCATCCTTTCTTCTTCTGAAAAGAGGTCTAGTCCTCTCTTTACTGTTCATTTCCTTTTTGTCTTCTGCATAGACAAAAGAATAGATTTCATCTAGAGCGTCTCTTGCGTCGTCTTTTTACACAGACGCAGTTTTCGTGGGCCGCCACCTCTTGATTGAGATACCCTAATAGAACGCCTTTTCCCTCGACACTTAATTCTTTTCGACCTTTTTCGTCTTCACGATTTCATCCAAAATGCCTGCTGTTGATGTTTCTTCCGTTCCTGCCGTCTCTGGCAAGGAGACTGCCCAGGCTGTCGCCGTTCTCGAGGACTTGATCAAGAACCTCAACATTTCGACAAACGCTGACGAGGTTCTCGCTGCCACTGGCAACATCGCCACCTACTTCAGCGGTCCTATCCCTGAACAGACTCTGCCTCTCAAGGCCGTCGATGCGTTCCAGAAGCAGCTCAACAACAAGAAGGATGCTACTGCTCGTGAGCGTACCTGCGAGGCCGTCCGCGCTATCGCCTCCCACCAAACCATCGCTCCCGGTGTTGAGCCCCACCTCGTCACTCTCCTCGGCCCTGTCCTCGCTGCTACCGGTGACAAGATGATTCCCGTTCAGAAGGCTGCTCAGGCTGCCGCCCTCGCGATCGTCCAGGGTCTCAACGCCAACGCTGTCAAGGCCCTTGTGCCCGTCATTCTGAACTCCCTCCAGAACGCCCAGAAGTGGCAGGAGAAGATGTGCGCTCTCGACTGCCTCAACTGCCTCGTCGAGTCCGCTCCTGCTCAGCTCTCCTTCCGTGTGCCTGAACTGATTCCCGCTGTCTCCGAGGCCATGTGGGACACCAAGGCCGATATCAAGAAGGCTGCCTACTCCACCATGGAGAAGGTTTGCGGTCTGATCGTCAACAAGGATATTGAGCGCTTCATTCCCGAACTCATCAAGTGTATCGCCAAGCCTGAGAACGTCCCCGAGACTGTTCACTTGCTCGGTGCCACCACTTTCGTTTCCGATGTCACTGGTCCTACCCTCGCTATCATGGTCCCTCTGCTTGACCGTGGTCTCGTTGAGCGTGAGACTGCCATCAAGCGTAAGTCTGCCGTCATTGTCGACAACATGTGTAAGCTGGTGGAGGACCCCCAGATTGTCGCCCCCTTCTTGCCCAAGTTGATGCCTCGTCTCGAGAAGAACTTCGAGACCCTTGCCGACCCTGAGGCCCGTGAGAAGACCAAGCAGGCCTTGGACACCCTCGTCCGTGTTGGTGATGTCAAGGATGGCAAGATCCCCGAGATCTCGAATGCCGGTGACGTTGAGACCGTTGCTGGTATCCTGAAGGATATCCTCTCCCCCAAGTACAAGGCTCAGATTGAGAAGTCTGAGGCCATCATCAACTATGTCGGTGCCATTGCTGGTCAGCTCGTCGACGAGAAGGACGCTGAGGTCACCAGCTGGACCCAGAATGCTCTTCCCTACATCACCGCCATTGTTGGTGAGGAGGAAGCCAAGACCATTGCTGAGACTCTGCGCAAGCGTGCTTCCCCTGGCGCTGCCGAGGCTGATGCCGTTCTGTCCGACGAGGAGGAGGGTGAGGATCTCTGCAACTGCACCTTCTCTCTTGCCTATGGTGCCAAGATCCTGCTGAACCAGACCTCTCTTCGCCTGAAGCGTGGTCAGCGTTACGGTCTTCTCGGACCTAACGGTACTGGTAAGACTACTCTGATGCGTGCCATTGCCAACGAGCAGCTTGAAGGTTTCCCCAAGAAGGACGAGGTCAAGACTGTCTACGTTGAGCACGACTTGGACGCCGCCGACACTGAGCAGACTGTCATTGGCTGGACCATGAAGAAGCTCGGTGAGGTCGGTATCGAGATCTCCCAGTCCGAGGTCGAGGCCAAGCTCGAGGAGTTCGGTTTCCTGCGTGAGCAGTTTGAAGGCCCCATCACCTCTCTGTCTGGTGGTTGGAAGATGAAGCTGGCTCTTGCCCGTGCCGTGTTCGAGAACCCCGACATTCTGCTCCTTGACGAGCCTACCAACCACCTGGACGTCAAGAACGTTGCCTGGTTGGAGAACTACCTTTGCAATTCTCCTTGCACTTCCATCATTGTCTCCCACGACAGCAAGTTCTTGGACAATGTTATCCAGCACGTGGTCCACTATGAGCGCTTCAAGCTCAAGCGTTACCGCGGTAGCCTGAGCGAGTTCGTCAAGAAGGTTCCCAGCGCTCGTTCCTACTACGAGCTCAGCGCCTCCGAAATGGAGTTCAAGTTCCCCGAGCCCGGTTTCCTCGAGGGTGTCAAGACCAAGGCCAAGGCCATCATCCGTGTCAGCAACATGTCCTTCCAGTACCCCAACACTCCCAAGCCCCAGCTCACCGACATCACCTTCCAAGTCTCTCTGGGCTCTCGTATTGCCGTCATCGGTCCCAACGGTGCTGGTAAATCCACCCTGGTCAACGTCCTGACTGGTGAGCTCATCCCCACCGGCGGTGAGGTCTACCAGCACGAGAACATCCGTATCGCCTACATCAAGCAGCACGCTTTCGCTCACATCGATCACCACCTCGACAAGACTCCCTCTGAGTACATCCAGTGGCGTTTCCAGACCGGTGAGGACCGTGAGACCATGGACCGCGCCAACAAGATCGTCACCGAGGACGACGAGAAGGCCATGGACAAGATCTACAAGATCGAGGGTACCTTCCGTCGTGTCATCGGTATCCACGCTCGTCGCAAGTTCAAGAACAGCTACGAGTACGAATGCTCGTTTGCTCTGGGTGAGAACATCGGCATGAAGAGCGAGAAGTGGACTCCCATGATGAGCACCGACAACGCCTGGATTCCTCGTAGCGAGATTATGCAGTCCCACGCCAAGATGGTTGCCGAGGTTGACCAGAAGGAGGCCCTCGCCAGCGGTCAGTTCCGTCCTCTGGTCCGCAAGGAGATTGAGGCCCACTGCGCCAACTTCGGTCTCGATGCCGAACTCGTTTCCCACTCCCGTATGCGTGGTCTGTCCGGTGGTCAGCGTGTCAAGGTCGTCCTCGCCGCCTGCTCATGGCAGCGTCCTCACGTCATCGTCCTGGACGAGCCCACCAACTACCTCGACCGTGACTCCCTGGGTGCTCTGTCCAAGGCTCTCAAGTCTTTCGAGGGTGGTGTTATTATCATTACCCACTCCCGTGAGTTCACTGAGAACCTAACCGAGGAAGTCTGGGCTGTCATGGACGGCAAGATGACTCCTTCCGGCCACAACTGGGTTCAGGGTCAAGGATCTGGTCCTCGTCTGACTGAGAAGGAGGGCGCCACTGAAATTACGGATGCCTTTGGTAACAAAGAAACAGTAGAAAAGAAGAAGAAGCTCACGGCTTCTGAATTGAGAAAGAAGAGAAAAGATAGGATGCTACGCCGGTTCGTTTTGCGCCCCGTTTCGTTCAATTATGAGTGCATATGCTAACTTGACTACAGGAAGCGCGGAGAGGAAGTTTTCTCGGACGAGGACGATATCTGAAGTAGTTCATAGACGAAAGGAAAAAGGAATCGGCTTGGGTCTGCCTATAGACGTTTATGATAGTATGAATTTCATTGCACAATTCTTCGACATGATTTTGAAGCTATACGAACCACACTAGCCAGTATAATCTTCGTAGACCCAGGCGGTTGGGACTTCCGCTCAACTAAGCTGCTTTGGTCTTAGCGCCTTATACCCACGAGTCCCTTCACCCTTACTCTGGTCTCTATCATGCTTAGAGTCAGCCCCCTTTCCCACCATTCATAATACATTCTGCATATCGATATAATTCCAATAATGTTGTCCAACGGCACATATTATGTTGAAAATGACACTTCGATTTTGGCCTGTACGTCAACTGTCAATTGCCGGACTCGGGTTGTCCAACGACTTCTGCCACTTCTGAGCTGTCGAACTCGAACACATTATTATTCTACTATTTCTACTACGCTAGGAACGGTCGTCTAGACACCTTTTCAGTCGAGTGGATTTATGATTAACAAAACTTAAGTTTGATGACGAACTCGCAAAAACTGTTTACAAAGCAAGGAATCTTGCAGTAAAGACTGAGCAAGAGGACCGATTTCTGCTTCTTCACCAAGAGAGACAACCATGATATAAGTTCCACTTTTGTCATTCTATTGCTGCTTCTGATACTCGGTATGGATATATCTAACTCTCCCCGACAATTCCGAAATGTGGAAGATAATGCCAGAAAGGTTGCGATATGATACCGCGGTTTCTCCCCTGTGCCTTGAACTGTTCTCGCAGGAGGTGCTGGCTCTTAAGCATCGAGCTAAGGCTTGATGTTGTGTGTTGGGCTGAATTCGGAATTGTCCAGAGTGAGCCTTAAAGCATCATAACTTCGGCGAAATTCCCGCGCAACGGCTCGCAATCATCAAAAGGCAAGGCACTGCTGCGGACTCCTGATGAATGATGAAAGAAGCCATCTCCCTATGGTTGGAAGCCTGCATCATAATGCGCAAAAATCGATATCTATACCCGGCAGGCAAGCTCTCTGTCCCCGAATGCTCGTTCGCGAAGGTCTGCAGACTCATGAAAACAAAGACCTTGCAGGGACCCGATACACGAAGATGTATTTCGAGCATATCAGGCGTGAGCAATAAGGACTATCAGGGCCACCGAATTGTGGCTTGACCCAGGAAGTTGAGAAGAAGGCAGAAAATGCGCTTAGCAAGCATCTTGCCGAGTACTGAGTCTCCAATTCCTCTAGCGTCATATGTTCTAATGAGCGCATTTGTCATAATAACGACTACTCAACATTCTCAACAATAGGAAACCCAGCCTTCGCCTTCAAGAACCGCAGATGCTCAAGAACCGCAGAGCATCATCAATTTCATTCGGCACTTTATACCAGTGTCCAAAACCCTCATATGTCTTCCACGTCACGTCCATCCCGAACTCATCAGATAGGATGGACGCCATCCGTCGTCCCAAGTCTACCGAAACCTTGGGATCTGCAGACCCATGCCCCAGGAATACCGGTGTTTTCAAGTAGGACACACGTAAAGCATTCTCTGAGTCATTGGCATCAGACTGAAAGGGTGGCATACCGAGAATATCCCGGATATGATTGACTGCTTGAATGTGCGCAGGAACATTGTCACCATCTGTATCATGGGCGAACGGGTCGTCGTCGTCTTCTTCAGCTTCTGATTCTGACTCTCCCTCATCGCCTTCGTCAATTTTCAATAACCCAGCAATCTCCCCTTCAAAAGGTAACCACCCGCTCATTCCAATGAAACCCCCAAGGCGTTTGCTCTCTCCATCTTCTCTCGCAGAAGGAAATCCCAAAGACAGAATACTGAAGCCGCACACCCCTGGCTCAATCCCCCGATCACGATCCGACTATACCCATCGCCAACAGCGGGATCATTCGATAAGAGCTTTGCCTCTTCATCAATCAATCTCCGAAGAAATTCGCTACTTTCTTGTAGCCCATCAAGCTGTAATTCAGTCCGGGTATTCGGATCCTCAAGCGAGTAATTGTCGAACCACTGATTGATAGGGATTCGTTTTAGTACTGTAGAGCGCCGTTTTCTTGCGGTGGGGAAGATGAATTTGGTCTACACTCTATTCACGCTTGTGTTTTATATACAATATCTCGCTAAATGATGTTATGAACATGAATCATAACAGCATTCTCCAGTGGATAAGAAGGTAGGATCTTCTCCACCGCATGCTCACTAAACCACCTACTCTCCCAGTCCGGATAGCACAACGCCTTAACATACTCCCAGTACTCCGGAAAGAACCCAGCCATCTCCCAGTCAATAATGCCAACGACCCTACCACCCCGAACCAAAATATTCCTCGGTGTCAGATCTGAGTGTGTCAAAACAATCTCATGCCGCCGTAGCGCTCGCACAAACCCCGCCGTTTGGCGAACCCAAGGTGCCCCCTCTGCAATTCCCATCGCCCGAATAATCCCCTCATTAAACTCATCCTCATCCGCATACGGCCCAAACGACCCCAATTCACTTGTGAATATTGGATCCTCGCACGATGATTTGTCAATGGATCCAATGAAATCCCCTTTAATAGAGCGTAGCTCTTCCATGTATCCGCGGAGCTGGGAGATGATCCCCTCCTGCTCTTCTTCGGCCATATCCTCCCATACGTCCTGAAGGACATCGCCTGCTATGTATTCCATGACGATTACTCCATGAGTGATTGATTCGTCGACATAGGCGTCATACACTTCTGGGATGGGGATGGAGGTCTTGGAGCGGATGAATTGTAGTGTTTCAGCTTCTGATAGGCGCGGGGGCTCGATTAGTTTGATGACAGTTTTTGGGTCGACTTTGTAAACGTGTATCATTTCATGAGCGCCGAAGCGATCCTCTTCTTTCAGTTCCCACTGTTTGGTTTTGCGCGCCATGGCTGACACTGAAAGATTGGGATGATATTGATGCGACACAGAGTGACGGAGAGGGGGGAAAATGAAAATGTAGGTGAATTGTCTGTCTAATATTAGGGGAGCCACCAAACCCGAGAGCTTTAGATATTTATGGACATAATCGTATAGGAAGAAAGCGGTGGTAGCTTTGAAGGTTGATGCTACAATGGACCCTCGGAAGAGATGATATATAGTTCGGGGCATCTTGTCATCATTGGTTCGATTAAGAAGGCAACCTCTAGCTGTTCAACAAATCCACTTGAAACTATATACTTATCAATTTAGAGCTACCTAAAGTGCGTATCCATAATGAAGATGTGCGAACAACAAATTCAGCATCCCTTAGAATCCGGTTTCAACCATTCAATTGAGTAAGAGCATATGTCGATGCGTCACTGAACAGGCATCAATTTCAAACTTTGGTATGCACCCTCCACACCTTCGAGGCAATCTGCTCCAAGTCCTCCGTACTGAATTCGATATCCCCTTCGTTGGGGTCTGCGGACCGAAGGCAAAGCCCGTCGAAAGGAAGTACCAGAGGAGCCCCAGAGATGCGAATCGAGTCCTGGGTTGTCAACTGTGAGATCACCACCCGTTGTGTGACCTTTGGGACCTTCTTGAACGGTTCAGCCCTGGTTGGGCCATCGATCAGCTCCCATATCTCCACCGAGATTTCCCTCATGGTCTGGCTGACCAAGATGATGAGGGCTATTTTGACATCTCCGTTGAAGTCGGTCAACCAGTCTTAGAATGATGGAGCCACTGAGGTGTCTTCCCACCTTGGGCTTGCACTGTTAGATAGCAGGAAATATTAGCCACAATACGGTAGGCACGAGAAAAGAAATATTGTATAGCATAAAGGCATACTTGGGATAGAATGGCCGTCCGCAAATGCTCCGCAAGATCATAGAGATCTTCGATCAACCACCACTGGGCAACGCTGGCCAGGACGCTTCTACACTGTGAAAATCCCGCTTCAGTAACTGCTGTCGGCCATTTGTCAGAACGCCCATCTGGGAGGTCTTGAGGTTGATATGCTTGTCCGGCCGTTTGCTGCGCGAAGTAGCTTGGACCTCAGCTCCTGGGAGCGTTTGGAGCTCCAAGTCGAGATTATTCATGAGGACAAACTTGTGGATAATCATGTCATGGAAGGCCGCACGGGCTTGTTCATGGGCTTTGGTAATCATTTTCGCATGGAGGAGATTCAACGCTGGATATATGAGCAGTATGAGGCGCTCAAAGTTTTCTTGCTGGAGAAACAGAAATCTTCAAGAAATGCTTGCTCGTCCAAAGAAGAGAATGTATGCTTCTCCACAGGTTTATTTGCCCCCAGGCCATGATATTCACTATTGAGAACATCATGGAATCGTTGCTTCCTTGGGTATTGATATTCACTGGTTCTAGAGTGAACACTGAGACTTCCATTCTACTTCTGAGTTGCATTTACTGCCATCATAGGAACTAGTTAAGACAGGGCAGTGATAGCTATACCTTCGCTAAGTTGTGCTAGGATAGGTCCTCAGTTCATTCGAATGACATGGGTAGAAGCTCTACATAAGAATAATTTCTTGTCATTGAATGACGCTAGGTTCTTGCTGCAGATTCTACCTACAAATCGTTCGGTGGTGCTGAGGAAGAGATAATGAGTGTTGACCAGACCTGTAAGGCACTCTTCCTCTCTTCCTCCTCCTCTCCCTCCTCCTCCTCCTCCTCTTCATCTCTAGTACTCTCTCTTCCATCATCATCATCATCTCCTTCTTCATCTCCTTCTTCATCTCCTTCTTCATCTCCTTCTTCATCTCCTTCTTCATCTCCTTCTTCGTCTTCACCTATTTCCCCTCCATTTCAGCCACCTTTCCCCCAGTCCATCGCAGTTGATTGGAAGCCATCCCTCGAATTTCTTCAGTTCTCGAGGTGAGCAAACATTCCATCTCTTCCTGAGTTCTTCTTTCAAACCAATCATCAGCTATTAACTCTCACTGCCGTTTGGTGAAGGCATCTTACGTGACAGAATCAGTCAGTTATACAGCAGGTGAGTAGCGCCACTCTCTCTTAACCCAGTGCTGCTAGCTGACAGCTTTAAAACATGTGTGTAGAGAACCATATAATCGAATATCACTGCAAACGATTTCGGTATCTTTTCAGCCAATATCTCGACCTCGAACCTCGCCGGAGCATAGGTAAGTAAGGTAAGTAATTTCTCCTCCCCTCCTTTGCCTTGGACGGCGAGAGATAGCCTCCACGAGGCATCTCTGCATCGTAAAGGATGACCTCTACGAGGCCGTCCTGGCACCAGAGCTCGAGGGAAGTGGAGCTATACTCCAGTCCTGCTCTCCGAAAACTGCGAGTTTAAAACTTGTCAACATTCGAGAGCATGCTACGCCGCAAGACAAGAGTAACCTAAAAGGCGTCTCTGGCATTCGAGCCCAAGGACAAGCAGAACCTTGCTTGCGTTTTACCTCCCAAGAAGCGACAAGTCCATGACTCAGTAACATCTGAGGGAAGGCCGCGCCATACGGCAAGAGTGCTTCTACGAAGCGACTCTGGCATTTGAGCTCAAGGACAAGGGGAAGCTTGATCCGCCGCTCTTTGCAGCGAACGTTGGTGATATTCGCCGCAAGAGCAGAATGGTAGAGGCAAAGCTGACAGAAGTCATGCTGAGGCAGTCCATGTTTCAGAAGAAGCACCTGTCTCTGTGCCACCATTCAACGACAGCGAGAAATCCGATGCCAATCTGGTCACCGGACTCAATGTCGATACCGGAATTGGGGATGGACACGTCCATGTCCCGACGACGGCGATGAGAATTAAGGTGAAGTTGAAATGACTCATCCGATTCTCGATGGGTGCTTGAGAACAAGTGGACGCTTGTTCCAGCCCCAGTTCTTAGCAGAAATAGATGTTGTGCAGCGACACACACTAATCTGCAAGAGCAGTATGGTAAAGGCAAAGCTGACAGAAGTCATACTGAGGCAGTCCATGCTTCAGAAGAAGCACCTGTCTCTGTGCCACCATGCAACGACAGCGAGAAATTCGAGGCCAAGCTGGTCCCCGAACTCAATGTCGATTACAGTGACATTGGAGATGAGAACGGAATGTTCCAAATCCCTTTGGCATTTGTGACAATCCTGGCGAGGTAGAAACCTCTACTGAGCCAATTGTCAAGATCCGGTCTTCTGCAAAGAGTGACTGGATTCGGAGCTTGCAAACGATGGTAACTACCTTCATTTCAACTCCGGCTCTTAACAGAAAACGCCAACGTGGCAGTAATTGCTCGATGGTTTTCTGCGTTGCGAATGGGAAGGGCAAGCACATAGTGAGCTCGGGCAGGAGCTTCTCCAGGAGACGCTCGCGTCTACGTGCCACCATTCAAGAGCGAGTAATTCGAGGCCATTCTGGTCACCGGACTCGACACCTGATCGCAGCGTCGATGATGAAGGATTTGGTCATCCGAGACGTCAATGATATCAATGTTGATGATGAGAGACATGGGTAGTCTATTTCCTGAGACGTTGTTGAAGCCGACGTCGGTGATGAAGGACTTTTTGTACCCTATTTCTGAGACTTTGAATTTATCGACGTCGGTGACGAGGATAAGATTGAGCTGAGACGCCGGTGACAAGAGATTCGGATTGCGTGAAGTCGAAACGACAGGATCGACAGCTTGCAGACAGCCAGCACGACTTCATAAACTTGGAGCAGCATACGGACATCAAACCAGCCATGGACGTGGGGGGAAGTCACTCGAGACGAAGAAGGCGGCATGCCGTGACGAGAACAGCTGAGTAAGATTCTCCTTGCACGCAATCTTTAGCTCCAAAATATCTAGCTCCGTGCTCTTCAAGCGTTATACTAATTATCACGGTTTCAGTTGCAGATGCGGGCAAGCCTAACGCAGACGACGACCCCAACGACCCGACCGTCATGGCGACATCAAAGGGACTTCGACAGAGACTTCGACAGGTACTTTGAGAGGGACAACATGGACTTCGACGCAGACTTCGACAGGGGCTTTGACAGGGACATTGGACAGCGACCTTGATAGAGACTTCGACAGTGGACTTGGACTAGGGGACATCGACTAGGGACATCGACTAGGGACATCGACTAGGGACATCGACTAGGGACATCGACTAGGGACATCGACTAGGGACGTTGATAGGGACACTGATAGGGGATATCGACGGGGACATCGACATTGGGCTTTGACTATGGGATATTAACGGAGACGTTGACAGGACCATCAACAGGGACTTGAAAGGAACATCGACAGCGGACTTTGGGTTGGGACATTGACAAGGGACTTTAACCGGAACGCCAACAGGAACTTGGACAGGAACACCGACAGGGACTTCGACAGTTGACTTTGATTAGGGGATTTCGATAAGGACTTCGACAGGGACTTTGAGAGGGACGTCGACATGGAAATCAGCAGGGACTTCGACTAGGGGACATGGATAGGGGACCGATCGGCAGGAACATCAACCAAGGATATCGACAGTGGACGTCAACAGGGGCTTTGACAGGGACATCGACAGGGGACATTGACATGGACTTCAACGTGGACTTTGACAGGGACATTGACGTGGACTTCGACATGGAGTTCGACAGGGACATCAACCAGAGAGATGGATAGTGGACATCAACAGGACATTGACAGGGACTCCGACAAGGTCATCGAGAAGAACATGGATAGGGGACATCGGCAGGGACTTTGAATAGGGGACATCGACAGTGGGCATCGACAGTGGACATTGGTAGGGTGCATTGGTAGGGGACATCGACAGGGAATTCGACAGTGGACTTTGACTAGGGGACGTGGTCTAGGACTTTGACAGCGGACTGTGACAGGGTACATCGACCAGGGACATCAACAGGAACTTCGACAGTGGACTTTGGCCAGGGGACATCGACTGGGACTTGGACAGCAGGCTTCGACGGTGCACTTTGACTAGGGAACATCGGGAGTGAGGTTCGACAGTGGACTTTGGCCAGGGGATATTGACAGTGGACATCAACAGGGATATTCGACAGGGACTTCGACAGAAATCAACGGGACTTCGACAGGGACTTCAACAGGGACTTTGACAGGGACTTCGACGGGCTAGGAACGACGACGGAGGATATAGCAGGATATACCAGATGAATGGCTTTCACCAACTTCACGACAAAAAACACATACCGGAAACATCAATTTTTCGAACACATCACAAAGAGGCCATCATTATGGCAAATCTCTCATCACGACTGAGAGGGGTCAGGGGCGGGTATACATCAAATTTTTCGAACATATCACACAAAAAGGCCATCACTATGGCAAATCTCTCATCACGACTGAGAGGGGACAGGGGCGGGTATACACTAAAGCCAACTTATGGCAATTCATCGTGAGTCTCACAACCTTCGAGAATGATGGATTAATACTGACGGAGTCTGCAGAAGATCTGGACACTCGTGGATATCATTTGGAGCAATAAGCATTACACAGCCACAATAGCATATGCCGATACTCTCCTTAGCAAACACATTCATTCATTGTGCACATCCAAGATTCATCATGATAGCCAGATAGAGGGTATATATGCAAACATAAAGTCCTTCGAGCAATTTAAATACTTATTCCTTGTGGGAAGCCACGGCCTTCTCGGGATCCTCCCCGACGACTCCGCGGTGAGCAGCCACGATTTCCAGATCCCTGTCATGCGCGACATCAAACTGCCGGCCCAGTTTCTCCGGCCCAAAGAAGGTAATGATAATGACATAGGCGTAGACGCATCCCATGAAAATGCAGATAACCTTGCCATAGTCGTAGCGGTGCTTGACCTTCTCGGTAGGCGGCAGGGGGAACCGCTCACCAATCGTCGACTCGATGGTCGAGCTAGCCGACGAAACGAGGTTACCCAGCTGGTACGAGGTACCGACAACAAAGGTACGGATCGAGCCGGGCGCAAGCTCCATCAGATGGATGGGGATGACACCCCAAGCGCCCTGCACGCAGAACTGCTCGAAGAAGGCAGCGGCCATGACGGATTCGGTATGCACAAAGGTATAGGGGTACAGCAGGGCACCGCCGACGATGGCGATGACGATGATGGAGAACCGGCGGCCAAAGATCTGACTCGCCCAGCCGCAGAGGGTACCACCGGACAGGGCGCCGAGATTGGCGACGACCTGGGTGACGGTGACGGCGTTGGCGGAGAATTTGAATTGGTTCGTCAGCATGGTGGGGTAGAGATCCTGAGAGCCGTGGGACTATTGACTGTCAGCTGAATTGCATTCGCTGTGCGCGCGAGGGTTAACATACCATAAAGTTGAATCCGGCCATGAGCAGGACGAGATAGATGAGCAGCAACCAGTGACGCTTGAGGGCGACCTTGCCCTCCTCGAAGAAAGTCGAGGTGACGCCGCCGCGGACCTCGGCACGGATGACCTGGCGCTGTCTGAAAGCCTCGGTCTCGGGGAGACACAGACGGAAGATGATGATGAGGACGGGAGGGCCAGCAGCGAACCAGTAGAAGGGTCTCCAGCCGTGCGGGGTGGTGTTGACGAGACCGCGGGCGAACGCCGTTGCCAGCAAGTATCCGAAGGCGTAGCCCTGCTGCAGGAGACCGGACACGATACCACGCGCCTCCATGGGACAATCCTCGAGGGCAGTGGCCGCTGCATTACCGTACAACCCGCCCATGGCGATTCCGAAGAGAGCACGGCAGGCACTATGCCGATCAGTAATGTTCGATTCGACACGAGGGAAAAAGACTTACAGGAACTGATTGTATGTCTGGCAGAAACCGGTTCCGAGTTCCAGAACAATGAAGAGGATGTTGTTGACTACGAAAGGCCACTTGCGGCCCCAGCGATCGGATGCGATACCGAATATGATGGCGCCGACGGATCGGAGCATGAGGACGAGGGTGATACCCCAGGTGATATCGGAGATGGATTTATTAAATGTCTCGGCCAATCCGGACGCGGTCAAGGAGACGGTGAAGAAGTCAAAGGCATCCCAAGTCCAGCCGAGAAAGGCGACCTGCATAGGTCAGTTCCGGTTATTCAGTAAGGATGTGATCACGGGCTAACTCACCAGGAAAAATAACCATTGTTGTCTGTTCAGGAGCGTGAGAGCCTTGAAAGGATTGGGAGCAGGGTTCATGGGAGGCTTCAAGGACGAGACTCGAGTGACGAGGTATCTGCCAATGCTCATGCGATGGCCGTGCTCCTCTACGGCTGAGACGGGAGCGGCCTCATGTTGAGGCTTTCCCTCATACTGTTCAGCCATGTCGAGGGAGATCAGAATACACAGCGAAAGGAAGAAAGTATGACAAGTCGCGTGGAGGAGAGAAGGGGATGTCACAAAAGCAGAGGGGAGCTGAGCCGGTTTTAAATCAGCGAACGAGCGAGAAGAAGAATGTCACCCCTCACCCTCACCCCCGGTTATTCCCTCTGGGGAATAGACAGCTAGCTACCTTACAGGCTTACAGTTACACCAACTCGTGGAAACATGTTTAACAGGGTCTAGTCTAGTCTGCCACTAGAAAAGTTTAAGCGTCGGAGAAGACGAGAAACCATGGGACCAAAGGAGTCTCAAAGGCGGCTAAACGGCCTAAACCCCATGGGCAAGGGAAGGGAAGCTTTGGTGGCAGTCTTGGGGCATTTGGGGAAGCCGATATTGTCTCGACTCCTTGCATGAAAGCTGCAGTCCAAATTCCGATGACAAAATCTCCGATAGTGACACTCCTCTACCCGAGCCTAAGATCGAATCCATTCAACTATCAAAATGATCGAAACCAAAAAAAGAAGAGAAAAAGAAATTGGAGAGAGAGAGAAATGCTATGGCAATCACACAGAATATTGCCAAGCTTAGTTTACTCCAAGGCCAAGAATCTCCAAACTTGAAAGGAGTAAGGACGACCTCGTCACCATTTAATTCGCAGGACATCGGCATCTTTCTCTTGCAAACTGACTCGCTTTGCCGAACATCCCCGGTGAGCACCCCCGGGACCATCCCCCACGTTGTCGCAGTGATCCGGGGATTTTTCGTGCTCTCTAAGACTGTAGAGTTAGAGTACCCAGTTGGCTAAGTAGAATGTGCCACTCTAGATTGTGTTTAGCGAGAGTTTAGAGGTTCATGAATCATGGCCTGGTCTGACCGTACCGTCCTTACCTAGTTGGGGTCGGACATTGCCCGAGAGCTGGTAACCTGACGATTTCCATTGGCTCGTCCTTTGGGGCACAACGGGCGGTTCAGGACTTCAGGTTCGGAGGTTCCTAATGATTAATCCCGCATTGTGCGGTGCGGGGTGTTTATGTGGAGATGTCTGCCCTTTTCTCTCCCCAAGTCCCCAGTTATCTGGAGAACCCCGTATTGCAATCAGAGTTTTCATTCAACAGGTGAGTACATATTGCTCAAAGATACGATTTATTATCGCCAAGATCAGCTCAATAATAACAGTGGTTTGTGGCTCAGGATGGTAACGCCATTTATCATGTTGTGGTGGAAATGAGGTCGGACAAGCTCGCCCAGACAACTCTTAGAAATTCTTGGGCTCTTGACGCTCTTGGCCCAAAGCTTCTCTAAACACACACCGGACAACTCAGTTTGAGAACGTATGAAACCAAACAGCTACATCGATCTATCCTGCGAGCTCTTGGCGACTCCATCAGCGCAGTCTCATGTGATCATGTCAGGTCCACTTCACACTGGGCCTCACTCTCAAATAAACTTGTTCTCGAATAGGCCTCCATACCACATCTTTCGGGCATTTTTCGGGAATTCTCCGGGCACTTTCAGTCGAGGCCTAGACTCGAAGAGCTCATGTACGTACTCGGTTTCTCCGTGAATCGGGAAGTCTAATTTCAGCGATGGCCATATCGTTTTAAGTCACTGGTCGGTACGGCAGGGATCATTGCATGTCGCCGATATCCGGAGCAACCGGTTTTCTCAGCTGCTCTTGAAAAACTCTTAGTTCCTTCGTTCTACCCATAACTCGTGACTTGACACCGTTCGAACCCGAAGCTGACTTTGATGTGCTCTCCAGACGCCAGAAGAGAAAGTATACACATTGATCTACGCGGGGGAAGGTCGAGAATATTCAGCAATTGCTGCACGGCGTTGCACATCACATTCGAACGAATATTGCGGTTCTAAAATCAAGCCGAAGCCATCTGTGTTCTAGCGCCAAGATACTCTCCTGCTTGGGATGCGATGTACAAGGAATGGCAAGGTCACGAAATCTCTACATTCCGTCGCAGACAAGCTGTTATAGCCTTCGAACCGATACTGTCAACGGATGGGCAGCTAGTCACGCCTTCATTCGCGGCATTCGTTCGTCGCATACCTGAAGTTAATATCGCGTCCATCGCAGGCTAACTCCAGCAGTCGAGGTTTGTCAGATACAGGTTGCGGTTCCGAATGCTTCCTGCAGCTCTTGATGAACACAAGCATGGCGCTTCTACAGGAAGCGTTCTTTGAGGGCACCGTACCCCATACCAGGGTGCAATTTGACACAGGCTGTGCACTTGCTTATAAGCTGACAGAATAGACTACAGGCCTGCTGGCTGTGTTCGAACAGTGATCTTTGCAATGTGTTTTGGCGGTCAGAAGTCATTTTCTGAATCATCCGGATTATGGGTCGCCAACACTTCGGATCGAGGCCAATGATCAACTGCGAATCGCTTCTTGAACTCTGATAAGCAATGCAGCATTAAGAACCCGTAGTCTGCGTCGTTGAGCTGCCTCTATGGGTGACATTATAGGTAATGGTCAGGCTCATGGAGATGAGGATGAGCTTGATTATACGTGCTAGACTCTTAGAGGTCAACCTGGACACTTTGTGGGTTGACTGAAAAGCTTGCGTGATGAATCTCCCTCGACTACTTTCTACTATCTCGCCAGCACCGATAAACATCAAACTCTTGGGCCTAGACGTTTGATTTCCGATTCATTTTGACTGAGCTCGCTGGTACATACGGATCTCTATCTCCAGTACAGTAAATAGGCTTTAATCCTGCCAGGGCAGTCACTGTATCCTTCGTCCTGCACTTTATCTCTGACGAACCGGTCAACGAGGACACCCATCCAATCTCACAGTAACCGTTTAATCATAACTCGAGGAATCTAGGGCCTATAACCATAGTCAACAGAAGTCACGGTAGTAACAGACGCAGACACGACGTAAGAAGACATAAGAGCTGATCAGAATCTGCTTAATTTACAATTCAGGTCATACCGGCCGGCCAGAGTGTTGACCGAATCACCACTTTGAAAATTTCTTCATGCTCGTTCTTGGTTCTGATATCAAGGAAACCAGAGGACCTACCTTTGCTATGTTTGATTTGAGATCGATGGGGATGTTAAGTAGAGAGAGTTATCACAAGATGGAGAGTGAAGAGGGTGGGAGGTGTTTGTATATAGTGTGTGTCTGGACATGTCTTGATTTGCTTAGGTCTAACTATGACTACCTATGCATGATGATATTAAGAGCAGATAGCTAGCAGTCACACTGAGGTAATAGGACCAGATTGACTAGGAGGTACTATCAATGGTTCGAGCTTCAATTCCACAGGTTTGAACCAGCTTGGAGAATGGTTACACTGTATACCTTACTTTCTAGGGCGTACTTAGAGGTGACTATACTTAGAGCTATCTTTAGGATGTAGGTAAGGTATCCTGTAATATTGTAGGATCATTCTGATTGGTTCTTTATTATTAGAGGAGGCTTAGGATGGCATGCATGACCTCCACGTTTCTGTTGTACCTTATGAGAAGGTTGTGTCTTCTTGGGCCTCGTGATGCAAAGAAACTGAATTCATAATTTGTTTTCATACGTAAACTGATCCCTGCTTATTTGCTAACCTGACCTTGGCTCCGTTCTTGGTGTTGGTGGTGGACAGTATTGCAAGCTTGACAAGGAGGATGACGTCGCCCGCAAAGGTCGAAAGAGTTGGCATTGATGGATAAACACAAGATAGAGCATCAGTAGTCTTTACAAGTCAATTGAAGATGCTGCTAGTTTTTTATTAATAGCTCTTTGTTTTGATCCCATTGCACATTTTAGACATTATTCATAGTCAACCGTTGTTTCTCCTGCCATCCTGGCGATAAGAAGTGTGCCGAGAGCATCCGCCAAGCCCGTTCCGTGTCCGGTTCCCAGCAGGGTAAAACAGCACGATCCGTTCCAAGCAAATCAAGACCTGTGAATTACTGCATCTCATTCGGGGTCGACTACCCAAGAGGTATCTACCTACTCTTCTCAAGTTTCGTACCTCAATATCTCTCGCAGTCGCAGACCCCATCTCCACCACCTTCTCCTCTCATTTCCTCCTTATCTCCAGCGGCTGCTCCCCGCCTCCCGGTCAAGTGTCTCGCCCTTTTCGTCCTGTACCAAAGGGGGAGCTAAGATTAATCCAAGAAACAACAGCCCGAAATAATCCTGAGGCTACGGGACCAGCCACCAACTCATGATCCATCATCACCCTTACACTCGTTAAATTTTGCAGTTGCTCCTCTCCTTCCAATCAGCTCGTCCCAATTGCTCCTTTTGCATTCCTGGGGGCTCATCCCTTACCGCTGTCGCGATAAACCCACCCAACCCAAGGTCTCAGGCTGAGATCTGCCTTTCCGCCCCAGAAAGCTTCGATCGGTTCCTGCGTGCTGGATGAGTACGAAAAATCTCCACCTCCTCCAATGACCAGACGCTCGTCTGGCTCTCCTGTCGAGGACGACGCTGAAGACTCGCCTCTGATTTCCCGAACCCCAACAGAATCGTCAGCACATGTCCCGAATAATAATGCCTTCGAGACGGCCGAAAAGTCGCGCTCGCAGATAGCGAAAAGAGGTACGAGTTTCGATCTTCGACGAGACAACGGCGCCTCGACCCCTCGCTCTCGGAACTCGGGTCTGTGGAGGACGCCGTCGTCCTCGTCGACAACGACCATGGCCGCCACGTCTTCTGATACAAAATCCTCCTCGACATCCTTTCAGATGCCATTGGCCTCCCAGCGACTTCCCATGGAGGCTTCTCCTGAGAGTTCTCGGCTTCGGTCCTCCCGGTTGCGCAGCCCGTGGTCTTGCTCGATATTGACGGCCCTGACGACCCTTGTCGCTTCCGTGTTCCTCTTCTTTATCGTCCGCTCGTTCACTGCTCGTCAGGCTGGCGAAGATGCATGTGGGATACCTGTGATGAGCCCAGCGTTTCTCCACATGGTGGGCTTTGATACGGAACATACGCGCTTCGCGAGCAAATACAATCTCTATCTGTACCGGGAGCAGGGTGTCGATTCGTATAACCAAGAAAACCTAGGGGTATGTTCTCCGCCTCTGATTCGTCGGGTGCACTGCTAACGGGCCCAAGTTGAACGGGGCTCCCGTCCTCTTCTTACCCGGGAATGCCGGTAGCTACAGACAAGTCCGATCACTTGCCGCCGAAGCGTCGAGGCACTTTTACGATGTCGTCCGTCACGACCAGGAGCGCATCAAGGCCGGTACCCGGAGCTTGGATTTCTTCATGATCGACTTCAATGAGGATATGGCTGCGTTCCATGGCCAAACACTCCTTGACCAGGCGGAATACGTGAACGAGGCTGTCGCATACATTCTCTCCCTCTACCACGACCCGAAACGATCGCGAAGGGACCCCGAGCTCCCCGATCCCAGCTCGGTGATTCTCATCGGACACTCGATGGGTGGCATCGTCGCCCGTACCGCATTGACCATGTCAAACTACCAGGCCAACTCTGTCAATACCATCGTCACCATGTCCGCGCCCCACGCCAAACCGCCCGTCTCCTTCGATTCGGACATCGTTCACACGTACAAGCAAATCAATGACTACTGGCGGGAAGCATACTCGCAGACATGGGCCAACAACAACCCTCTGTGGCACGTCACTCTCATCTCCATCGCTGGTGGCTCGCGCGACACCGTTGTGCCGTCCGACTACGCTAGTATCTCATCTCTGGTCCCCGAGACTCACGGCTTCACTGTCTTCACCTCTACCATCCCTGATGTTTGGATCGGTGTGGACCATCTATCCATTACGTGGTGCGACCAGTTCCGCAAGGCGATCATCAAGTCACTTTTTGATATTGTAGATGTTCGCCGTGCAAGCCAAACTAAACCGAGAGCTGAGAGGATGCGGATCTTCAAGAAATGGTACCTCACAGGCTTAGAGTCTGTCGCTGAGAGAACTCTACCTCAGAAGGGTTGGTCTACCTGGTTAAATATTTCGGTCTCTTGACTAACTGTTCTAGAACCAAACACGCTTTTGACCCTAGAAGACCAAAGCAATTCCATCCTCCCGCAAGGCCAAAGACTCATCCTTCGCGAATTGGGCCATCGCTCCGGCCCAAAGGTTTATCTCTTGCCCATACCTCCGCAAGGAGTATCAGGCAAAAAGTTCACTCTTCTCACCGACCAAAATCTCGATAAGACCGGAGAGCATGGCAATCTGGAAGTTCTCTTCTGCAGCGTTTTCCCTCTTCAGAATGGCAAATTTGCAACTGTCTTCTCTATGAATATGGACTTTTCTGGGGGAAACACCGGTTCCACGCGTCTCGCGTGCAAGAATGCGGCTGAGGATGGTATTCACCTGCCAGCATCGACACCAGCTTCCAAGCATCCCTTTGACCGGGTCCAGCCTTTCTCATATCTGCAGTATGATTTGGAGGATCTTTCAGAGCACCAATTCGTTGCTGTTGTTGACAAAGCCGATAGTCCCACCAAAGGTTGGGTTCTGGCAGAATTTTCCGACAGTTCGGATGCTGTGATCAGGGTCCGCGGCGGCCTTGGTGGTCTGCTCAGTGCCGGCCTGAAGATGAGACTGCCCGCAAATCGTCCAATGCTCACTGAAATCAAAATTCCAGCTCTGCATTCCAGTCTGCTGGATTACAAGCTCCACATTGTGAGACACAGTCATCAGAAGAAACAGGAGCTCTTCGCTCCTCTACTGCGACAGTCGATATCTGACCCGCACGAATCAAAATTCTTCGTCAATGTGGACAAGGTTAAGGTCAGTCTTCACGGAGTAGCACCTTTCATGCCTCCGCCCCTCCGCGAACAAGCAACTCTCGGCGGTGTCTCCTTTCAGCTGTGGACGGATCCAAGCTGTGGTTCCACTGTCGACGTTTCTCTCAAAGTGGACATTGCCGGCAGTTTGGGAGAGCTTGTGATGCGCTATCGGACCGTCTTTGCTGCATTTCCCCTGCTTGTTGTCGCTCTTGTCCTCCGCAAACAATTTCAGATGTATGACGAGACTGGCTATTTCATCACCTTCGCCGAAGGTCTGGACAGTGCTCTGCGGTCATCCTTCCCAATTCTACTGCTTGCCATGTCCTTGCTGGCGTCTTCATTGGCCACCACATCCACGCAGCTCCCACCCAGCGACGAACCATTCAACTGGCGAGTTAATGCCACCGAGACTCCGATTGACTTCACAAAAAACGATCTGCTCTTGGGATCGCAGGATGCATTCTTCTGGTTTTTGGTACCTGTCTTTGGCCTGATCAGTGTCGGTGTCTGCGTTATTCTCAATTACATCGCACTCATCCTGTTGTCTGTGCTTTCTTTCGTCTATGGGTACCTGAAAAGCAAATCAGGCTACATTAAACGCAACGACAAGGGGTAGGTCAACACACTTTTGCTTCTGACGAATCTCACTGACTGAATTAGCAACCCCATCTTTAGCGCTCCGACTGCAAGACGCCGGATGATCAACACCGCCATTCTGTTGATTCTCGTGTCAACCTTGATTCCCTATCAGTTTGCCTACATGGTTGCGTGCATTGTTCAACTCGCAACTTGTGTGCGGGCACAGTGGCATGCCAAGGAAACGGTACGCATTATCCGTGTCTTCAATGATAAGGTACTGACAATATGCACAGAGGTCCACTGCAAATTACAACCTCTCTAATTATGCCCACTCGATCTTCATTCTCATGCTCTGGATCTTACCCATCAACATTCTCGTCCTCTTGGTCTGGGCTCACAACCTTGTTGTCCACTGGTTCATGCCGTTCTCGTCACATCATAATGTCTTGTCCATTATGCCTTTCATCCTCCTTGTGGAGACCATGACCAGCGGGGCCATGGTTCCCAGAGTCACCACAAGGTATGCGCCATCATTCCTCGCGTCTGTGTCACTCGACTAATCATTGTAGGTTAAAACATGTTACATCTATGATCCTCTTTGCCATTGCCGTCTACTCGGCAGTCTACGGCGTGTCATACGCCTATCTTCTCCACCACCTGGCTAATATCCTTGCCGCCTGGTTCGTCATCATCTACTTCTTCAGCAGCGGCGTCTCCCTCCGACGCCTTTGGCGCATTCTCGAAGGCGACGATGCCACACACGGCATGTCCGAGCCAGGCGGAAGCCATCAGAAAAAGAAGCCATGACGGAGCCACCGAGCCCGATATTGAACGACTTAATTTATGTCCCCTTATCTAATCTTTCCTTCTCCTGTTCCATCTTTGTCATCTTCATTTGGCTGGGGCGATCATTACGCATACCGGAGTTGATTTCATGCGTGTCGTTTCTGGAGCGGTGTTCTGCTTTTGTTGTTGTCCCATTGCGTGATGGGATTTGACTGTACAGAACCAACTATATTGATCCAATCCTCTCATCGAGTCTACTGAGTTTGGGACTTTTCTCAGACGGCTTGACCTCGACATCCCTATCCCTTTGCCTTTGTGTCTGTTGCCATTGTCTGGTCACTGATATACGAGGTGCTGTATGTATGGCTATCTTCAATGGTTGTTTGTTGGAATCTGGATATAGAGCGGTTTGTCCGAGAAGCACATGTACACAAGTCACGACGATGTTCGATAGACTAGCAGTGAAGGCGAGCCAAGGAACAGGAATCATACATAATCATTCAACATTCCATCGAGGTATCATTATATATTCAATAGTTCCAAGTGAGAAAAAACTAGGTCTCAACCGGCCCAACCCGAACACCATCCCGTCTCAACTCATCGATTTCCTCTTGAGCTCGCAACTGACGAAGCCGCTCCGTCCTCTGTGCCTGAAAACGCTGTTTCCCACCAAACTTCAACTTCGTGATCAGATCCGCCGCCTGGCCCCTGGTAAGATGTTTCCTGGCGATCGACCCATGCCTGACCTTCGATTTATTCAGGAAGCGCACCTGCGCCTCCGACGCGGGAAGCTGCCTCCACGTCTGCCACACCGTGATATATCTCTCCTCGAACTCGTTAGTCGCGAACGTGTCTGCGGCGCGGAGGGCGGTCTCGAAGTCGGGAGCAGTGGCGATGAGCCGCGGACGGGTGTGTGTGACGCTGTCATCGGAGTTCTTGAATTTGGCGACGTGGCGGACGGTGAATATGAAAGGGTCGGGGTCGTTGGTTGGGTCGGGATTGGGGTTGGGTTTGTACGCTCGACTTGTGTCTTCTTCCTTGTCGATTGTGAGCCAGCCTGAGCTGTCGGAGAGGACGTAGCGGTTGTCTCCCACGCGGACCCAGGTGTGGGGGCTGAGAGAGCGGATGTGTTTTTCGGATTTGAGGTCGGCGATTAGGTCGTAGATTGTGTCGTATTTTGTGAATGTTAGGTTGACGTCTGAGTCGTCTGGGGAGGGGGGCGGTTCCTCCGTTTCGTTTTCGTCGGCTGGGGTCCCGGTTGCGGTGCCTTCGAGTGGCATGTCTTTCAGATCTTTGGCAT
Source organism: Aspergillus quadricinctus (assembly GCA_022814375.1). Classification (NCBI taxonomy): domain Eukaryota; kingdom Fungi; phylum Ascomycota; class Eurotiomycetes; order Eurotiales; family Aspergillaceae; genus Aspergillus; species Aspergillus quadricinctus. Next base: position 41,444 of record JAKLNT010000021.1, read on the forward strand.
TGGCTTTTTGCAGGACTTCGTCTGGATGTAGGCCGAATAGGGTCGGTGTGGAGAGGACGCCGGTGTGGAGCGTTGCCACCATGTCGATGATATGGCAGTCTTCCTTGCCGGGGTACAATCTGAGTCCTCGACCGATCATCTGGATGAGGAGGTTCCGTGAACGAGTCGGTCTGGCAAGTAGGACGCAGTCAATGTTCGGGATGTCGGTCCCTTCGGTGAAGAGACCGCAGTTCAGGAGTACTGGGTACTCTTGGTTTCTGAATGCGCGCAGCTGTTCTACCCGTACTTCTTTTGGGGTCCTTGCCGTGATGTACCGCGCGTCGATGCCGTGGCTGCGGAAGGTCTCCGTGAGCTGTTTTGCGTGTGCGACGTCCACGCAGAATACCAGCGTGGATTTGCGGTCTTGCGCGTTAGCAAGCCATGCACGTACGGTGGTGTTATTAACATTCTCTGTGTTGACTGCTTTGGAGAGAGAGCCGATTGCAAAGTCCCCGAAGCTATCCTTTTTCACCTTGGACAGGTTCGCCTCGGAGCGGACCGTGGTAAAGACCGCATTAGCAAGCCAGTTGTCGTCAATCATGTCGATGTAATCTTTATGGTACACAATGTGATCGATTGCTGCACCCAGTTTCAGGCCGTCCTGCCGAGAGAATGTAGCCGAGACGCCGACGAGTACTGGAGAATCTGTAGAGGCTTCGTCCACTCCGAAATGCCTTAGAGCTTCTCGGTAGGAGGATGCGACGATGTGGTGCGCTTCGTCCACCAGCACCAGTTTGAACTGTTTCGGATCGAACTTTGCTAGTCTATTTCCTCGCGTCAGAGTCTGTATAGAGGCGACAATGATGTCCCCAGCTCCTGAGGCATGGCTATTGCCCATCTCAATCTCGACAGTTCGGTCAGGGTACGCGCGGCGGCAATGTTGCGCTGCTTGTTCCACAAGTTCCCTTCGATGCACAATAATCAAAGTCTTGTCGCCTATCTCATTGCGTGACGGGATGCGACCAATTAGCTCGGTGAAGATGACCTGCCAGCGTCGAGAGGAAGATCAGCCACTGTCCGATCAATATGCGAAATCGTTATACGAACCGTTTTGCCAGCACCAGTCGCAAGCGAGATACCCAAGCGCTTGTGGCCCTCGTCCAAGTACTTTAATACTGATTGAATACATTCCTCCTGATAGTCTCGGAGGACTATCGCGGGAGACTCAAACGAGCGTGAATATTCTGTGGTCGGCTCTGTGGTCGGCCCTGAGCTGGTAGAGCTGAAACGGCCATGTCGGTGAAATGCCAGAGGTCGCCAGTGAGGTCGATGAGCTCGAGTGGTGATATTCAGAATGGGAATATGCCCCAATCTCCGTCGAAAAACGTTCATCTAGTTGCCATGGAGCAAAAGCATGTCAATAATGCGAGAGACGATCAACTTATCAAGTCTTTGCTCCCCTCCCGTCGTAGAGTAGTCTCATTCTCATGTTATCAAAGAGGCAAACAGTGCAAACATCAGCTTCTCTTATCAGAAATCCGCCGAGCCGATAAGTACTACTTAACTTTTTTGGATTTTTGGATCTTGTTGCTACATAATGATGAATCATTCTAACTGAGCAATTATAGCTTCTTCAGGCGCCTTGGACCGATGGGATGCACTCATCGTCCCCCCGAACTCAATGTCTTTGGCGTGTGTGCTTGAACCTCTCAAGAACTGACGATGAGCAGTTCAAGCGTTTACGAGCCAGATGAAGTCGAAGAAGCGTCTGATTCCGATATCGAATCCAGATCCTCAGGTACAAAATTCCCAGCTTCGTCTCCCCCAGTCGACGACTTTAAACGCCTCGATTCGACAGAGTCCGGAGACCGGGACACTCCGGAAGTGATACCCAGAGCAAGAAGAGGGACACGCGCTCAGATACTGGATACTCTACGCACATCTCTCGTAATAGGATGTGTGGACGCATACACCGCTGAGTTTGCGGAAGCAGCGAACAATACTGTGCCTTCCACTGTCGGCAGCGAAAATTACGCTGCCACTCAAAATGGCGTCGCCATCTGGACTTCACAAGAGAAGGAGATTCTATTCAGCATGCTTGACAGAAAGGGGAAGAACGGCGTCGCGGAAATCGCCCAAGCGATTGGCTCAAAATCGGAGTTGGAAGTTCAGGAGCATTTGAAGCTCCTACACAGAGGACTGGAACGGCAACACCTCCGAGATCAGCACAGCAGAACGATCGTTCTCGGCGAAGTCCCAGCAGCACTGGAGATCAGTCAAGAATGTTGCAAGGCACTTGACGATTATGCTGAGCTATTAGCTCTTGAAGAGCAGCGAGCTGAAGATGTTGTAGGAAGGAAGTTACATCAGAACGTATGGATTGTCGATCGAGAAATCGCAGAAATGGTAGAGGAACAGTTGGAGGAACGAGATGAGACTCCTCTACCAGGCTCAAGCGTCTATGTCACTGCCGAGTTTTTCAACATCAAAAAGTGGATCAGACTATCTGAAAGGTTCTTCATGAACGCCGGTGGTCCAAGGCTAGAGGACAATTGGCTGAACGTCGCCTGTGCTGACGAGACGCCGTCCATAACGGCGGACGCTCTTGCGGATTTCTACGCTCTGGCTATAAGCGTGACTCGCCGTCTCGTACATTCCACCCTGTTCTTCGCCATGTCACGACTACAGAACATGAGGGAAACCGGGAACCGCAAAGCACGGATAGTGAGATCGCGTGATGTGAGAACTGCGCTGAAAGTGCTCAACATGCCTCAGGATCGCTTCGACTTTTGGGTTGGGTTAGCCCGAAGGTGCAGCTTGCAAGTCGCAGACCTCCGCCACAAGAAAGGATGGCACTCGGAGCTCATGGACTACGACGAAGTGGAAGATATTCTTTCCGGAAAGGTTCCGGTCGATGCAAGAAGCACTTCCAGGCGGAGATCAGAGAGTCGTGCTCCGCACGGCACAATTGAAGATGATGATAACGAATCCGATGTATACTCCTCTGCTTCATCCATATTGTCATCGCCTGAAACAACGCCTATCGATGAGCCGTCAGTTAATCTCGAAGATGAGCACGCAGAAGAGATCGACCAGGTGAACAATGCCTCAGAAGAAATCCGGCTTTGGAACTTGATAGGGCAGCCAGCCCCATTTGGAATTTCATCATTGCCCTCCAAGACGGAGCAAGGCTCCAAGTTGCGCAAGCCGATTGGCGAGCGCAAGACGAAAGAAGACTTAGTCAATTGGCGTGACCGTACTTTGTATCGAAGCGACTGGGAGGAATACGGGCACGAGGTCCACGACCTCTACGAAGACTTGTCAGAGAATAGACGGAAAAGGAGGCGTATTGAAAGACGCACGGTCACGCGAGAATCTCCTGTCTCAATAGCCAGCGAGGGAGATCATGAAATGGGTGGCAATAGTGATTCGCAGGATTCGGGGAACCACGGCGTCAAGGACGAGCTGAGGGCCGAAAATGACCGAGACGACGACGATATGATACAAATCGAAGAAACCAATGATGCAATGGACATTGAAGGCTCCATGCAGGAGGAGTCGGGTTCTGCAGGCAGCGGTGATTCGAAGATGGATATCGAGACAGACACCCTCGATCAAGATCCAAGTCAGGATTTCAAGCAGGAGAGAGTGGAGTACGGTTCAAACGAAGAGATCACTCCTGACTCGGAGTTGAGTGATGGGGAACAAAATCATCCACCTTCGTCTCGGAAACCTGAAGTCGAAGCCACTGAGTCCGAGCGACCAGATACAGTACTGGCCATTGCTGTTGATACAAGTGAACAGTCCGATATTGAAGTCGCGTACGACTCTGATTCCGATGCCACCTCTGGTGCAGAGAGCGGCTCTGACCAAAAACGACACGGCCCCTCACCAAGCCGAGTCGGGGGTGTGCCTTTGAATGAAGTTGCAGGACCGAGTATCAAACATGACAACTTACACTTTGGTCCTGATGGCAACTCGAAGCCTGAGCATGCGTCCGTTTCTAATGACCAACCGGACGAGGGTAGCGACCTCAATCAGAATCCTGACATACACTCTCAACTCGAAACCAGAAACGAGGGAATACAAGCTGGTCAGGACACTGTGCCCGTTGTCAAAGAGGAGAACATCGAATTCAGCCAGAGCGAAGATTCCGAGTCCGAGTATGAGACCGACTCTCGAGTCGAATCAGACGAGGAGGGCAAACAAAGTCCACATCTCCGGGCTTCCTCACAACCAGTGATCAAACCTGAACCTCGAATGCGAGGGACTGATTCGGATTCATACCTCGATTCCGATGATTCCGACAGCGACGAGAGCTCCTCAACCCATCCCGGGCGAGGAGTCAAGCTCGAACCCACCAGAGAAAGCAGCCAACTCGACGAGGCGCACAAGCAGTCTCCATCAGAACCAGATTCAGATTCAGAGTCGGGTTCGAGTCCCGATGATGATAGCGGAAACAAAGACGAACGATATAAGAACGGACGCCTCAAGACCGAGCTTAAGAATGAAAGAGAAGACGATCTGTCTTCCGGCTCGGATGACGATCTCCCGTACGATCGACACCAGAAGCGAGAGGATTCATACTCGTCATCGGAAGATGAGGACGAGAAGAATAATCTGCCTCTTCATTCTCACCCCTTGAGCCCGGTTGTTTGACAAGCACAATAGGTAGGTTGTCATCGACACGGCCGGGTTTTGGTTACTGGTGACTATGGAGTTACCAAGCAGATATATTGGGTTATGCATTGGTCTGATACCCCAGACTTATACAGGGACTATGCTGTAACTATATAGAAATTCATAACAAAATATCAGGAAGAACTATTCGACCAATGACCGCATTAAAGAGATCCGCATCATAGAGTAGAAAGAAACAAGAGATTTGTTACTATATCGAATTATTGAAGACGCGGATAGTATAACTCTCAAACTCCAAAACATCGTGCGCCTTTTCCTAGCTGGACGAACACAAACTGTAAACGTGGCAAATCATTGCAAAAACCCATCCATCCGCTGAGACATCCTCTACCGAACCCGCATCCAGAGCCCTAGGTATGGCCTGCTTTCCTCTTAATCCGCCTTGATGATATTGTACAATACTTGCAAATTATAAATGAGTAACCCACTCAATGTCCCATATCATCAGAAGAATATGTGGTATTGCGTTTTCTCGCTGTTTTCGAACACGTCCAATTTCCTGCGAGTGAGATTTTCTCGAGATGGTGTCATACGATCACAGGTCAAGTGTTTTGTAGTCAGCGCCCGCCTCTGCACTCAAGGGCTGTACACCGTCCCTCGCATCGCCACCTGCCGGTTGAAAGTTGTAGCGATTGCCTATGCCTGCTGTGGCAGCATCTCCGATGAGGTTAGCCGTCTCCTCAGTGGGTCCCCTCAGGCTGATAGCTTGGAGAGAGTCTTGAACTTCCTTGACTCTCCGCTTGAAGGCCATGCGGTCCAGGAAGAGCTGCTGGCGAGCGAGTTCCAACTCCCGGCGTTCAGCTTCGATGATCTCTTCCATCTCGTTGAATTGTTGCAGCTTAATTTCGAATTTCTGGAGTGTCACGTTGACGGCAGCAGAGACGAGACGAGTCATCTCCCGCTCCTCATGCGAGGCGAGGGCCGCAGCACGCGCTGCGGAGGTTCCGAGCGCAACCGTTGCGAGAGACGGTTTGGGCTGCTTCTCGACTTCACCCGACTCTGCAACTTCAACAGCCGCCTCTTCGCGAGAGGTATCTACGTCCATCGAATCTTCGCTCTTGACGCCTGCGCCCTCCTTCTCTTTGCCCTTATCTGATGGTTTGCCGGAGCCCGTGTCCTTGTCCAGCTGCTTCCTTAGTTCTTTGCGGATTTCTTCCACTGAACGTCCAGCTGCTGCTGCGGCCACAGCTGGTTCTGCCATTTGCGCCAGGAAAGCAACCACGGACAAGACTGGGTTCTCGACATGGTTGATGGGGTCTCGCCCGCTCGCCGCACGCATCTCTGGCATGTCTTCGATATATTTATCCTCAATCTCCAGTTGCAAGAACTTCACCACACATTCTTCCTTGGTTCTTGTGCCGACATGATTGGCAATCTGCTCCCAGTTGTCGTCGAAACTCTCCAGGCCTTCGAGAAGCAGTATCAGCTCCGAATCGGTCCAAGGAGCATCCTTATCCGGAGCAATTGTGTATTCGTTATCTTCAAGCTTGACGAAGTCCGAGGCGTTGTGACTAGCAGGCATTCTGCCTTGTAAGAAACAGTTCGGGCAAAGATCGTACTTCGAGTCTGGCGCGTTCGCGTTCGTGGTTGTTGGCGCTGACTTGGCGTAATGGAATCTGAGTCGAGTGCAGTCTATGCCACAAGAGAAGCAATGGAACTTCTTTCTAGGCTCTCGGACCGCGCTTTCCATAGCCTTGGATGCGTCCGCAGCTGTACCGTTCGCGGCTGCGCCCTCTCCGTTGGTCTGCTTTTCCTTATCTTCAGCAGCCGGTGTAATCTCCTTGCCCTTGTCATCGTAAACGTTGCGGCGAATTTCAAGATTGAGATCGGCTTTGGACGCCGGAGTAGCGGAGGCAGCCCGGTCAGTGGCAGGGTGGGGCTTTCCGGGTTTGACAACATGCTGAGGACCAGGCTGGAAAGGCTGAAGACCTCGCGGTGTATCGGCGATCACGCGGAAATGTCCGGTGAAGGGAGGACCAATGTTCGATGGCCGCGTTTGAGGGTCAACCTTACAGGAGATCCCGTTAGCTTCGGAGACACAGTTATAGACAACACCTGTAAACCTACCTGATAGTTGATCAAGCCCCATTGCTCGAGGAATGAGTGAACTCGCATGATGGCGCATACATCTCCTGCCAAGTTGCGACGGCAAGCAGTGACTGTGAGATACTCGATGGGGTTCAATCGATACGTGTTGATCATAAAATCACGATAGTCTTTGTAGACCGCCGGCGTCTTACTCCGATTACGACCGTTGAAGAACTCCGCTAACGCCTTCTTTTCTATCGGATGAATCGTATGCATGTCGAACCATGTCGAATAGCTGGGAAGGATGATGGCGTGTGTTTGGGAGACGAGATGTGAGCGTGCCGAAGCTTCAAGCGCTGACTTTCCCTGCACTGTTTGTTCTTCAGATGCACCCTCAGCAGACGGCTGCGCACTCGCATCGCCGGTTCCATCGGCTCCCTCGGTCTCCTTCTTCGTCTCTGCTTCGGTGCCGCCCATCTCTTCGTCTTCAGGCTCACCCTCGTTCTGAGGCTTGGGAGAGGCGGGAGCATCTAGTGGATTATCAGTGCCCGAAACGTCTTCGCTTTTCTTCACGGGAGATTCGCTGCGTGATTGCGACCCTATGCGGTTGCAGCAGTTGGCGAATCTGGTGTCTTCCTCAGGGGTGGAGTGGAGGCAAAACCTACCGGATGCATTGGCCAATTCGGCTGGGGTATCTTGCGGCGCAACTGGCGTGTTAACATTGTCGGCCGCGCCGCCAGTAGTAGCAGAGTGCTCCTCCATTCTGTTTGACTGGGATGGCAGCTGAAAATTGGAGGTCGCAAATGATGTCGAACAAGGGTCGTTGCTGGTCTTCAGAGTTCACTAGACTGGGGAAGACAGCGCGCAGTCGCAACCCTTGATTGGGATTAATGCTTCAAAGGACAGAGCGACAAGTCTCCCGGGTAAAAAGAAGGAATGGAAAGAGACGTCAAGCGTAGGATGTTAGTGGGACCGATGATGGATGGGATAAATGGCATCCAGGATCGCAGCGTAGTTAAGGTACCTCTAGTCGCGACACGGCCAAAAACTCGCGCCAAGACCCTCACGTGAATTAGCCTTTTTAGGACTAGCGCGTATATCAGAATTCCCTACGGATCACAACTACCTCGACTTTACCACGTCTACTTCCATAGCCTTCTAATTCACACCAGAGAGCAGCAATGCTGTAAAACGGGGTTTTAAAAATGATACGGTGCTGAGCCTATGATGAATTTTCAGACTCGGTTGCTTTTTGAACGTAGTTCAATTCATTTATCCAAATACTGCGCAATCAGTTCAAGTACTTCAATCTCATGCTCTAAATGGGCTTTGACCCATGCACCGAGATCTGAACTCAACCATATTCCTTATTTTTTCTGTGCGGCCATGGCTGCCTCTTGGTCTTTGAGAGCCTTGGCTATAGCAGGCAGGGCATGAAGTCTCTTCAACCATGCGTCGAGGTTTGGGAAGTCCTTCTCCAGATCAATGGCGTCCCCGGTGATTCCCGGAATAATCCGGTACCAAGGCACGAATGCGGCGTCGACATAGGTGAATTTATCCCCGAACAAATACTTGCGATTTTGAAGGTACTTGTCCAGCACGCCGGATACACGGCGGATTTCGTTGTAGTAGCGCTCCTTCGCGCTCTCGACGTTTTCTGGATGGTATTTGGTAAACCACACTGCTTGACCGAAATATGGCCCCTGGCCGGACATTTGGAAATGGAGCCACTGCTTAGCATGGAAGTACTCTGGAGTGCCGGCGGGAAAACTGATGGTGTTCTGCTTGTCGTACGTTTCCATCAAGTATTCAAGGATGGCGCCCGATTCCCATAAGGTGATTCCCGTATTGGGGTCTTGGATCGCTGGGAGACGGCCATTCGGATTGATGTTCACGAATGGTTCCTTCTTGATCTCGTCTAATGGGACGAACTTGTGCTCGTATGGAATACCCAGATGTTCCAAAATGAAAACCACCTTCAAAGGGTTAGGGCCCATAACATGGCCCCAAAGGATGATAGGCTTCAGAGACATCTTATAGTTTGAGCAAGGAGAATAGAAAGACGACTCAGCGATTAATCAGTAGAAAGATCCTTTTCTCAAGGAGTTTTGAGTCTGGTTCCCATCACAGAAGAAGGACTCCCGCGTTTATATACCTATCACTCGCAACATCCGCATAGTTCCAGGAGCTGATCACATCGAGCATGCAGGCAGCGCTTAGCTGCGACAGCTCACTGTCTGGTCGAGATGTGGAGCCATCCGTTGAACATCACCTCCTTCTGGAGTAAATTATTAAGCCCTCGGATCCAAGCGGAGTGAGTATATTGCATGCTGACTAATTGACCATCTTCATCGAAGGTTGAATCGTTCTCGTTGAATCAATTCATCGGTACTCCTTCAATCCTGAGACGTCTGATAGGACGCTTCACCAATGTGATGGGAGGAATGCAAGAATGCTCAAGACGGATTATCAATCATTATCAATCAAGTTATCCTTGCCGACTATCGACGCGCTTGTTCATTCGAGCACAGGGGTATGCACGAAGACCATAATCCATTTAAGGTTATGAGTATAGCTAGCAACGGCCAAGGTTGAGGTGATAATCGTGCACCTTGGGGATCATGCTGCTGTTTCGTTCTTGGCATAGAACTGGCCGCGTTGTGTGGTATCCGCATGTTGCTAGATGGGATATGCCATTGAGATTCTTATCCACTCGACATTATCCGTATAACTGAAGCAAGAACATCTATTTTGATATTCTTTGTAGCCTTTCACCACACAGCATTGATCATCATGCTTTCTAGCGCAAATGCTGACTACTAGCCCGGCGACGACTACCGAGTAAAACGACAAAATGATTAGCAACCAATGATTCATTAGACGAATGATAATATCAAAGCAAAGCTCTACTGTCTTCGCGATAGGAGTAGATGCATACAAACCTTTAAATCACAATTCTCCGAGTGCTTCCAAAGACTATATGACTGAGCGTATCATGGACATGACTTCGGACTCAATAGGAGCCTGCCACGAGAGCAAAATTCTTTCGCAGCCGTCGAGAAAAATCTTTACCGGGATACTGATGCCATTCAATGTTCTAGTGGCGCCTAGTCCTTTTGATATGAGTGAAAAGCAACATGATGTTCTATTCTTGTGATAAACGGACGTCAGGTTTCGGACTACCATTTCGGAGCTCGGAGTGGGTCCAGCATCATCGGAATACCCAAGCTGAAGGCTAAGCCGACAGTGAACAGGCAACAAGTGGCCTAGACTGGGCTAACTGGGCAGATTAAACTGTTCAGCTCTTTTTACAAGACTTGAAGACTTAGAAAACGAGGTCGGTGACAATTGAGGCGTTTACGGACAGTCTCGAATGGACGGCCTCAGTTTCTTTACTCCGTGATACGAGTTTGACTCATTCGCTTATTTCTTGTAGACCGCAATGAGTCGGTGTTAACCAAGATCAGGAGTACTAAGCTCGATCGATAGGTCACAGGAGGATCCATCCCGCCCATTTTGGATCGGTTGATTCTGTCAAATGATGCATTCGCAAATCACGATCCCACATATTTCCATACCTGCCTGAGGCTAACACCTGACAGGTATACGTCTATATCGGCGACCAAAAACAAATTCCGACAAGGTTAGGCATATTGACAATTCGTCACCATACTTTTACCACAACGGTCGCCGTAGAATCTGACTCAATAAGTATCATAATACTTGGCGATCGAAAGTGTGTACATTGCCAAAGTAAAAGCCTGTGATCGAGCTTTCCTTGCGGGTCCACATGCCCCTAAGCAAAGCCTCAAGGTGGCTGGCATGGGCCGACAGGCCCGACACTGACAGATCACGATAGTCGTACTCCGTACATGATTGGCGAATCCCATAATTAGGTGCCTGTAGGGCAGAAAATCCGATGATGTCTTTGCCTCTGGTTCTAGGCTTGATGCACGTCGGTGGGTCCTGGCTATTTTTTCTTACTCCGATGACATCGGAGTAGAGCATTTGATTCCGGAGTAAAATGTTGGTATACAACTTCACGCCGTCCAGCAAGTATATAAGGAATGTCGAGTATCGCCCTTCATTTTGATATGCATCACTCATCCACGATCAAGCTTACTTGAATACCATCACTGCCTTGACAAAGACACAAACAAAACAATCCTCGCAACATCTCAACAACATACCAGAACTATAAAGACCACCACAAACTAAACAAAACATCCTCCCACACCAGTCTCTGAAAGCCTCTCTGGAGATCAAGCCAAAATGCCTTTCAGAACCTCCATGTCCTCCAAGTCCTCCTCCAGCGACGCCGCTTCAACACGCTCCGTCTCCTCCAGAGCATCAACCCTAAAGGGCGTCGAAGACATGCCCAAGAAGTGGCTCTCGACGAAGCACAAGGCCTACACCGACGCCAGCCCTTCTTCTTATTCCGTTTCTGCTACGTACAACGAGGCCGTCGCCAGCTATCTATCTCTGCGGTGATTGCCCTACCTAGAACTCAGAACTCGCTGCTGCGCCGTCCATCCTGGTGACTGGACGGGGCTTCCGGAATGATACCCTCTCATTGCCTTGAAATGACGACTAGACACGACGAAAATGCTGCTCTTTTTATCTTTTTTGGGGGATATTGGGTTTTATGATTTGAGGCGAATGGCGTGAAGGTTTCCATGGACAAAACCATTAAATCAATGACCGATACCTCATTTGAGCACTTTTGTATGCGGCTTTTTTGTTTCATTCTGTTGGGTTTGCATGTTGCTGTCGAGTTTGCTTACTATACTTAATAACTGCCCTAATACATTAATGCTTTGCCTGAAATCTGTAATATGTAATCTAAGCGAATGCTTCTCGAAACAATGCCTCTTCAACAAAGTTGGCTTCCCTAGACATGGAATGCTCGATCATCGCTAATATGCATAATCATAAGAGGGCTAATATATACATGAAACCGGAACTGTCGCTATAGTCCGGCCATCAACTCGTTCATGGAAATCGGTTTGCGCACAGCGTTCGAAAACCCATCGTGGTACGTGATCCAGACCTTCCTTCCTGCTTTAGATGCTTCATTCTGCACTGGATTGTCATCTGAGGTTTGCGGCAGCGGCTCCGGCTCCTTGAGGACTCTCCCAAAGAAGTCACGTTTGATGCCCGGGGCGTTTCTTATGGCATTCTTCTTCGCTGATTGGTCGTCATTCTTCCCACTCTCAGACTTGCCATTCGAGGTCATCCCAGCCTTGGAAGAACTAAGGGTTTCGGATTGTTTCCGCATGGTCTCCTTGCGGTACTCTTGGTCTAACACTTGACGAACGGCGTATCGAACAGGAGCAGAGCCGCCTGTATCTGCTGAGGTACCTTTGGTCTTGTGGAATGTCACAAGCGAATCCAATGGTCTGTAGGAAACTTGTTAAGCTTGGGCTACAAAAGAAACACATAGGCAACAGGAAGTACTTACGGTTCCATACGATAAGCCCAACCCCCATGCCCACCACTTTCACCCTCAATTCGGACTTTTTCAAACGTCACGCCTAAGCCTGCCATGACTCGAACTGCGGCCTGAACAAGTGCCCGTTCACTTTCTTTGCGAACACTCGCCACACTCTTCTGCTCCCCACTTCCACGCACCACAACTGGTTTCACATCAGGCGATAGCATGCGTATGAGGTTTGGGAGGAGCTCCGTAGTCAAGCAGTCCGTTGAGCGGAATAATCGTAATAGAGGAGCCGAGAAAGAAGATTGAAACCCCGTCAGGATCGCGCGGCTCTGCTTTTGAGCTTCGAAGGCCGCATAATCTGCTCTTGGTCCCGAAAAGGGGTGCTCGTCCTCTTCATCGTCATCGGGATTCTTAGATATCCTCTTACCTCCGACAGATGAAAACAGGTGGTGGAACGCTATAACTGATTGACTCAGATAGGGCGTGAGTTCCCACTCTTGGGAAGTAAAGACTTTGGAGGAGATGGTATCATGGAAGTAGAGCCAGTCATATGCGGCGTTAGGCTTGGAAAGAAATGTGTCGTCCTGATATGACTGAAGGGGATACGTAGCGAAACATTCGGATACGCAGCGGTCATGATCGCCACTGGCATCAACCATCTCGCGCAGCTTATTGATGGCATGGCGTTTTCTAAGGTCCGCAACGCCGAGAGGCACGTTCCCGCTAGAAATGGCGAAGGGGTCATGGAATGATTCAGCATTTATGGGAGCATCAGGGAAACCTCCACCTTCCAAAAAGACACGGTCCACAATGTCTCGTACACCTCCGCGATTCAGCCCTTTAAAGAATGAGCCTTCAGCCGTGCCACTCAGAACCCGTTGCTCAAGCCAGCTCCTTGTCAGCTTGAGAGACGACAGGCTTTCGTTTCTTAGCTTATGAGCCACCCACTCCGCGGCCACAAGCACACTCCGGATATCACCTTCGGCCGTCCCACTACTTTTGAGGCCACCACTTTTCTTCCTTGCCAGACCCCACGATGCCTCGCATAGCCGCCGCACACCGTCGTTGTCAGATGGGATGCCCTCCAGAGCCAAGATGTTCTTCAAGCGTGCGACAACATTCTCAAACGGTGCTTGGCGGACATGAATGATCTCGGCAACTGAGGAGGCCCTCAAGGGGCGTAAACTAGCGTGATACACATCGTTGCAAACCAAGATCAGTGGGCGGAGAAACCGGAAAGTGTCGCCTTTACGTTTTCTCCCGTTCTTGGCATTCTGATCGGTTGAACGTGCCATATTCTTCTGATCGAGTAGAACGAGGTCGATTAGGGCCTTCATGAAGCCTCCTTCTCCGCCGCTGCCAGACCCGCTAACAACTCCATCGACTTCGTCAACGACGACGCACACTGGTCGCCCAGCCTTTCGCACTTTGCGATCTCCCACCTCCACGTTCACTCCTTTCACGTTTTCAGTGCCAAGGGCATCTCTAATCCGCCCCTTGACGACATCCTTGCTGCGATCGTCACTTGCATTTATCTCTAGCACCTCGTACCCCGCTTGTTTGGCGCAAACATGTGCCAATGTAGTTTTTCCGAGTCCTGGAGGACCACACAATAGTAGAACCTTACGGTGCAGCCGTTCGCCATCATCATTGCCGTTGCCGGGCTTTTTCGTTCTCGACTTGGCAAGATTTGGGAAGACGATTGGCTCCCACCCCTTTAGCCATCGCAAAACAGACCGATGGATACGCTCGTCTCCAATCAGTTCAGTGAACTTGCGAGCGCGATATTTCTCTGTCCACATCGCCGCTGCCATTTTCTTATTCCGCTGGCCCTCGAGAGGACCCTCGACAGAGGGCTGTATCGTGCGGTTCGGTACTTTTGTGGGAGTTTTAGACTGTTCAATTTCTCTTGCAGCCTCGTCCAATATCCGATGGATATCAATGCCATAGTAGCTTTTTTGCGCTCGCCCTGGTCCCGTAGTCGAGCGGCTTGCAACAAGCCTCTCGTATGAAACTCGGGGCTTAGAAGTTCTCTGAGTGATTGTGTGTGTCCTCCCTGAGCAAGTCTTTATTTTAACCAGTTGCGTCGTTCGTCGTGGCAAATCATAGGGTAGCGAGACCGAATCGCTCACGCTGGTAGTAGAAGGCTCTATGTGTATAGGTCTTGAGACGACCTGCGGCAGGTCGGCTGGCTCCTGCTCAATTAATTGCTCCTCCAGCTCAAATTGGCTTTTCATTTGAGCATCCTGAAACGCGGCCAGCTCATCCTCGTCTTCATCTTCTTCATCCAGAAAGCCACCCATTATCTTCTGCCGCTTAGGCTCCATTGACTGTGACTGTTCATCATTTTTCCTTTTCTGCACCTCATTCGGAGAAGCTGCGCGCGATGGAAAAGCAACCGGGGACGAGATGAATGGCATCTTGATGACGGGAGGAGAAGAGGGTAAGCAAAAGCTTGAGTTTATTTTAGGAATTTCATTCGGTTCGTGTAATGTCTTTCGCGCTCTCGTTGGAGTGTCTGCTTCAATGTCAGAATCTCAGCCGTCCTCTATCCGCTGGTCAAAGGTGCATACCGGGTCTCACGTCCTCGTCACTCCGGAAGACGTCAGATAGATTCCAAGCCCGATGTTGTATAACAACCTTATTACGAATGTTTTCGAGTCGGTGGAGGTCCAAGACTTCGAGATCGTCGGAGAAGGTCTCTGAGGGAGGGTTCTGTTCTTCGGAGTGAAGGTGAATAGCGGGATCAAATGAAGGGGGAACCGATGGAGGAGAGCTCGTCATTAAGGTCAATTAGAGGGGCATATCAATTCAATGGCACTATAGTACAAACCAACAAAGAGGGTAGCTATCATCTAAGCTCCCCGTAGTTCGATGAGAAGTTGGATAAGACGACGCGTTCGAGACGCGCCAGCGGAGTACGCGTTAGGCCGCTTATCGTTGCTACTTAGATTGCAGGCTACTCCGTATCTACTCCGTACCACTCCGAACTTGCAAAGTAGACTCCTCAACACCACTTAGGTCCATGAATCGCCATCTATCCAACTCAATCGAATGGATGATCACGTTTCTCATCAATAAGGAAGGCTCTGCAACAGCTTTACATAACATGTTGGGTGGAGACCACTTTCCTAGCGCTACCTCCACATCTGGATTGGCAATTTGGCATTTTTCAACCGAAGGATTTCATCACTGATAAATCCTAGATCATAAGCTAATATTGCAAAAGCGCTCCATGTAGATGGACTTGTCGCCCTTCCTCCTTTTTTAGACACTTCACACTCCTTAATCAAATATGTAAAGTTCCAGGCAGCAAAGAGCCACAGCTGAAGCATACTGAGATTTATATGGTCAGTTATAGTACCACTACAGGGCTGCAGAAGGGTTTCTATTTCCTACACTAGAACCTGGTCGTCTCTCTGGTTTTTGCCTTTATATAACATGCGCAAGGACTTCCACACCGACCCCTTAGGTTTTCCTCCAAGCAGCCTCTTAACAACTATCGCGCATGGCTTGAGGTATTTGATGTCTTCAAAAAATGCATATAATAAGGGTATGAGGGTGTTAATTCTAAGCAGGTTGCTCCAGATCGTCTGTTGATCTTCCGCACTAGTTATGGTAGAAAGGATCTCTTGCTGTTGCAGCCACCTATAAAGTAGATCATCTGCCGGGAACACTAAGCTATATACTTTTTATTTCTTAGATTTAGCTTTTGAGTAGTGGGATTCTTAAATCACAGAACAAGGGTACAATGCAGAAGCTGTAATATTTATAAAACTAGAAATCCCTATATCTAGGTCATGAAATATTAGGCCAAACGACATAGAAGAACCGGACAGTATTAGATCTGGTATAAAACCAGATCCAGCGCAGGCGAGAGGTGCAGTGTAAGCCAGAGATTGTACGACTATCTCGCTGCTACCATCGTTTACATACCCTACCGCTTTCGATAGCTTCCTCCACCACTAGACTGCACCAGATACCTCGCTCTAATGGAATTCAATTGCTATGGTGTACTATTCGCGAGGTTGATTCGGGAATGCTCATGTACAACAAGACGGAGGAGAATTACGAATTGGAGAATTACATATAGCTTAATTCTAATCATACTCGGATCATTCACGAAGGGATTATATCTACGTTCACTCACATACGATAGAAGGTCCTAGTTCCTACGAGGTAACAAGTTGCGGAACTTACAATCAGAAGACAGAGTGTATGCAGTAGAAGAAATAGGATTTGGTTTGGTTTGAAGTGTCTTCACATTCGTGTCGCAGACTATCTATAGGCCGCAAGATCAAGGGAAACTTCCTCCGTAGAGGTAAAAACCTTGACCAAAACACAGAAGAAGTAGAAACTGAAACTGAAACAAACACAGTCACAACTAGCCAATCCAACCTCCCGAACCATCAACCACCAGCAATCCATTGTCGTCGTCGTCGAGTCGAAGGGGGCGTCAACCGGAGTCATGGCTGGCAGGCTGGCAGGTAGGATAACACAGGCTGGGCTGATCAATTAGTAAAATAGGTAAGACACCGCCTAGGCTGATGCCCTGAGATAGCTCTATCACTTACCTGTAGGACATGACATTCCTTCAACCAATCTTCCCCAACATCTAGCATGTAACGCAGAGGGCCTGGTATGTCACTGGCTCATAACCAGTGTTGATATTGTAACACCCGCTCCCAACTATCATATCATAAAAACCATTTGCACAGATATCATCACTATAAAATTGCACCGCCATACATGCACCTGGTCCACAAGCATCACCAGTCTCCATAAAGTGTGCCCCGCCTGGGAATGTATAACATCCAGCGTTCCATGAGTCAAAGGTATTGCACTGATTAGGTTGTCCGGCCTCGATTTCAAATGCATTGGGGTCTGGTAAACGTGGTCCGTAGCACTCGTTTTCATAAAAATAAATCGAACAAGTCCCCCCATAGGCGATTCCCATCAGTCCCATGAACACTCCATAGAGAGCTGCTGATGACCGCATATTTGTTGTACAAAGTTTCCAACAGGGTAGGGCGTGGAATGAGTCAATAGAGGAATGATTGATTGATCAATGGTGGCAATGGTCAAGTGGGTTGCCTACTTTATATGAACTGTTGGGTGCGTAGCTCTTCTACCTCTCCTTTGAGTCCTTTCCCTCACTCCGACCTCTCGAAGAATCCGCGCTAGATGAAATGATACCTCCAGTCAGCCAAAATGGCCCCCATCAGGGCCGATGCACCCTGGTGCCGCGGCGGCCGGGTGCCCTTAATAGGAAGGTGGTCTCACAAATCTAGCTAAGCATCGCGATAGCTGATGCTTAGCGAGGCTTAGCGACTCATAGTAACAAGGCTATCTAGTACTTGACCACTTACACAACCCACTTGGTCACTTCAGTCGTCTGCAGAGGATCTATCGTGCCACAAGATAACATTGCAATTCGCCAGCCAGCCCGCAGTGTTTTCCTCTCTGCTGAGGTGCACGGCCCGGAGGCCTATTCATATCCAACTACAACATGCCGGGCAACATAGCCGTTGGCTAATTTAGTCATTCCTCTCATACTAAATTGAATTACGGTTGCGGCGACTTTCATCAGTAGTGTGTAAAACTAACCTATCTCATAACAGTCTAAACCTAGCTCACATTTCCTATTAGTAGGCGGACAATCCAGCACTTACTGAATTTTTCTTCAGCAGAGATCCAAACATAACATTAGATAGATTCAAGACAAACTGCTTGTCCCTCTCTAAGCTGGGGAAGTGTCCAGTATATGTGACAGCCATTCTAGGTACGGGAACAGGCAGAAACAGGCAGGGAGTCATGATCATTATTTTTTTGCGGAGCGAAGTGAAAACCGACAGGGACCACCTTCTACGGCATCAAGTCGGCTGGACGCTCTGCGAAAATGAGGACCGCCATTTCCCAACATCAATCGTAATCGTCGACCAGACGAATATGGCCCTGGTGGTTCTGGCCCCTGGGTGGAGACAACCCGGGCTCAGCCGCAATTTGCGACGCAAAAAGAAAGAGTTGCGGGCTCGTAGGTATGCGGAGGTAGGTTAATTAGGTAGTTGACACTCAGGCTAGCTACAGGCTATCGCTCTATTGCTATGTTAGCACAGCACAAGCCCCTCGAACGGTACAATCTATACTCCACTCCGGCGTTCTTTGCTTCTCCGAGTCCGAGCTCAGGATAAGAACCTTCCATTTCGCGCCCGATTTCCGGAAAAACTTGAGAAACTGGCCAGCTCAAGTAATAAAAGGCATATTGACAGTAAAGGGGGAGAAATAATAAGTGGTGGAAGAGGTTTGATGGTAGTGGTACCTGAAAGGCTTCCAGCATTCCATGTCAGATTAAACATCCCATTTACGCTGGGCGGCTGGATCTAGATATGGTCTGTGCGGTATTTCTGGGCCTGGCCTACGGTAGATTTCTAGCTACGCCGGATATGTAGCCTACGCCGGATATGTAGCCTGCGCCTCCCAATGCAAAACTCTCTATTGCATTGGATTGCGGGATTTGGCGGGGGTAGTCTAGGGGGCTGCCTACACTTGGGCGCCTTATGGGCAAAATAAAAAGCAATTCTAGAAATTCCCGTGACCTGCATAAGTTGTGCGGGTTTTCATGGTATTTTGAGTAGCAGATTTACATCTCTTACCTACACTCGCAGGGATTTATGGCATCGGATTGAATAAATCTTGTTTCATTGACTAACTACTACTAATAATAATTGACGTAGTGGTAGCACAGACCGGGCTCATAACCTGTCGTATCCACTCAGCCAAAAAGGTGTCTAGACAACCATCTCTGGCTGAGATGATAGTAGTAGTAGCAGGAGGGTTAACAGCAGGGACACACAACACGCCCCCCCAGGTATGGCACGGAGTAGTCAGAGTGGCATGCCTGAACCTTCCTATACTAGTCATTTCCTTTGCTGGGTTGGTCAGGCAGCCTATTTATAATTAATAGTTAGGGCTACCTTACTTTCTTAGCGCGGCCCTACTACATACGACTAATCAGAATTATACTGGGATATATAGTCTTCCTTCCATAGTCTTCTTTTTAATTTTGACACATCCGGGAATTAAACTCTGGGTAGGGGGTCCTCAGGGTAGCAAGACAGAGGGCTCATAACCTGACGTATCCACTTGGCCAAAAAGGTGTCTAGACAACCATTTCTGGCTGAGATGATAGTAGTAGTAGCAGGAGGGTTAACAGCAGGGACACACAACAATAATCATACCCATCATCCTCGCGCCTAGGACGTTTCCGTCTTCCTGACGTACGCATTTGAGTACTATCCTCTGGCAGGGGAAGATCACCATCATCATCATCTGCTAGTTCATAAGGTTCTTCATGTTCTGCCTCAGAGGCCACGCTTTTCCGCCTCTTGCCTTATGCACGCTGACTTAGTCCCTGTTCAAAAATCAGAACATAGTCAGCTACTGAATTATCTTCCTCATCATCACTGATCGGATCAAGATCTTCCTGGGCATCGTGAGCATCTTTTCCTTCATTTGCTGGGTGGGTCTTCGTTGGTAAGATACTCGTCGATCAGTGCAAGCTGTTCTTCTTCAATTTCGAATCTTGATGTGCACATAAACATCAATAAGATCTTGGATGGTAGTGGCGTTTAGTGAGCCGCGGCGATAGTGACAGATATCCCGAGCAGAGTTAAATAGCCCTCAACGCCAGCGCCAGTGGCCGGGATAGAGAGAACATCCCTTGCTAGGCTACTTAGGGCTGCAAATTCATGTTGATGGTCTCTCCAGAAGGTACGGGGAGCAGCCAGAAGAGTCCCTATCAAAAAAATTAGTTAAAGTAAAGCTAGGACAAAAGATATACTTACCACTGCTAAGATATTGTGTAAGCTAATCATACTGGCCTAGTGTTGGTTGACGAAGTCCTCTTAGTGTTAGAAGCAACTGGAAATCAAGATACGACGCCTGTATTGCTGATGACTGGTCCCTCGACTGTGACTGAGTATCGGTAATCCGCTGCTGGTAGGGCTCAAGGTAGTCCTGAAGGCTCTTGCGATATTTCTCACAATAATCGATCTTAGGATCCTCCCAATCCTTGCTAGAGAAGAAGAAGCTTATTCTGTGGCGCAAGGATAGTACCGATCGCAAAGAGGTCATCAGGAGTATGGTCAGTCATACTAAAATATTGGTCAAGCTTGAGTCGTGCTGCTTCAAGAGCTTTCAACATGACTTGCTTCCAAGGAACCTTCTTTCGTCCCACACCTCGTACGATTCGGGCGCATGTTGATTTAAGCAGGCGTAGGATGGATTGTTAAGACTAGGCACCAAATCTATTTCCTAGCGTTGACGTCGCGTGGTATACAGTTATATTGACACCCCACCTCTAGAGGTTTGCATAAGGGATGAACAACATGACAAGGCTCAATAAAAATCATAAATAGGTACTTCCGCAATGAAATCTCTGTATTTACGCCTGGGTCTTCAGCTTCTCAGTAAGTTCTGGCACCTTCTCGAAAAGATCGCCGACAAGGCCGACATCGGCAACCTGGAAGATAGGAGCATCGGGATCCTTGTTGATAGCAGCAATGACCTTGCTGTCCTTCATACCAGCAAGGTGCTGGATGGCACCCGAAATACCAGCACACAAGTAGAGCTGAGGCGCAACGTTCTTGCCTGTCTGGCCAACCTGGAGACTGTTGTCGGCGAATCCACTGTCAACTGCAGCACGGGAAGCACCAATTGCAGCTCCCAAGGCGTCGGCAAGAGGCACGATAAGGCGGTCGAACTCTTCTTTCGATTTCAGGCCACGACCACCGGACACAACACGAGAGGCAGTGGCCAGATCAGGGCGCTCGGATTTGGCAAGCTCTTCAGATACCCACTCGGTCTGAGCAGGAGCCTTGGGATCAGCTCCCTCAACGATCTCGGCAGAGCCGCCCTCAGTCTCAATACCTTGGAACGCAGTGCCTCTGACTGTGATCACCTTGACGGGATCGGTCGATTGAACGGTGAGGATGGCGTTTCCGGCGTAGATGGGGCGGACGAAAGCTGCATCAACGGGTTAATATGCAAATGACTCATCACGTAGTCCTACGACTCAATCCCGGGGCTACGTACTGTCCTCGCTCTCAATCGCTGTGATATCGGAGATCTGTTGCACATCGAGCAAAGCCGCAACACGAGGCAAGAGACTCTTTCCAAAGGCAGAATGCCCAGCAATGACGTGGGTATATTCGCCCTTCTTGATGTTCTCCACAAGAAGAGGAGCGTAGTTCTCGGGCAGCCCCTGGATTTCAACGAACATCAGAACCCGCAGAACAACATCGAGAATCGCTTTATGACAAGCCGGGTCACTCTAACCTTTTCGTACGCGTCGTTCTCCACCGCCACTACTTTGTCCAGGCCCTTGATCTTAGCTGCCTCGGCAGCAGCAGTTCCCTTAACGCCTGTGCCAGCCACGAACGCTGTGACTGATCCTCCAAGTTTTTGCGCCGCGGCGATTGCTGAGAGGGAAGAGCTCTGAAGTTTGCCATCACGCTGTTCGAGCACGGCTAAAGTGGAGAGAAGGCGGGCAAGTGCTGAGGCTGTAGGTTGATTGAAGGCCCGCGATGGCTGGAATTGCGACCGGACGGCCCGCAGGGCGGAGTGTCTTGCAATCGGAATCATCGTGCTGTATTCGGAGAGTGATGAGACCTGCTCAGATCTCTTGTTGGGTTGGCAACAAGGATGAGTTTTGAATGCGGGTAACAGGACTCAAAGACGCTGACGATAATTCCGCCGGGTGGTGGCTATCGTCGGAGCGCCAAGCATCGCCGATCCCGGAGTGTCCTCGGCTATGATGACCGAGCTCATGAGGCCTCTACAAGTTTATGATCGAGTCTACGATTTGTACTCGCTTCTGGGACACATTGCTCCCCGAAGGGAGCTTTTAGAGTGACCTAGAAAGCATCAAGACCATATCTGAAAAGAGACTTTTTGTTCTTCGAGGGGGTATTGAGAACACGCCCTGTGTCTATCACAAAACTGACACACGTGACATTAAGTACGCCGCGGCAAAACCCGTATCTTGGACAAATAGAGAGGCACAACATCCGTAGAACACCAGTGTAGAAGCAATTATGAAATCGACTTTCTCTTCTTCTTTGAAAGTCCTGATGCCACTTTCTCTGCGGTTGTAACCTTCTTGTTACCAGACTCGCTCCCATCCTCCAACGCCTTAGCCTTCTGCCGCTGGAGCTTCTCTTTTCTTGCAGCCATGGACAACGCATCGTCATCCTCATCAGCCTTTGGCTTCTTGGCCTTCTTATTTTCCTCGGGTGACTTCTCATCATCTCCAGTTTGCTTGCGCTTCTTGCCGTTCTTCGCACCCTCGATAGCCTTGACATCCTCCTCGGCCTCTTCCACAACGTCAGCCTCGTCCACCCACAATTCGCTTGCCAGCCAAATCGGCATAGCCATAGTATTAGCTCCCTTGATGTGAAGAGCCTTGATGTTCCTCCAACCCTTCGTAATGAATTTATCCGTCAACCCCTTGACAACAGCTTCAACATTCTCCGCGAGCTGCTCTGGGGTAAATTTAGATGAGCCCACACGGATTGCGGCCGTGGTAGCAGGCGCAAGTTGTACGGCGGCGCAGTTGAGCGTCTTCTCAATTTCCTTGGCGACAATGGCCGGGGACGCGAAAGTACTGTCATCGTCCTTTGACTTCTTCTTCGGATCTTTCTTGACCTTCTTGCCATCCACTTTCTCAATTTCGGCAATACGAATGGGAATCGGCCGCTTGCTCGACTTGTAGAACACCTTTCCAAGAGTATTTACCAGTCGCATGATAATCCGGTCATCTGCCAGGAAAACATCGTGCTCAGAGAGTAGCTGACGACGACTCTCGAAACTCTGATATCTAGCCTTGAGCTTCGAATAACCAATGATCCGGTCAATGCGAGAGGAAAGATGTTGAGGGAAGGAAGGATCGGCGACAATGTTCTTGACCGAGCGCTGAGGATCGGCGGTGATAAGACAGATACTTAACGACGGCGAGGCATTGAGGGAGTGTGGAATGGTGATTTTCCCCGGCTTCAAACGGTTCTTGTCGACAACGTGCTTCTTCGTGGTGAGCACAAGCCAGATCGCCTCATTTTTCAGCGGGGTATCTTCTTCCGAATCTTCATCGTTGTCGCCAATGAGTGTCTTCTTTGTCGCTGTCTTTTCCTGCTCTTCCTGTTTCGACTTGATGTGTTTCAAGAGTGCGGAAGAAGCTCTGGCGACCTAAATAATTCCTGATTAGCAAAAGAACTGGCTTGCGATGATCACAATGTGGTAGACACGGTGACATACTTGGCTCTTTTCAAGCTGATAGGGAGAACCAGATTCCACTTTCGTGGTGAGCGCTGTTGAGGGCCCCATTTTATAAACTGATTGACTGCCGTTGCAGAATTCGAATATCTCAATTTCTGCGATAATGGAAATCAAAAAAATTCACGGGAAGGCGGTAGGCAAATTTGTCCGGTCTTGGCATGGACTTTATCTGCTTAGTCATGACCCCCTCATCGAAATAGCACCAAACGACAACGGTTCATCAGCAAAACTCATGGCTTTCTAATCTGTTGAATCATCCTGAGGATTCATCTCTAGATAGCGGAGTTCTTATATTCAGTTGAGAATTGAAGACTGAGAATGCCCATTGGCGTTCATCTTCTCTTCGGATATCCGAGAGGTGACTACGTCAAGCAATAATTTGGTTACTGGTCCTATCCGGCCTCAATTGACATACTTCAGATCTCCTGCAGATCATGCAAGCAAGGTCCACATTATTCATGGTAGGATTACGTTGTCCAAGTTCTTTAGAGAATATCTACTTCTGGCTCTATTCTTCCAGCAAGAAGCGTCTCATTTGCATAGATACGTCTGCAAGGATGTACATATATATAACCTAGCCAGGAGGACAACCACTTTTTGGACAATCAGACATAGCTTATCTGATTTACGGGTCAGATATCAGCGGCGACTTCGTCTCAGTGAATCCCTGCTATTGAAGGGTTGGTAATATCCTAAGCCAACCTCCAATGTTTGTGTTCGTGAAAGATCCAAGTATGAGTCCCCGCTTGGGCCATAGACAAAATATTCCCTGCACACATCAGAAGTCTTGCTTCTTCAATCAGTGCTCGAGGTATCACTCCTATTCCTCATCTTATGCTGGTATTGGGAACATTCGGAGCATATAACCGATTAACCGCACGGTAGCCTAGGTTTAGGTAGTCTGAGCGTACGGAGTACTCTTGCTTTGCGGAACATATCGATCTACAGGAGCTGGGCTGTGTTTGCCGAGCTATTGAACTTAAACTACATTAAAATTATTATGATTAACAATTCGCTTATGACTAGTTGACTACTCGCATGACAGATCTAGAGAACTATCGACATCCGAAATTCGACAGAGGTGGAAGACTGAACCGTTACTTGATTGAGTAACTCTGTAGACCCACCCCTGGCTCTGTCTAGGGTCTACAACTCTACATGTGAGCAACAGCAAATGTATCGGCAATGGTCTTGGAGTGGATTTGCTTTGCCAATGTCGTTTCTAGAAGATCCAGAGACCGCAGGGAGGAAAGACAGGCTTTGAACACCTATCTTACATTACTATCGGCTTGCTATGTATATTATTGCCTGGCTAGTCGGCCACCGTTGGACTCAGCAGGTCGTTGTTATTGAATCAAGTAGTCGAAGGGCTTCAAACCTTCGCAGTCAATTCGCCCTGGTTTTGGATATTGACATTCATACTTACAGTTATGTCAACAGATTCCTGGAAAATTCTAGAGAGTCAAGTCAAGCAATGGATATCTACTCCGTAATGCTCTCAGATGACCCCGCAGTAGAAGCGATATGTTTCGAAACGTGGGCAACGGGGCAGATGACTATGATAGGTATCGCCCACCACGTCTTTGTGCCACAGTGTCGCCCACGTAAGGTACAGATCCCTTAGCAAGGACCAGCAGAGATTGCGGAAGGGAAAGGTAAGGCATGTTCAGCGATTCGGGTCATTTTTAATTCAACCCAGCAGAGCGTCTCTCAACCCTCAAAAATTGAGTCATGGTCTTGCGTTGCAACGTACGATCTGCTCGATAGAGTAATACTTTACCCAGAGAAACTATTATTGAGTTTACATGCATCATCCCCACGATAGGAGGAATCTTAGGGTTTATTTTCAATTAGTTATTATTTCGTCTATCGCCGAGTTTTAATTTCCAGAAAACCAGTTCATGAACTTCATATTTGACTTTATATATGTCAAATGGATACGTACTGGAAAGTCTGGAAGAACCGTCCCCTTATTTTGCGGGAGCGTGAGGGACTTTGGATCCAATGCAGATCGAAAGTGGACTTGTTTCCGCAAACCGTGTTTTGTCACTCGTCGGTCGCTGTGATCTACTCCGTTACTCCGTATGGTTTGCTGCATTTACTGAAAGCGCAAGTACACTCCGTGTCAAGGACAAGCCGTAATGAGTCAATGACCCTTTTTTGCCGTTGTTGATCGTCTCATCATGACAGGAAGACCTCCGATAGCTAACTTGCTGCTTACTTGACATCAATGTCTCCTGCAATGATGCCAAGATATTTATTTGCCTTGCTATGTCATCATTCATCGACGCAAGACAGGAGCAGGTACCTTACAGATGCAGTCATGCAGAGCTGGAGGCACATACGAATCAGACATGAGACAACAATGCCTAGGACTGCTGCTGGGAGTGAAACCTTACGGCGATGGGATGGTTTGAGCAGTCGTCTGATTTCTGATTGGTGTGCCTGGCTCGGGGGTGTGCCAGATTTTGCACGGCCTGTGCCAAGGGTTCCAGCCTGATTGGCCAGGCCTGACCATGGTAATTTCGGCAAACGCCAAGCTCAAGCCGACGTTTCATTATCGGGCCAGGAACAGGAAACGGACAAACATCACAGACGGAGGCTAGACTAGATATCTAGGTAATTAGCTACGCCGTACAGGTCAAAAGTAAAAGGAAATGACCATCCCCAGCTGCAACCCCTTGCCCAGTGTCTAGTGGAGATGTTCCAGTCTTCCAAATTCTGAAGATTAGATAGAGGTTGGGACTCTCATGTTTAAGGGGAGTTGACTTGACTCTTGGCTCTCAGCTACTGTCCCTAGGTAGTACTCTGTTTCTAGATGATGTTTAGACTAGTAGTCAGGATACGCACCATAAACTGCTGTAGACACGTCGGCGTCCCCACTGTGGCTGCTAATCCAAGAGAATCTCACGTTGTCGATGGATGATTTTAGAAGCGGGTTTCTGACTTTGGGTTCTTGGCCCATTTCCACGGCCAGCGTACCCCTGATTGATTGACCAGTAATAAGACGTACCGCACTGTTCTCATATCAGGCTCATTTCCGTCAACATAGATTGAATCTCCCTACAGCCAGGTAGGTACCAGTTATCTCGGTATCAGAGCGCTAAGAAAACAACAACAATAACAAGAGCAAACAGGAGGGCGCCAACAGGTTTATTATTGACTCCGTACTATGGTGCTCCATACAGGATCTATCTTAGCCTGTACTCCGTATGCCTGGAGCCTTCGACCCCATTAACCTTCAGTCTTTCTCTTAGAGTGGGGCCCCCTATTTCTATTAGCATGATTATTTTCATTATTTGTGATTAATTTCACACCTACAGTAGTAGTATTATTGACTATCAACCTTTCTTTCTTTGTCTATCCACTGTTTCCATCGGCAGTGCCACCCACACACTTTCGCTCTCTCAGCCCCCTGGAAGCTCTGCAGTTCTGCACTTACGCCTTTTCCGTACCTTCCCCTGGACCGCCACTTACTCCTCTTCTGTCCCTTGGTCCCCTCCCTTATTTTCTCTTTTGCGATCTTACGGTCCTTTAGAGAACCTCGTCTTCTTTGGCTCTTTCGCCTCCTGTCCTTCCTGAGATTCCTATCCGACCAGAGAGACTCGTCTTCTCTCTCGCACGCTCATTTGGGAACCTCGTCTTCACTCTTTGAGACTCTCATATTCGTTTCTAGGTTTTGACCTTTTGCGATCACAACTTTCAGCGAGCAAACCAAGCTCCGGCGACTTCTTCGTTTCTAAACCGAGTCTTATCACACAAGCGTGCCTTGAGGTATGTGCAATCCACCCTCCCACATCCTGGTCTGTTTTCTAGATTTGCACCACCGTAGATTGTGGCACTTCATTCTTCATCTCTGAAAGTTCTTTCCCTGAGCGGCGAGGCACCAGAGATTGCAATTGACGCTTATGTATCTGTGCGAATGGCGCTTGTTGCGTTCAGTGTCTGACAATCTCGGTCGTATACTGGACTGAACGCCATGCAATCAATATTTCTGAATTCACTTGTGGAGCGCACGCTGATAAGCATGGCTATAAGATTACTGACATCGCGGGCGCAATATTAGGAACGTCAACACAATGAGGTTCAATACCGTTGCTCTTACTCTCGCCACGGCGGGTTCCCTGGTGGCCGCCCAACATCACCACCAGCATCGTCACCACCAGCACAAGCGCGAGAGCGTGGTCGACCAGGATAAAACCGTCGTGCTATACGAGCTGGACGGAAAGCCGATTCCCCTTCAAGAGGTGTGTTCCGGTCTGGCTGATGGCACTCTCAAGTTTGCCGACAATGCCCATCCTACCGGCGTCTGTGACAACCTGAGCAAGTCTGCTGCTCCTGCCTCCACACCTGAGGTCACCCCCACCCTTGCCCCAGCCCAATTCATTGAGCTCACTTCCGTTGTCACTCCGGTCCCGTCGGTCTCAACTCCAAGCTCGAGCCCCGTCCAGACCCCTGCCTCTAGCAGCTCTGCTAGCAGCTCTGCTCCCAGCGCTGCTCCCAGCTCTTCCGGCGCCACTGGTTTGGATGCCGACTTCCCCGATGGCGAACTTGACTGTTCTACCTTCCCATCCGAGTACGGTGCTATTCCTCTCGACTACCTCGGTCTCGGCGGATGGTCTGGTATCCAGTATGTCTCGTACGCCGGCAGCTTTATCAACCATATTGTGACCGCCATCACTGGCGATGGCTGCACCGACGGTGCCATGTGCTCCTATGCTTGCCCACCTGGTTACCAGAAGTCTCAGTGGCCCAGTACTCAGGGCGCCACTGGCCAGTCTGTTGGTGGTATTGAGTGCCGCAACGGAAAGCTCCACCTTACCAATCCTAGTCTCTCGAAGAAGCTCTGCATCCCCGGTGTTGGAGGTGTCAACGTCCAGAACAAGCTGGGCCAATCCGTCGCCGTTTGCCGCACCGACTATCCTGGTTAGTTTGACCTTTCCAGGAGACTTTATTCTTGCTAACGAAATCTTTTTCAGGTACCGAATCTGAGACCATTCCCCTTCCCGTTGGTCCCAGTGAGCTCCAGCCCTTGACCTGCCCCAATGGTGAGACCTACTACAAGTGGCAGGGCAAGACAACCTCTGCCCAGTATTACGTCAACCCTAAGGGCATTTCCACTGAGCAGGGTTGCCAGTGGGGCGATGGCAGCCTGCCTATCGGCAACTGGGCGCCCCTCAACCTGGGAGTCGGCTATAACAACGGCAAATGGCTCTCCATCTTCCAGAATGCCCCCACGACGTACGAAAAGCTTGACTTTAACATTAAGATTGTTGGTGATAACCTCAGCGGCTCCTGCAAGTACGAAGATGGTGTCTTCTACTCTGAGACTGGTGCCACCAGCTCTGGATGCACTGTAAGTTCGAGTCGCCCCGCCATGTTGAGAATACTTGACTTACATACCGTCTCCAACAGGTTGAGGTCATGTCTGGCGATGCCACCTTTGTCTTCTACTAGAGTGTAAAGTCGTCCAGCTCCAGTGGTAGTGCGTGCCGCCGTCGCGCGTAGATGGTAACGGCCGCCTCAGATATTCAGCCAATACTCTGTGAGATAAGACCATTGAGCGCCGCTCATCCGCCTCATGAACAATTACCCAGTGTGCTTGCTTTCTTCTGTGTATCTTACTATATTACCTTATGTGGCGTGGACTCAAGTTCTTGTCACATTTTGTCATGTCTTCAACCTTTTGTTAGAGACATTGTGGTTAAATTTTATTCTCTAGCTTCAGAGCCAAGTATTCCCGTTTCATTTACCCTCGTCCATGTCAATTGCACAGTGTCGCTTCCTGCATGTTTTGTCGTCTTTCCAGGTCTTATATAACAGTGACTGTCCACCTCCTGTCTTACGTCGTGCGAAATGTTCAGATTTTCCAAATACTTAGAATGTAACCTTTTTTGCATTGACCTTGGAGCAAATTTTAGATAACAGTAATTCAATAAATGTGTATCTTGCGTATCTCTGGCTCAGCCCAATAGACCCTACTTCATATATCTGAGGCACGTTCGACAGTACAGCCTGGATTGCGAATACGCATGACACATGCAATAGTTGGTACTTCGCAACCTTGGTGGTAATGCACTGTACTCTTTCAGTGGAGTAGAAAATGATCAGTTGGGATAGAAGGCTGGGAGTATGTTATGATGGCTGATGCTGCGTGCTGAGAGTGCATTGTGCAAGTGGGGGATAGACCAAAATCAGCATCCTAGAATGCTTCATGTTGGTTTGAGTACCAGGCATGTTTTATGATATGCCACACAGAACCCACCCATTCCTATGCTAAAGAGCCTCTTTGGCCGATATTTGACATATATTGTTGCTACAGCCCTTAGACTATCAAATCATTCAAGGTCGCCGAGGGAGTCCAAGTGACTGGGACTATCTCTGCCGTCAAATTTGCTTTCATCTTGAAGGCCCAAAGCGCGCGACCTCACTTCTTTCGGTCCTGTCATCAGCAGGCGAAGCAAGGCACCACTTAAACATGCATGATACCATCCAATGGAGCGCGACATAGCTAGGTAAGGTAAGCTTTCAACTGACCGAGGGCTGACGTTTAATCACGTGATCAGGCGCGAGTCACGGGGACTCGAACCATAGGACGCGGGAGCACATGAGGCTAGACGCGGCGGACGCGCCTTTTGCATACACAACACAGATCTTTGTATGCAGGTATGAGCCATTGAGGCATGGTTCCTATGAGCTCATGCTTCACCCTTTTTTTTCTCTGCTTGGCTTGAGAATCTGAAGGAGAAATCATGCTGTGTGACACATAGTTTGAAATGGCATTTCAGTGAGGCTGCGCGAGGTTAGCGGTGGAGCTTTTGAGCCCTTGTCGGCGCCTATCGAACGCGTCTTGGTCTGTAAGCGTGCAAATCCGCGCTGGAGGACGAGACGTTCCGCTCCGGCAGGCATTCCTGCACCACACACCAACTTTCACCCTTTTCTTCTATACCTCGTACTTGTTCTTTCTCGCAGGCCAATTTTTTTTGTGCTTCCCAACCTCCTGGTCGTCATCCTGGGGGGAAGCTTCGGTTCTTTCCTTTTTGTCTAGGGACAAGCTTCTCTCTTTCCTTTATATTGCTGTCCTGTGACTATCGTGCCATAGAAATAGGCCCCTACGCGGCCTCGACGCGAACCTCAGTCAATATTTTCTCTCATTAGGAGTTTGCTAGAGGTGCCTTGAAGCTTCAGTCTTTTTGGTTTTTATCTCTCAATTGATCTGGACAGAGTCCCATAGCATCATGGAGTCTTCTCCTCCAAGGAGCAGTGCTACTGCTTCTGTGGTAGGTGTGAAGCGTCCTGCGTCCTTGTTGCCTGCTTTCGAGCCATTGAGCTCGTCTCCCTCCCTTCCACGGCCACAGAAGCGTGTGGCTCGCGATAGCCATGGCATAGTATCGACCTATCCTACTCCTGTCCCGACCTCGTCGACCCATATCATGTCCTCGTCGCCGCCTCGAATGGCATTGTCACGATCTGCATCACGTCGTACTATTGCCCAGTCAGGCTCCGAACGGACTCCATTGTCGACCGTCCCAACACTGATGCTTCCTGAGAGTGGAGAGCCTATTTTGATGGGGAGGTCTAGTGCATCTTGTCACCACCAATTGTCTGCCAATCGGATGATATCGAGGGTTCATGTCAAGGCCACTTATAAACCGGCACCTAATCCATTTGATCGTGATAGGGTGGAGATAATGTGCATGGGGTGGAACGGGGTTAAACTTCTCTGCCAAGGCAAGACGTATGAGTTGGCCAAAGGGAAGACGTTCACGTCCGATATCAAAGATGCGGACATCATGGTGGATGTCCACGACACTCGTGTGCTCGTGCAATGGCCACGGAATGAAAGGAAGGAGTATGCTTCCACGGACTCGGAGCAAACCTGGGAGGAGACAACACCAAAAGGCCCTAATCAGTCTCGTAGAAGCCTACAAGACAGTCCCCTTGCAGAACGACAGCGTCTGGCTTCCCCAGTTTCTCCGTCCCCTGCGGTGCAATCGCTCGTTCCTCCATCCTCGCCTTTGTTTACTCCTACCCGCTCGCGCAACGCAGTGGTTGTGTATGAAGATGAGGCATCCCCAGTCCGTCGTAACCTTTCTCGGGACGTGTCATCACCTCGAGCGGCCCAGGAATCCGCACGCTTGGCGGATGTTCTTCAAAGCTCGCAGTCCAGCGACCTGAGCGACCTTAGCAGACCCGATGAATTCTCGGATCACGACGAGGAGAACGATCCAATTATCCACTCCTTCGGTCCTTTCGGTGACAACCTCCTTCCCCGCATGGCATCTTTCTCCGCAGATGAATCACCACTGCGAGGCCCACGCCCTTCTCGACCTCTTCAGCCTACTCAATCTCCCAGACAGCCACAACGGCCTTCCGAGAAGGACAGCTCAGAACGCAAGTCGGGACTGACTGATGAGACCTATGAGAGAATCCAGAACCATGCGGCGAACCAACTGGCCTTCTCCCGCCTGTCTTCGACCCCATTCTCAACGATACTAAATAATCTTCCTCCAGCTCTCTGGAAGCGGGATGACCGGTCCAAACAGGGAGCTTCGAGCGACGAGATTCGCGCCATCTTAGAGTCCACCAAATGCATTGGCAAGGTTGCGCGTGAAGGAAAAGATGCCGCCGGCAAACCACTTGAAAGCGAATACTACTATATACCCGACTTCGACGACGATGAGATGCGACGTGAAGCAGTTGTGAATGACCTCCGAAAGCCAGGTCTTCGCAACTGCCGAAAGCAACACAAGGTATGCTTCAGTTCCTAACTAGATCGTTAACCATGCAGCTAATTTCTGTACAGCAATACTTCTGGCGTAAGCCAAAATGAAACAACTCTATGAAGACAAAGATGGCGTCGTATTCGCCGAGACTCCGATTAAAAGATTTGCGGTAACTGTTCTTAGTACATAGTTTCATCACCGTTGTTTTTCCTTTTTTTCAAGTTCGAGGACTCGCATAGCGTGGCGTGGGCATACCCTGTTTGACTTTTCCATGTTGTATGAAGGTGTATGATGTATGGTGGATCGTTTCTTCTCATCTAGGTGTGATGCCTTGTTTGTTTAATCTGCGCCTCGAACAGTCGAGGTGCGCCTGTTCTTTGAACCCGTCAATTTTGTACCATGTCCCTTTGCCGATGATCGGACCTATGATGCAAGCTGATGGTTCCAGTATGATCGTTCATATGGAATACTGAAAGTGTTGCGTGGACCGAGTGTCTTTGCAAATCTTCTTGTCAGCAAAAGTGTCTCTTTCTATGTACCAGACGAGCTCCCTCTTCGACGACTGTATGGTACGAGGACTCTTTCAAGAGAATAAAAGTATTCATCACTACGTTGCCGGTCGTCCTGACTTCGAACCATTTGGTTTCTTTTATCTCACTAGAGAGGTACTTGTTACATCTTCGGTCCATTGTTTATCCGATCACTTAAGCCAAGTCTTTCATCACTCCCATCACGTGAACAACCATCATACAAGGGCTTTTGGCGATAAGGCATGATCCCTGCTCGCTCTGATATCATTTGATGTTGGGCCTAGGAGGTACCTCTCAGAGGTGCTGTGGTAGAAATAAGAACTTGTCACTATCTGTACCAAGACTGGAACCCCCCAAAAGTCTGATGTTCAGCCAATGTAACTTTCACAGTCGCCACAACCTATGACATAGCATGACACTCCATATCATGATGGGCTCCTAGCACCTATATTAATCCCTCTAAACTGTCATTCAGGTTTCTGATATTATTCCTCTGGCTAATCCCAATTCACTTTACTTTGTATATTATTATTCTCAATTGAGTAAGTCATTGTCCCTTGACATCACAGTCACTGAACTAAGGCCTAACCATCACGTTACAGCAAAGGCAGGGAAGCCCCACATCAGTAGTATAGTCCAGTCTATCTACAGCATCGCCTGCCACCAGAACAATGTCGTCCACAGGCCATCAAGGACCATTCACTGAGCCTACCTCTGAATCTCAGAATATCCGGCTGCCTGCGAAATCGTCCGCGAGCCAAAGCAGTGAGCCACTTCCCAGTGAACCGAGTGCAAGCGTTCAAGACCACTCCTCGGAGAAGCCGTGGAAGCCGAAGCCGTCGATCAACCGTCAACAGAGCTGGAGTGAGCAGGATCAGAAACATGAGCTTCAGTCTAGGCTGCTGGCAACAGAGAGAGGGAAAGAGACGGGGTTCACGGAGATATTGCAGGATATGTAATATGTAGCTGTCTTTTTTGGATCTGTCTTTTGAGGTCTTATTTTGTGATTCATGTTGGATAGCGTGCGTTTGTTAGGATGAAGCTCAGAGGCATCTTTTCAGGACTTGGTTTCTATGAGCATGAAAGCGTTTGCTCCATCACCTGAGTAAAGGCGATCGATGTTCATATCGGTCCCTCATCAAGCCAGAGCATGACTGAAAGAAAAGTACAGCACCTTCGCTATACTGGAATTACAAATCTAATAATTCTCTGACATTGTGCACCAAGTTTCTGTAGAGAAAGAATAAATGAAAGAAATGCATTGAGCTGGGTATCAAGAGCACTTGCTGGAGTCTATAGTAAGGAAGGACGAACTCCGCAACATCCCAAGGGTTCACTGCCAGGACCGCCTTCGGATCCCACTTCGCCGCCGCAGTCTGTCAAATAAGAATCATCTTCATCTTCAACAAACATTTTATAACTTGACGCACAAAGGGCGTCTAGCTGTACCACACCCTGCGCACCATTTTAGCCCTGCTACACCAATGTGGCGTTCAAGTCACTTATGCGCTTTCCTTTCGGACTTTGAGAAAGGACCCCACGACAGTTAAAATCGCTGCGGACAGCAGCCGGCAATAAGAGATGGAACGTCAGAGAAAGCGTACGCATTTTCTTCTCGTATCACCTGAAGCTAAACCAAACTCTATATGATATCTGACGATTTTGGCATATCTAGGGGAGCTCCGCGACCTGAATGAACGAGCCTGGGCTGGAGAGAGTGGTAAATACCTCCCCGTTCAATGACAAACTCCGCTGGACGCTTTCCTCTCACAGTCATCTAACTACGTACCGATTATTTCTACAGATGTCTTTCCAGTCAGCAGTTCGCTTGATTCGTCGCTGAAGAAGAATACGGCTTTTATCAAGCGTCTCCGAACAGGAATCAATACTTCAGTTCTGCAAACCTTCTTGACCGATATCCGCACTTTGTCGCTCCACAAGTACCTTTCCGAGATCATCTCCGCATGCTACGAGGGTCTCTGCAAACTCAAGTCCCCCGGGGAGATCGCCGCGGGCGTGGAAGTCACAAGCGCATTGCATCAGCGATTCGGACCGGACGAGTTCACGAGGCAGATCGGTTGGCTGCTAGGTCGCGGTCTCAGCACACCTGACAAGTCGCAGCTTAAAACCCTCAGCCAGGAGTTGCGCGAGCGTGAAGAGAAAGAGAGGCTCTCCAGACATCGGGTGCTGCTTAGGGTGGTCACGGAGCTATGGCTTGTCGGCGTTCTGAGAACCCTGGATGAAATCGAGAGACCGGATGATCTGGGCGCTAAGGGCAAGGATGGTGTGGTCAGTATAGGTGGTAAGGCGACAGACGCCGTGTCTAAGCCCAAGGCGACGCCATCTGCAGCCAAAGATCACGACAAAGAAGCCGAGCCGTTCCCTCTGGAGGTCTTGAAAGATCTTCTTGGTCACGACCGCGATCATGCCAACCTGCCACTTGCCGTGTTATTTGCCAAGAGCTTTAGTTGGGATATTCTCGGAGCGAAGATGGTCGACGAGGGCCGAAAGGCGGTTGATGTGGATGGGACCACGACCTCCGTTACTCCTGCAGAGACGGCGAATGGTGGAGACGATGCGACGGCCGCCGAGAACGACCCGCCGCTTGTGCCGGAGAAAACGCAGCTTCGCTTCAGGAGTATTCTGAGTCGGTATTTGGAAGATGTCAAGGCGCACGTCGTTCGCGACCAGAGAGCATTGGCAGCCCAGAGTCGTCGGAATGCTGAAGCATACGTCAAGAGTGGCGAGATATTTGAGGACCGTCAAGCAAATTTTGATAAACAGAGCAAGTCATTGGAGAAACTGGTTGCAAACACTCAGGTGTTGTGCGAGGTTCTAGGGGTCGAAATGCCAGCCTTGGCTGAGCAAGAAGCTGCTGATTCTGCTTCGAGTGGTGGAATCGGGCTTGTGAAGACTTCGGAATACCTGCGTGGCCAGGGCGAAGGTCCAGGTATTTGGGAGGATGAAGAGGAACGGCGCTTCTATGAAAACTTGGTTGATCTCAAAGGCAAGGTACCGTCGGTTCTTCTTGAAGATGGTAAGAAGAAAAAGCCCGACTCCGACGATGCTGCGAAGAAGAAAACAGACGGCGAACCTACCGCCGATCCGAGTGCAGAGAAGCCTGAGACCGCAAGCCAAACTCCAACATCGGAAGAGAAGTCTGTTGCGGAGGCGGAAGATCAGTCTACTGCTATCGCCAGCAAGACCGTTGGAGCTCAGGTAGATGCTCTCTTGGCTAGACTCCCCGAGCTTCAAACAAAAGACCAAGTTGATCAACTGGCACTCGAATTCTGCTTTCTCAACTCCAAGGCGTCGAGGAACAGGCTCATCAAGGCTGTGTCAGATGTCCCAAAGGGCCGAGTCGATCTTTTGCCACTGTATTCTCGACTTGTTGCAACCCTCGGGCAGTATCTTCAGGATATTCCTCAAGGTTTAATAACTTACCTCGATGAAGAGTTTCGCAGTCTTCAACGTCGGAAGTCTAAAGAATTCCTCGGCCAGGTTCGGATGGCCAATATCCGTTATCTTGCAGAGTTGACCAAATTCGGTGTTGTTCCGGAGCATATTATCTTCCACTGTTTCAAGGTTTCCCTCGATGACTTTTCACGCATGAACATTGAGATCATTGGCCATCTGCTCGAAAACTGCGGACGGTACCTGCTTCGGAATCCAGAAACATCACCGC
Organism: Aspergillus quadricinctus; assembly: GCA_022814375.1. Lineage (NCBI taxonomy): Eukaryota > Fungi > Ascomycota > Eurotiomycetes > Eurotiales > Aspergillaceae > Aspergillus > Aspergillus quadricinctus. The sequence continues at coordinate 77,864 of JAKLNT010000021.1, forward strand.
GGATGGCTTCGTTCTTGGAGAAACTCGGCAGGAAGAAGACGGTCCAGCATCTGGGTCAGCAAGAAAGAATGATTATCGAGAACGCAATGTACTATGTCGACCCGCCACCGCGACCTGCCATCCAACAGAAGGAGCGCACGCCTATGGAATCCTACATCCGCAAGCTGATTTACCTGGACATGAACAAGCGTAATTATACTAAAATCCTGAAGTCGATTCGAAAGCTCCACTGGGAAGAACAAGATGTAAGCACACTCTGCGCCCCTTCTCCGTTTACGAGCAGGCCATCGGTTGTCTTTATTCCGCAAATTGCTAATCCGTTTCACCAGGTGGTCGATATCTTGGAGCGTGTCTTCAGCAAGCCGGTGAAGGTCAAATACGGCAATATCCACCTTCTCGCTATCCTTGTCAGTGCACTTTATAGGTATCACCAGGACTTCGTCATTAGCGTTGTCGACAACATCCTCGAGCAGATCACGCTGGGACTCGAACAGAACGATTTCAAGTTCAACCAGAAGCGTGTAGCTGAAGTGAAATACCTCGGGGAGTTGTACAACTACAAAATGATCGACTCGCCCGTGGTCTTTGATACGTTGTACCGGATTGTCACTTTTGGCTACGGTAAGCATCTTTGGGCCCGTTGTTTCTGCTGTTACTCACATACCATGTAGAAGGCGGCACTCCGATTCCTGGAAAACTCAACCCATTAGATCTACCAGACGATTTCTTCCGGATTCGCCTAGTCTGCACTCTGCTGGACACTTGTGGTCACTGTTTTGACCGTGGATCTGCTAAAAAGAAGTTGGATTTCTTCTTGATCTTCTTCCAGGTACTGCTTCTCCCCTCTCAGTCTTCGAAAGGAGTAGCGGTCTAATGTTTTCGCAGTACTATTTTCTTACAAAAGACCCTTTGCCTATGGACGTCGAATTTCTGATCCAGGACACCTTCTCTATAACCCGTCCTCAATGGAAGTTGATGACTGATTTGCAGGAGGCCACGCAGTTGTTCAGTGAAGCAGTCGCTCAGAACTACAAGACCCAGGATTCCGAAAGGCCTATGGAGCCAGATGAAGAGGATGCAGAAAGCAGCTCGTCTGATGACGGTCTTGAGGATGATGCAATTCCCGAGGCTGAAGAAGAACAAGAGTCGAGCGATGAAGCTGAAGTGAGTTTCGCTTCCATCTGGGCAAGGTTGCCTTAAAAAATCGTCACTGATGCTAATAAATGCAGGTCTCTGGCCCCAATGCCGAGCAAGATACTGATAGTGAATCCGAGGACGAGCAGATCTTTGTCACTCGTCAAGAGGAGGAGCGTGATCCTGAAGTCGAGGCTGAGTTTGACCGCGAGTTCGAGAAAATGATGGCGGAGAGTATGGAGTCCAGACGATTCGAACGCAAGGCTGTGTTCGATATTCCTCTGCCCATGAAGCGCACTGGTCGTGAAGCTTCGGCCGGTGAGGCAGCTCCTGAAGCACCACCTCCCGAGCGAACCAACACAATGGCCTTCTCTTTGATGACAAAGAAGGGAAATAAGCAGCAGGTTAGTTTCACTTCGTAACCACGCACATTTCATGTTGCTAACAAGCCATAGACTCGTACAATTGATCTCCCATCTGACTCCAGCTTTGCAATTGCCATGAAGAGTCAGCAGCAAGCGGATCGCGAAGAGCAGCAACGCATCAAGAACTTGGTGCTCAATTACGAAATGACCAATGAGGCTGAAAACAATACTGAAGGTGGGCATCGCTCTATTCGAGCCAGTGTTCGTTATCTGACTTCCGTTTAGTGCTTGAAAAGCGTACCCCTCCGAAGCTCGACAAGCCTGGCTCGAACCGCACAGGTTTCAGGTCTAGAAAGCTCCAGCTCAGCGATGTCAATTGGTAGTGATCCTCTGTTTGCAGTTGAACTTGTTCAGCTGTACATTGCTTCATAATATCGAGAGTGCCCTCATCGCTCGATGTTTGAGACGATTGAGTGCGCTTCTTCTGCGCGTCAACTTCGGTTACCCCTGCGAGCCTTTGACGAGCGGCCGTTAAGCATCACTACATCGTGTGACTTTTGACCTTGGACATCTCGAGGTGTGGACTTGCCTCGGTATGTACCCAGCGTGTACTACTGGAAACATTCCACTCATGCTGCCCACTATCGAGAAGACTTTGTGAGGAGCATGATGGGCCTTCTTACGCTTCTTATGGTACATGCTGAAGTCTGGTTGATGTCATGGAAAGGACTCCGGCGGGCTAGTTGTGCTCGTTGTCAGGCTACTATGCTCTACGGGGTCGAATCGCCACAACTCGGATGGCAATGGCCTTGAAATGCCAGTCTTTGGGTCCGTGAAAGCTGGAAGCAAGATATGGGTGCCGGTACCGCTGCTTAGCAAGCGCGGACAAGCAGAGGTCATTGGCTTGAGCCGGGTCACCGTCTTTAGCTGAAGCATCGATCCACTTTGCGTGTCTTGAACACTAGATTGCAATAGTCCAACGAAGTATTGATTTATCCGAACTCAACTCAAATTCTCGAACCCCGTAAGATAGATCAGTGCACACATGATAAAGGGCTATGGTAACTCCCCAAGGCTCTATTTTCTATCGCTCCTCTTGCTGAATGGCCAGAACATAAAGTACAATAAGTTACATGATGGAGGGAGGGCGAGAAATTGGACAGCAGGAGTAGGGTAGGGTAATGTAATCAGGAGAATGCATCAAATGCAGACCAAAAATGGAGATGATGGAAGAAAAGCCCCCAGACGGATGAAAAGGAAAAGATCGGTCATTCCGGTTTAGGAAATCGAGTACCGAGTAGGAAAGAGCGCAATCAAGGTATAGTATAGTAGTACACGGGCCTGAATCCCACACTTCCCACCCTTTCTGGACCGCTCACGCTCAACTGATACGAGGGAAATTTTTGTTCTGCTCGTCACATGTATTAATCTATCAAGTCAAGACGGGACTGCTCATTTCTCTGTCTGCTGGGCCTTGGTGACAGCGTCGTTCTTGGCTTCGGTATCGTGCCAGGCCTTGGGAATGAGGTCTTCGCTCTCGGGCTGCTCGGGCTTCTCGGCGACTTCCGACTTCACCTGGGCGTGAACGTCTTTTGAGCGGGCCCTCTTTTCTTCAGGGTGAGAGGAGGCATCGATCTCAGCGGCGGGGGCGCTGACGGCGGGGGAAGCGGGCTGCTGCTGCTCGCTGGATTCTGGTTCTGAGACGCCGGCTGCGGTGGCAGCTGCGGCGTCGGCCTCCTCGTCATCTTCGAGCTCGGCGCCATAGACATCGGGGTACCTCCGGAAGCACTCTTGCATGCCCCTGTCACGTAGGAAGAGTTTGTTAGCACACGACCGCACCGCATTAATATTCAGAAAGGAAAGGATAGAACGAACTTGAACTTGTCAATGCAGTCCATGCCCTTGGGTTCTTCGGTGGAGTACACGAAGCAGCTGAACGCAGCCTTGAACTCCTCGCCGCAAGGGCCATGGGCCATGCCGCCCAGGCATGGGCAGTCCCAGTTGATCTCGCCAGTCTCCGGGTTGAAGGCGGCTTCCTGGTTGGCTTCGTCTTCGAGTTCCTGGGGCGACTTCAGGGCGGCTTCTGAGGCGGGTAGGGTCTCTTGCTGTGTGGGCTGTGCATCAGGTTGGGAGACGGCTTTTGATGCTGCTTGTCTTTCTTCGCGGATTCTGGGCTTGATGGAGTCGACGGTTGGGAGGTGGGTTTCATCGGAAGAATCCGGTTTGGTCTGCTTGGAGAGGAGGGAGACTGTATCGTTGACCGAGCTCAATTAGTATGAGATCCATCTTCTATATGGAGCTTGCTATTATCCGAATTGTGCTCCTTGAGACGAATGGTTTCCAATTCGTGTAAGAAGGGAAAAAAGCGATGACGAAAACCGGAATTCGCACATACATGACGGCTGCTCGGCAAAGACACTGCTCGTGTTATAGTAGTATACAGCTCCGGCGGCCAACCCCAGACGGACAGCGATATTCTTCCAACTCCTCGACTTTTGGTCTGGGGGAGCGGTGCTTATCAATCGTCTGCTCGCCGGGCCACGGACTGCGACACCCGGCGCGCGGAGGAGAGCTCTGGTCGCGGGACGGAACATGATGCGGAAGGGATGTGAGAAAGAGAAGCAGGAAATATGAAGAGTAAACACGAAAACGACTATGTAGACATTCAACCGGTATGCGAAATCGAATTGGGTGGTGTATGGCCGGCCAGACCGGTGCGAAGCGGAGAGAAAGAGAAAGAGGACGATTGGTGATGTCCTGGCGGCCTGAGGCTCATGAATTTCCACTTTGAGAGTGGGTGGTCACGTTTCGATCGGCCAATCAGATGACTGTCCGTATCTACTTTTTTGCAGTTGCTTACCATTATAATAGCTTGGCTGATTAATTCAGTCTTCAACCCATGGCCTCGATGACTAGTTTATGCTTATGAGGCTGTTATATGGATTCTGACTGTTTAGACTAAAGGAGATATGTTAAGTGCTGGTGAAAGTGTATAGAAGTCAGATGCCATGAAGATATATATATGATGTGAATGCGAACGTCAAGATCAAAAGACTAACATGCCAATCTAGTGCAGTAGATTAGAAAGGGAACTATTAAGATCAAGGCTTCACTAAGGTAGGGTTCTCTCAAACGAAGAGCCAGTCTGCTTGTCAGATCAACCATCACCAGTCCTGTTTGCAATGTACTACGCCTGGGTGAAGCCCCTCCATACAGAGTTTCAGTAGAGATAGACTTTCCCAAACCTCGGCAGAGCATCGTTCTTCAACACTCCCCAACCCCAAAGACAATCCAGCCCTTATGAGTCTCAAGTGGGCGAAGTGATCCCCTGTCAAGCCAGAAATACTGAGATACCCTTAGATGCCCATGCGTGAAATCACTGCAGTAAGAAACATCTTCGTAACACCATCCCAGCCCACACACCAGACACAGATCTCAATTCTCCTCAGATAAGAAACTGATCAATCCATCCTGAAAATCCAACTCATCAAGCGATAATGACAATGGAGTGGGACCCGACTCGATTCTTCTCCGACTCCAGCGACCCCAACGGACGCATTGCTGCATTTGCGCTGCTCGTCCTCAACCAGCCAATCAACGAAAGAGCCTTTGCAGTCCTAAAGAGACAAGGTACCTATGTGCTTGCACGCAGTGCAACTTCTCGATACAACCGTCCGGCAAAGTCACAGCAGAACTGGCTAACTCGTTCCAAGCATGCTTCATCATCTGCGCCGACGGCGGCGCAAACCGCTTCTACGACATGATGCAGAAGCACGGGAAGGAATCCCAAGAGGTAAAACCATCTGTTCTACACCAAGACAGCACCGCCCAGGACTAACAAATCGGAACCCAGCTACCCGACATAATAATCGGCGACCTGGACTCCATCCGCCCCTCCGTGCGCTCGCACTACGAGTGCCTAGGCGTCCCCGTCCTCCAGGATCCGGACCAATACTCGACGGATTTCACCAAGTGTCTCAAGTACCTCCGCGCGCACGCAGATGAGATCATCAATAAGCGCGAGTATCCAACACTGTTGTCGCCGCCTAAGCGGCTGGAGATTCTCATCATGGGCGGCCTGGGCGGGAGAGTGGACCAGGCGTTCTCGCAGATCCATCATCTGTATCTCATGACGAGGGAGGTAGCTGGTCAGAGGCCGATGGGGGATCTGTACCTAATCTCCGAGGAGAGCATCACGTTTATTCTGCAGGCGGATTCGCACGCTATTCGTACGCCGAGAACGAAGAGGCCTGGTGTGCATCCACGTCCTGAGCAGGCGGAGGAGGAATATTATCTGCTGGAGGAGAATGTCGGGATAATTCCTCTATCCGGACCGGCGAAGATCACGACGAGTGGATTTGAGTGGGATGTGGAGGAATGGTTGACTGAGATCGGGGGCCAAATAAGTACGAGTAACCATATTCGAGCTGATGAGGTGATTGTCGACACGAATGTTCCTGTTCTATTTACCTTGGAGCTGGCGCAGAGGTTTAAGAGGATGAGGTGATGGAGTCTCGGTTCCAAAGTTGCTCTGCTCTCTTCTCTCTTTCTGTTCAGATAGACTCATGCTGGGATGGTGGCTGACAGACGAGTTCGAGTATATATAGAAGTCAGAGACGAAACCAGATATCCCGAATCTGCAGACTAGAGCTGCCAGATTTCCAATGTTCGGAAGCCCATGAAATAATATATTAATCCATCGATTCCGTGACACCAAAACCAACCAAGTGGATCGAATATACTGAGTATAGTGACAAGAAAACGACAACCAGAGATACAACCAAGCGCCTCCCTCTGAAGCGAGTACAAAAAGGACCAAAAAACTGCAGCAAGCAAAGAGACAGACAGACATCACGCCGCATTAAACCCGAGAAGGAGATATCCAAGACAGGAGCTTCAACTCAACCAGACACCTGAGTGGAGCGAGAAGCATCCTTGTTCGCAGAAATATAGACCTATTGCCCCTGTCTCATACTGTCGCCCTTCTTCGCCGTTTCACGATTTTCTTACCGTCGATTCGATGATATATTGCTTCAACTCATGAGCTTGGAAATTTGCGCCAACCGCGCAAGAACGCATCATCCAACGAAACCCAGAGCGGACCCCGCCGCAAGACAATGACAAGCACACATCGGAGCATATATTTAATATCTACTTGCGAAGAATAGCCTCGTAGAGAGTGCCAACAGTCCCGATTGCAGCAGTGGTAAGCATGCCTGGCCAGTGGAAGGGGACAGATACATTCACCCTCTCAATGGAGAAGTTGCTGTATAGACCCATAAAGGTGAAATGATGCGCATAAACCACGTACGCGATGACGGCCTTGGCGATATTGAAACTGAGCGGATCGAACTCAGGACGCGCCTTGTGGCCCCTGCGCGTCTCAGTGCCGCTTGCGTGCAAGCTGATGTTGATAAAGTATGCAAAGAGCAATGGTAGGAGGTAGCTCGTAAGCAGCCACAGGGAGAACGGGGCCCAAAAGGCCCCATCCACAAGCATGAAGAGATCAGGTACCCTAAGCGCGAACTCGGGGCTATTGATCGCTGGCACAGCGGGGATAGTGGTCAGATAACGGATTGGGATGAGGTCTTTCATAAGAAAAACGCCTTCGACAGCCATCACGATGGTCTCCACAGCTCGTACGCTGCTCATTTTTGAGCGCAACCAGTTGGAGGATTCCTGTACGCCCGAACGGATCCACGCGTCGTTGATGCGCTCGCGCCACACGGCGGTCTGCCGATCAATCGCATCTGTGACCAAAGCAGGGGATAGTGGAGGCTCGACAGTGATTTGAGAGCGCGCAGGAGTCTTAGCGACAGCAGTGGCCTGGTTCGATGTCGAGGCTTCCGAAGCATCCGATTCATCCCTACACAGCAAAGTCAATAAAAATGTCGCAAAGGTACAGGCGATCACGAAACAAACAAGGAGCTAGAGAGAGCATGAGAGGGTAAGACCTACGTCGCATCAACCTCCTCCTTCTTTGGCTGTGCCCTCCGACGGGTTGTTCCAGGCGTGGCTCTCTGTAGGGCAGCCGTAGCTTTCTTCGCGGCAGGCGTGAGGTCGACCCCAACAGCCTTCTTGACCGGGGAAGTAACGCGCGCAGGCGATGACGAAGACGCGCGCGTCCAGTATTCCTTCAGCTCGGGAATATTGATCAGGATAGTTTGGTTATCTTGAAGGTATTTGTTGAGCGCGACGACCAGCGCGTCCTTGGTGCTGAAATCCGCATAGCTGCGCACAGGTTAGAAGTGCCCTATTTCACTAATTTGTTATTCCGGGAGCATACTTTTCAAGTCCAGCAGCTTGCGCGAGGTCGTTGACATCAGACCTGCGCTGCTTCTTCAGCCAATTCAACGCGTTTGACATAGTGATACGCGCGGGTAGACGGGTAGACCAAGACTGTGGGGACCATGCGACGGGCGCAGAACGCAGAGTAAGGGATGGGTTGTTTATATATAGTGGAAGCGCTTATCGAGATCGATATCGAGGGCAGAGCAAACAAGGTAAACAAAAGTGAAACCAGGAGAAATCGAGGGTTTCAATTTAATAAGTAACCAAGGTAGACTAGATGGGGATGGAGAAAGCAAAGATGGTTGCATCACCAGCGGAGACAACAGAAGGCTTGACTGCCTGAGGGGGGGAGGGGGCGCTTTGTTTACATTTGAGCCGGTTGTTGTGGTCGTCCCATCACCGTCGCCTAGCGTGGTTCGGCAGCCTCGCCATCATTGGCCCCAGGAGCGATCAACATTCAAGCCTCTCCTTACGTTTCTTTGTTCTTTCTTCTCATTATTAATAAATCTATTCTCAATTCTATTTCTGTTGGGGTTCTTTATCTTCTTGTTTTAATACCCGAAGAGAAAGAGAGCATTGATCTATGGTACACATCGCATAATTAGGCATCGTCTAAGAGTCTATGCGATAGAAGGACAAAAAAACAAAAAAAAAGGGCGTACCAATACCTCTCCAGAATGGTACATATACATATCAACTATGACAGTGATGATTTTTGTCATCATGTCATGACGCAGAATAGTGAGGAGAGGTTGGTCCGATGCAGAAAGGGGAAGAAAATGAACATGCCACAACCCCGCCAGAACGCCCTGCAAAACATAGCCTGCCAAAGTGCACACATATTCTCCGGGTGCTATGCGAATGTATCTACAAGGAGGATCCCCCTCTACGCAGTTGAAGATAAGGAGCTCGACTAAAGAGGATCCGTCTCCCCCGTAGTCTGCCATGCCTCCAGCTGCTTCAGCAGATACTGGTACATGACCAGCATGGTCCCGCTTTGGATGCTGGTCCAAACGCCTCGTGGGCCAACCCCGCGAAACCACCCCGAAAGTCCTTCAGTCTGGTAGATCATCTTCAAACCAGTGAAGAACGACGAGGTGTCCAGGCGAGGCGTTCCGGGCGGTCGTACCGAAGTAGAAGCTCCTCCGGTGGAAATTGGCCGCGAGTGAGTGCGGAGGCTTGAAGTGGTTTGGCCTGAAGTATGCTGCCGGGGAGTCTCCTTGGTAGAAGCGTGCTCAGCTGGGGTCTTCGACGAAGCGGAAGAAACTGGGTTCTGCTGAGTTTGAATTCGAGTCTTGACGACATCCATTGGGCAAGTAATCACGCCTGCCATTCCACCAGCTGTGGCAGCAGTCAAGATTTCTAGCCCAAGACCGATATCTCTAGACCCTACCCATTCTTTCGCGAGACGCTGTTCCTGTTCGTAGAAGGCAAACTGCAGAGCAGAGAAGGGTATATCACGGAAAATGGTAGCCTTGTACCCATGGAAGAGCGCGGAAAACCCTTCTTGTCGAATGATGGTTCGCAGCGCGTCTGAGGTCGAGCGGTAATTATATCCAGAATTGAAGTAGGGGTTATTATAACGCCCCTGGAGTTGCAGCCGCGTCTTCAACACCTCCGAGGGAACATATACAACGGAAGCGGCCAAGTCCGCAATGAACCCTAGCAGAAAAGAAAATAATGTCAACATGATTGCACGTCCAGCTCTCCCAGGGGATCATCTCCCACATACCTCCAGATAGATATGCCACATTCGCGTTGATCCCCGCATCCAACATCCATCGCTTGGTGAATTCATATGTCCCGAAGAAAATGACAGTTCCTGGGAAAGAACCAAGAAGGGCGGGGGTGACACCACCGTAAAGACCGCGGAAAAACCCTTCTTGTCGGTAGATGGTCGCATACGAAGAGGTCATGGAGGTGTACTTCGGAGGAAAACTAGGATCGCCTTGTTGCCGCGTCTTGACCGTATCTAGCGAATGCATGAGCATATCGCCGCAAGTGCCTCCGGTACCTCCGGCAAGCATTGCCTGTATTCAAGGAAAAATCCATTCATCAGCACATAAAGATAAAAGGGCCCGTCGCAAGGGTTTTCCACTCTGGTGCGATAAAGGAAACTACCCCAATTCACCACGAGCCAGGTAATTGCGACGATATCGACATACATGTAGATATGGAGGACGGGGCTCCTCCTCTTCATCCATCAAAGCATCTTGTTGTACAGGAGCACCATTTTCCCTCCTCATCGGACTAGAAGCATTCTGAGAAGCATTATCGTCGCCGGCCTTGGCGTTCTGCAAGTATGATGACGTCGACGCAGGTGAATCAGATGTAGACGTCTCTGTCGTCGAAAACAGGCTGATGACGCGCGAGGTCAAGCTCATTGCAAGGACACCGCAATCCACCAGATCGTGGTGCGGGCCAGACCACGGGGTTGAAGATGCGGCGGCGTAGATTTAAGACAGCACGCCCGAGCGAAGATGACGGGAAGACGAGAGCGAAAGTGAGGATCAAGCGCAAAAGAATACAGTTGCAATATCATACAAGTTTTGAAGAGAATGGAGAGGTGAGATTCGGTGACATCGCACCTCTCGATATGCCAAACAAGAAGAGAAGGGTGACTGTCTTCTTCCTATAGGCCTCTTGCAAAGCCCGCAAAAAGTTCCCAAAATTTCGGTCGGTTTTTCTTCTCCGCCCGAGCCCGAGCCACAGCCTCAGGCACCATTCCTGGTCAACCCCGGAACATATTGAACCTACTGAGGAAAGACGACGCCGTCAGGATTGTACACGTTCGGCAGGAATATCAAGAAATCTTAACTTCACTATTGAGCCTTCGAAAGCCGATTGACAGACGTTATATGCTTATTTAAGAACGATACAACCAAAGTGCAAATGGCTAATAGAGGACCAAGGACAATCACAATATAATCGCACCGCGAATTAGGATATGAGATGCATTGATCTCATTGCATCTTGCACATCCAAGAGTTGCGCCATCTCTGCAAGAAATACAAGAGAAGAAAGAGGCTACATCCTATACCCGCTCCCCAATGCACACTTCAGCCATTCCCTCGCATGATTTTCACCACCAGCTCCTATCTTCACAACCACGGGCCAGTTCTGATCATTATCAGACCAATGGTTCTTATATTCGTTAAAGATCATCAGCGAAGGCAATGGATATCTGTAGACGACCTCAAGGAAATCCCAGGAAGGAAAACCTTGCCAGGATTTCCGTGGGGCCGCTCTTCGCTACAGACTTTGCCAGCCTTCCAACATTCTGAATTACTGAGGCTTCTTGGCAGCAGCGCCAGAGGTGTAGCGGCTCACATCAGTGGCCTCGTATCCCTGACGCACAAAGCCCTTGAACTGTTCCCAGCCCTGGCGAACTGCGGGAGGAGTGCTCTGGTGAGAGACAGACGCATCGACTCTGGCGGTGAAATGACGGACAGCCTGCTGGACAAAAGAGCTCTGGGAATATCTGGCGCGGAAGAAAGCCAGATAGAGGACAAAGAGGACGATGCTACCCTTGGAGAAAGTGAGTAGCGACACCACCAATCGGAACAGGAGCGCCATTTCGAGCCCAGCAACAAGATCCATGCTGGTATCGTAGTATTGCTTGACGAATCTTCCAATGGTATCCGCCATAGGAGACTGCTTTGCAGCAGGCTTGGGGGAGCCAGGGGAGGTCGGAGAGGCCGCGCCAGTCGCACCCTGGGTAGGGGGATGCAGGGTAGGAATCAAGTGGGCACGGGTGTAGGTGGCAACGTGGAAAACAGAGTACACGCTGAAGGGAAGCAGTGCCAGAGGGATCTGGCGAGAGTAGAGCCAGACCAAAGCCATTCCTGATGTAACTTCGTAAGCCAAGGCTGTCCGACAAGCCATTGTAGCAATGCACCGCCGAGAAACCACTCACCAAGGTACTGGACATTTTCGTCTCCGGCGAGCTTCAGCACGATACTGGGAACGCTGCCCTGAAGACGGCCTCGGGCGATGTGTGCCTTGTATACAACAATTCCATATGTCCCGGCCGCCGCAATAAAGGCCAGGCGATAAGACACCTGTGCAGCAGAGGAGTAGTAGTTGAAGGTGACATAAGACAACAGATAACGGAAGACCGAGATGAGAAGCGTCACGTGCCTGTATATTGTCAGTGAACCTGCCAGCTAATACTACTGCCTCTTTCGAAGCGGCCCTCGTGGTAAAATAGCAGGGTTGATGTGCGTTGAGGGAGCCGAGACATCGAAAGACGGAATGAATTCATAATCCACGTCATTGACGGGGCGGACCGAGGGCATCGAGTGATTGTTTTCGCAATAGGAACGGCGACCTACCCAACAAACCAAGCAAATCTATAGGGTTCACGCCATCTTCATCAGTACCCAAATCATGAGATCAATGTGCAATACAATCCACATACTGCAATGTTTGAACGAGAGCCTTTAGCCTCTCAGGAAGTGGCAGGGTCGAGGGAGGTGGAGGAGCCATCAGCGGTGTGGATATTGAAAGTGTTGCGAAGGCGGAGGTAGTAGGAAGGGAGGAAAGATACTGTGAAGAGGAGTGACAATGGAATAGCAAGGACACGTTTCAGTAATTCAGTTAATTGAGAGCTGGCACACTCGATAATCCGTCGACAAACTGTGAGGGGAGGCTGGGCGGGGAGAGGGTTTTGGCGATGCTAGCTTGCGACTTGGGGTGTGCGCCTAGTCTATATTATTGGAAGTGGTTTAGCTGGAGAACGCCAGAACGGAGCTCTGCGCGGCTCCAGTTCTCCGTACTCCGCCTCGTCATCGTTCCGAGTGACGTCGAGTGCCTCGGGATGATGCAACTGCAAACTACTGGCCGTCCTCACTGCAAATCATCTCAACTAACGTTATACACAAGTTTTTGAACGACCGTGCGAGTTACACAAGTCTGATTAGCGTTGTTCGTCAACTTTTCGTCTGCTTTTCTTCTTGATTTCTTACTTGTTGGCCGCTTTTCTGCCGTCTGCTACATCATTCTCCCCACACATACGGCGCAAGAAATCTAGCGGAAGAACCGAGATTACTTTTGACAACAACTTAAAATTGACAACTAGAACAGAGCAGACAGTAAAGGAAATGGGACATCGAGAAAGATGGTCGAGGGTGAGGTATTTCACTAAAATGTGTAACGAAAAGGGCAGAAGAGGGCAAGAGAATCGAATGTCACGAAGAGTGATTGGCCACTTTGGGAATAGGAAACAGGCAGACACCAGGTATAACGTAGGCGAAAAGTACATGACGCGAAGTGGAAAATGGGCGTAAGACAGCTGATTTCGACCTGAGCGGTCCACCGCCCCTGCTCATTCATAACCCTGCAAGTGAAGCAAAGGGACAACTCGAGCCAGCAGACGTATTACTTGTCCGCTCGCGGTTTGCATGTTCCAATGTATCTCCCAGTCGAGTTTCAATTGATGTTGTATCGATAATGGCTGGAAAATGAAAAGAAAGGGTGACAAGTCTTTTTTTCTTGGCCCGCGCAATTAAGTGGTGGAGTCGTTACTGGAAGAAGCAGATAAGGAAGGAGAGTTTCAAGGAGCGTGGTGAAACAGATAAACACACGAGAATGGAGGGAAGTCGAAATGAGCGCTCGGTCAATCAACAGTCGTGCAGGATCAAACGTAGAGACACCGGAAGGTCTCCGACGGCGTCGCATACCTTTGGTGTTCCAAGGTAGTGCTCTTTGAAGAGAAGCATCAGAGTTCCAGTCGGTGGGTAGCAACCTTAACGGAGAGAAAAGCCCTTCCTCTTCCCCTTCTCTTCGATCGGCCTTCCACTCTCGAGCCGGGCTTTCTTCTCTTCCAGCTCCTGGCGTTGGCGTTCCAGTTGGTCCTTCATCTCGCGATGTCGCGCGTATAATTCGTCCTCGCTCTGTTTCAGCTTGCTTTCCTTCTCCGCGACCTTCTGCTGGAAGACCATCTTCATTTCTGCCTCCATCTTGGCGAGTTTCTGCTCGTGCAAAGCACGCTCCTCCTCCTGCTTCACTGCTGGGTTGACCTCCTTGAACACGCTTGGGTCCTGGGCGACACCCATTTGGGTAAGCTTGTCGGACCGGTAGTTCTCGTACAGCCAGTTGTTGGTGTGCTCCTTGAGCTCTTCCATGTGAGTGCGGATCAGCATCTGGCGCAGTTTGACAAAGTCGCAGTGTTCCTCGTTGTCGACCTCAATGACACCCCAAGGATAGCTACGGCCACGCACTTTACGGCCATCAGCTGTGGTGACCTCGGTGTTCGCACCAACCACGGCGAAAGGAACTTTGGACATGATCTCTTGGTTCTCCGCGATGGTCTCCTCGTCGTCAAGCTCGTAGCGGGGTCCCTCGAAGATCTGAATCGAATGGTGCTGGATATCTGCGAGAATCTAATGGGGGGCGACAGGATTAGTTACCAATTCATGATCGGTGAAAAGCATGGGGCTACTTACTCTCTGCTTGAAGAGGGAAATCTCCTCGTCGGTCAATGTGTCGGCCTTGGCAATGACAGGAATCAGGTTGACCTTGGTGTGCAGTCTACGCATGACTTCAATGTCGAGGGGCTTCAGGGAGTGGCCGGTGGGCTGAATGAAATAGACACAGGCGTGAATACGGTTATCGACAATGTTTGTGCGGTTAACCTTGTTCTCCGCCTCCAGGTAGGCATCGTATCTCTGCTCGATGTTTTCGACGATAGGACGCCACGAGTCATCGTTGTTGACGAAATCACCAAAGCCGGGAGTGTCGACTACAGTCAAGCGAAGACGCACGCCATTCTCCTCGATATCTGCGCTGATGGACTGGATAGAGACTGTCTTCGGGATGATGTCGTGACTCGGGCCGGTACGCTCCTTGGGGGGGTAGAGGGAGGTGTTGAACAAAGTGTTGACGAGAGTCGACTTTCCAAGACCCGATTCACCTATCGTATGAAGTCAGCAATCCATAATGGGCTCCCTTTCCTTCAGAATTGGCTTCACTTGGAAATATGGTTCGGAGGAGACTTACCAACAACCATCACGTTGAAGTTGAATCCTTTGCGCACACTCTTGCGGTGCCATTGGTTGGGCAAATTGGCGAAACCAACGTAGCCAGTCAGTTTGCGGCGAACGACGTTCTTCATGTCCGTGGCAGCTTGAGCCACAGCTTTTGGGTCCTTGGAGCTGACTGTCTGAGCGTTGCCGGCACCCATGGGGTTGCTACGCTCAACATAAGGAGATCCTGGGCTGCCAGGTGCAGGTGATTCCTTGACAGACGCGGGAGTGCCATTGGCAGGAGAAGATGGTGAAGCTACATCATCCGAAGAAGAGTCAGCAAAATTATATGTGGTTCGGCTTTCACTTCGAGAAGGATAGGTTCCTGGCAGGAGAGAGGATAGTGAAAGGGTCTGCGGTTCCGACTTCTGTTGCAGCGAACTGAGGGTCGGACTCGAAGATTCTAGTGGTAGATGGTCCTCCACAGTGGGATTCTCCAAGGCCACCGACATTGTTGTATTGTAGCACGTAGAATTCAGGAGAATAACAAGTGAGGATTGACGGGTAGTTGGCGGACAGATTGAAACATGAATGTAGCTCGATGCAAAAGAATATCGAGAGCGGGCTTACCCATTGTAAGAAATTATCCGTTTGATTCTAGAAGCGAGCGTGGGATGCAATCAAGGTAGCGAGCGTCAAGAAGGAAGTTCCCCTGAATAGCGCTTTCTGAATTAGCAAACACAGGTTCCTACTGCACGCAGCTAGGGGAAGGAGGGGCACAGAGGGATCAAGGGCAATGAATAAATTGATGCCCCGTCTCAAAAGTATTTGCAGAAGCAGGGAGGAGTTCCAGCCCCGGAAGGGTTATCTTAACTTACCACCGTTTCACAGGCAAAGGGTGAAATCAGTCAACCACGAGTAAAGGACGACCACGAACACGGTCAAGAATCCCAATCGAGCTCAAAGGCGGTGTTAAAAAAGGTAGACACAATAACTATTGCAGGGAAATAAAGTACTATGAAGGAAAAATTATTGAGTACAAATAAAAGGAAGGGGTCGTTGAACGAGAGAAGTGAAGCAACAATAATATGAAGAACCAGGGGAAACTGGACCTGCGGAGAGTGATGGGGTGGAGGTCGAAGAAAGGTGGTCGCTGGAGCGAGCCATACTACTAAGGTACAGACTGCCAATCCGCCAAAGAAAGGGGCACTTTGCTCAATTAAGCAAAATTTTAGACTGAAGCATGGACATACTCGTCCTAAGAAACAAAACAGCATTTGATCTATCTGATTTCTTTTGTCATTAATCTCCCCCGAGTTGAGTAAAAACTTATCGATTTATCCCATTCTACACAGCTTAAAGGCAGGATATATCCTGGCTTTGATTATTGAACCCGAGGACATTGAGCGCTTCCTGAGTACTGAGAAGGATTCAGTCTAGAACTTCAGAAAGACAGTGGGCTTGCCCAAGCCCATCGATGGACAGCGCAATGCTATACAAAAGATGCATCTGTATAGAGCATCGAATCAGGACTTTCTATTTGCTCCAGGATGTCTAAAATGACCTCGATCCTTCGATGCTACAGCTTTCAGAACCTTACTGTACCGTACATATCCTTACGATCGGACCATCAATAAGAGCTCCCACAGCTCTCAGTGCATAAGATGTACTGGTATCAAGCCTTTCACCCCAATCTTGATAACATCCCATGAATTCATTCATACAAAATGTATGTACGATAGCGGACCATCTGTCATTCTATCTACTCACAACAAACACCTTATTTCGGTGGTTCTGGTCCCTTCCAATGACCTACTTGTAAATTGTAATACTGATAATACCCGCTGTTACCTGTTCAATCAGGGGTAAAAACCAGCCTCCCGTGGAACTTCCCGTCGGTTTCGAAGGAAAATTCAGCCACCGACCAATCATTAACTTGATGAGCGGCCTGGGGCAGCAACACACCATGGATGAGCATCAAGTGGTTTGGTGAAGTAGAAATGTGTGCAGTTGGCTCTTCTCTGAAGATTCACATCTTCGTTGCTAAAGACTTCATGCAATAGTTTTGCCATACTCGGGGATACTCTGGAATCGGTAAAGATAGAGTTATCGAAGACAAGAATTTTTCAATATGGTGCCACCATCAACATATATCCAGGTCATATTCCGGGCTATTGATGTCATACAGAACTATTCCGTTGGCAGCACACACCGTTGTGAAGTAACATATTAGCAGACTTAGAATGTAGTACAATTGTACAAAGCTGCAGGCAGGCCTTGAGAGCACTTGATAGTGGACGGAATATGATAGTATTCTGATTAAACGATTTGCGTCAGGTTGGATACATAACGTAGAAGGGCGGATTTACTAGACAATGCTTGATTGAGGATACGGGCCCCTTGTGCGAAGAAAAAGTAGCACTTCGAACAATAATCACAAGGTCAAGAGCTTACTGCTGCTTCTGATGTTGCTTTACAGAGATCTACATTGCATACATACCTGCATTGCTCATCGTAGACCAATGATGCCGATGAATTATGACTATCATGGACGCGCTTTCATGCATACTGATGAACTTTCACCCAGGATGACCCGAGTAATGAGGTCTAGATTACCTCTGTCCGAAGTGATAGACCGAATCCTACTTGGGGCAGGGGGCTTTTCTGCGGTTTGATTCTCAATAGTCGTGCCACAAACGGAGAGAGCCGCAGTGATAGACGATTACTTATGCGACACATCAGAACTCAAAAGTCAGCTCAAACAATGGTGACCCGAGCCTTCACCAGAGAGATCTCTGTATTTGCAATTAGAAAGTAGACTAGATATTGGCTGAATTTGCGACTCGTACTTCACTAGAATTCAATGTAAAATTATCAAGACAGTCTGTGAATTATGGTACAGCCTTTCTGCAAAGGCAAAGAGGATTCGCTTCCAATTGTATTCACTATGCAACGATGGTCATAATTATGTCGATTCTGTCCGGAAACATCGAACTATTTCCCAATCTTGCTCTTCTTCTTGGGCCGTTCCTCTTCCTCTGACATGTCCACATCCTCCTCATCATCGCCGGCGTCGGAGGCGTCATCCATCTCTGCGTCACTTGCGCTGCCGCCGCTGCTTTCGTGCTCAGAGTCAAATTCCTCTGCAACTTCTGATTCAGAGTCTGCTTGGAAGTCTTCGTCAACAGATTCCTCATCCTCATCCGCTGAGCCGCGATCGGCCCGTCCAGCATCTTCATCACTAGACATCATGTCATCGTTGTCAAGGGCTGCGGCAATGAGTGCCGATGTCTGTTGCAATATATTAGCATCTCATAACCGGAAATTGTGGGTAGTTGGAGTAGACATACATCGTCTGACATCTCATTCTTGAACCGAATGTTCTTGGCCTTGAAGAATTCCTCAAGTGGTTGTTGTTCCTCACTGTCGTAGGTGTTAGTAAAACTAGTAGCATATTGTTCTGGAAATGTCATACCGGTTAATGTTACTAAACTGGTGTTCTCCCATTCCAGCCTTCAGTGTGACCGTGATATCAAATGTTCTACTTGCCGACACGGCGCCACCAACACGAGACATGGTGATAACAGCGATATTCTCAATCTGCACATAGGTAGCGGGCTTGGGGACGAAAATCAAGCTCTTATCCAAGAAGTACAAAAGACCTTCGTTGGCTTTGATCGAGCATTTGACTCCGCTGTGTCCGTGGTGGCTATTGCACATAGTCAGCACAGATCAGGTGAATTTCCAACGATAAGTATGACTGACCTGACAAAGTCCTTTGATGGCATGATGACCTTCTTGCCAGACAGGCCACGGAAAATCTTGGTGACGACTTGATGAATCGGCTCTTCGTAACGGGGTTCCAGCTTATCCTTGTAGCGGGATTCCAATAGTTCCCTACAGAGAATTAGTTCCAAGTTCGACATCACAACAAGCTTTCTGGGAGAACTGACTCTGTCATGTTGAGCTCCAGGCTGATTTCTTCATCGAGCTTCAACTGCATGACGAGGAAAGGATACCGAGTCTGACCTTGCCGTAAAGGAGGGTCAAGACCTAATACGATGAGTGTGTGCATCTCATCGTTCTTGGGAAGTAGGAAAAATTTCTTGATAGAGGCGTATTGAATTTTGTAGTCGTATGTTTTGCCGCGAAGTCGGAAGGACGATTCGTACATGTCGATATCAAACCGACCTCTGCAGAGTTCTTTAGTATATAATCCAAAAAAGACGCGCTCGATAGAGAGACGTACCTGGGTGTAAGATGAAGGACATCAAGGAACGTAGCAAAGGTGTCACCGGCGACGTCGCCAATCTCTGCCTTCTCCATAAGAGTCTCATAGAAGAGATTGGCCGCATTCTGTTCTTCGCCTCCTTCGTCCTCTTCTTCTGGGTTCTCGTCATCGTTTTCTGTCTTGATGCCCTTCTCCGTCTTGACCGCTGTCCCCGGGATGTAGAAACGCATCTCGACCAACTCGTCTGGACCCGCGGCAGCTTTCCGACCGCGGTTCTTTGTGCTTCCAGAAGGTTGGGCATTGGCATCGCCGTCTGATGTGAGAGCGAACTCGACTGCGACCTCATTCTTTCCAGCCAGGTTTGTGTTCGAGATTTCCGAATACGGGATTTCGAATGCAGGTCGATTCTGAACGTTGAAAGCAAGCTCTGCCTTCGTGAATTCTGCTTTACCCCAATTCCAGCCTCGTAGTGCATGCTCGCGGTTCTCAACATTGATGCCGTACCAAATCTTGAACGCCTTGCTCAATCGCTCGAAGTCCTATTCAAAAACCGCAAGGTCAACAAAACAGTCCCCAGATCTACCATTCAAGGTTGATTTTCGCCACAAGTCCTACCTCTTGGTCAAAACCGTCTAATTGAATCACACCCGATGAACGGGATAGAATTTTCAGCTCAAATCCTTTCGCTGCCCGGCTCCATTGAGCTGCGCCGATATTGTTGCTATCAAGAGTGAAAGTATCACCTCCGCCAGAAGGGCGCCATCCCAAACCACTCTCAGCGAGCTTGCATTTTCCGGGTTGCTTTGAGAGGTCGAGGTAGATGTTGTCAAAAGCCTCCCTATAATGAGATGAGCACAACGATTCAAAAGGAGCGAGTGCGACAAAGGTAGCTCACATTGTGGAGGGTTTTTAGAGCAGTTCGCCCTTGAATGTAATTTCGCAACTCCTGATCTCAGCTTCAAGAACGAAAAGATAGCGCAATTGCGACACTGTATGTGATGATGAAAGTGTAGTCAGAGGTCAAATAGCTATCACTGCTGAGCTTCACTTTGTGATGTGCCTTTTTCTGGAGTTTCGCGTTGCGCGCGGCAGTCGGCAACTCACGCGGTTCTCATTTAAGCTGGCGCCACTTCTTGCACTACAAATTTGCTGCCTCAGGCCGAAATAAAATCTCAGCCACAGTTACTTTCTACTCTCCTTAGATGTTCCATCCATGACATGATACCACCCAAATCATTCGCTCCTTCAACAATAAGCTCTTCTAACTAACTAGAATACCACAAGTTCTCTGAGGGATAATATGATGCCCGACAACAACAGTGTGGAACGAGAACCTCTGTCTCGAATGATTTGAGCTATCTAAACGAATATGAAGCGATGGCCACCAAGCCTCATCCCTCAGCATATGGTGTTCATCATGTCATGGCTGGCAACCACAAATTACAGATCTACCGAGCTACTGCCATGCACACTTCAGAACCACAGCTATCACAACTAGAAACCTGGTCAACTGCATTCATCGCCACTGATGAGAAGAAACGTGGCAATATAAGTTACGTAACTTTCCTCCTGCGACTGTCAGCCTTCTGAATCGATGATATGGGCAACAGCCTCCTCGATTTTCACCAGCCGCAATTCTTCAGTCTTCTTCCAAGCGGGGTATGTCCTTGACATGCCACTATTTAAACGTTTAGTACAGGAAATGCAGACCGACATCACCCAGCCGGAGGCGCGGACTACACATTGGTCCCAGCTTAGAGTTGAAAAGCTGCCGAAGCAGCAGGCGTTCGAATGGCCCCATCATATGGTTCATATGGCAAAACTTCTGCTTGTGTGCAATAGAACACGGGGACTTTCTGATAGCCGTGAATCTAAGCTACATGCCGGCCAAAAAGCAGAGAGGAGGTTTGGCTGAGCAAACATCTCGATTGTTCCGGCGCAGAAGACACAAAACGAAGTTGATGGCCTTAGGCTTGTGAGAAATTCCTGGTAGAGGCGCAGCTCCAGGTAGGAGATAAAATTGGACCAGGTGAGGATGATAATAATTGGACTGTGGCCGAAAGCTATCATACATGGCAGGTTTCGGATGAGTCGCAATTCTCAACCACCAGCCACCACACCAAGGAGTTCTCCCTCACAAGGTCATACCGACTTTCCATGTAGCTCCATATACAGTTATCACACCATGACTCTCGTGGCCATGGTGAGCTATGTCTCTAGCTCTCGTATCATGATCATCATGAGATACCAAAGCCTACCTCCATCCCTCCATCCCCTCTACGACTCTCCGCTTCCCACATGCGCAGAAAAGTGCATATAGGCCCCGTTCTGCAAATTCTGCTTAGTACTACATACATGATTATAATTCCTAATTTCTTCGAGTCACGATCTGCCGAGGCCAATCCCATTGTGTCTCATGCCTGTTGCACAGTCCCCACCATTTCAACAGATCTTCCCAACAACATCAACACTATTATCAAGATTGAAAATGAACAACTTGATATTCCTTCGATTACTATTCGCAGGATGGAAAAGCATGGAGTGTCCAGATTCAAGGGTTAGCAGCCTCTTTGTTCAGCTTCCCAAGAGTCATTTACTCGTATGGATCACCCAACATAACCAGGTCTACTTATTCATCAACAACCCTTAAGGGTTTTCTTCTTTTTCTCTGACATTCTTCTTCGAACAAATAGATGAATCAACAACTTCTACGACGACGAACACAATGATCTATGGCGACGTCCAGGGCCCTGAGGCCATGGCGAAGCGCGTTGGTGGCAGTACGACCCAACCAAGTGGATGATTTGGCTCTAGAAACAGGTTGGGCTCGCCTACGATCTCAAGCAATTTCGTTACAACGAGATTGAAAAGGGACGACTGCAGCAGCTGCAAAAGAAGGTGGACCAGAAACGCGCGACATTAGACTGGGGCATCCCCCTCGAACAACTTCCTGTGCTAGATTGGGATGAGTTTGCTACTAAGTCGAGGTCGACTAACAAGGCCCTGGTGGCCATTGGTGGCGTTATCCACGATGTCTCTGATTTCATCAAGGAGCATCCAGGAGGCAAGGCGTTCATCTTATCAGCCATCGGAAAGGATGCCACTGCTATATTCAACGGAGGGGTCTATCAGCACTCCAACGCCGCCCATAATCTGCTATCAACGATGCGCGTTGGGATCCTCCGCGGTGGATGTGAAGTGGAGCAGTGGAAGTATGTCATGTCTGAGGGTAAACGATCCCATAGACTCGGAGCAGCTGCAGATTGATCACGTCGGAAACCCCAAGGTGACAGCGTCGCGATCAATTCGAGTTGCCAGTGGGTCATAAGCTTAATTCTGATGTAGACCGGCCACTGCAACAGGGTAAGATTATGTTAGGATTTGTAGATAGCATATTCTCGCTCGACAACCTATTCATACTCAGCAATGACTCCTCCACTCCTTCCATGAAGGCAAAACCCGCTTGTACCCCGACAGCTTGGGAGGAGTTGTATGACTACCTGGCATGCTCACAGCAAAGGTAATTTGCATTGACTTCAGTGCACGTCCGCAGTATGCACAACGTTCGGGCTCATTTCACGTCCTTGATGGCAGTTAAGCCAGGGAGGTGGCAACGACCAATTAAGTGATCATGGATGATGCTTCCAGAAACTACAGGTATCACTGTACTATTTTCAGCATGGTACTGCTACATCGCAAGGTTTTGACACAGCGCGGATTGAAAAGGCAAAGAGAAATCATCAGGAATATCATCATATTGGTCGCCCATTGTTTCATATTACGAACTTCAAACGAAAATGATACTCCATGCACCGTACTATGTCCTTAGTTGCAGAGTCCGATACTGCTAGCAATA
Organism: Aspergillus quadricinctus; assembly: GCA_022814375.1. Classification (NCBI taxonomy): domain Eukaryota; kingdom Fungi; phylum Ascomycota; class Eurotiomycetes; order Eurotiales; family Aspergillaceae; genus Aspergillus; species Aspergillus quadricinctus. The sequence continues at coordinate 100,706 of JAKLNT010000021.1, forward strand.
TGACAGTTGACCTTTCGACGATAATGTCATTATTATTTTTGACTTAGAAGTATCTACGCATGAAGTGTTAAAGATATAGCAGATCTCGGATACGTCATCATCTTCAGTCAGTGGTCTGGCCACTAGATACTATGAATAGCATTTAGCGTCGAGGTTTTTCCCTTGCAAGGAACCTTACCAGGCACCAAACTCCATAGGTACCTGGTACCATGGTATGTACCTATCTACCTAGTACTTGTCCGTAAGATACTAGTTAACGGTGAGGTAGCCCGCCTCAGGCACTGCGCTGTTGTCGCACCTTACTTCGAGCAATAAGCACAGCAAGTATGAACCTTTTCAGACAACATATACTACATAGGAATATTTGTACAGCTTATCTGTCCACAGAGAAGGCACGTTGACAGCGTGGCTGGTGAACGCTCCGGAGTCCGTACACTACATACCAGACCACCTCGCTGTTTCAAAGTGGGCCGCTTAAATGAGGTGCTACTGCTAAGACGGCCCGCAGTAATTTGACCTAGACTTTTTCGAGTAAGGGGTGTAATAATAATCGATTCCCACTTTCCCAGTACCTTAGGCACTGGGAAGTGGGAACACCACCACCAAGAGCACAACTTCAAGTCTTCGAACAAACGAGTCCTGCCATGTCATAATAATATTCCTTCGAATCATCCAACTTCATTCAGTCGTTCGTTAGCTTTCTTATCCTGCCCATTTTTATTCATGCATTGAGTCTATGTCCTCCTGAGAACGCGAAGTTCTATTCGTTCATTACCTATCATTTTTTATCCCCTTTTAGCACATTCGTGTTCCTCACGTCCACTCTCTTTTCCGAGTCTCTCTTTTGCCAGCCTCTTGCATGACTTTACGTGGAGGAATTTGACTGATTATATAGAAAGTCATTCCGTTCATTCTCCACTTAGCGAGCTTTCTTTTTCAACATCAACTTGGATCGGGATTTCTGCAACATAATTCTGGACGATTACTGTCTCTCCCGCCTGTCGTCGCGCCCCTGAACAATGAGGGCTGCCTCACTGTCTGGGCCTGCGACGGCTGGATTTTCGTGCGCCCTCCTATTGAACTTTTTGACAATCTTTCAAGCAGTTCCGACCCTCGGACTATCATTTACTTCAGTTTCAGAACCTCAGCTGGATCTGTCGCCTCTAGGACGAGTCGCATTTACCGGAGATTTCGATGCTGTGTCAATTTATTCATATACCGAACAATCGAAGACAGCTTCGGTCAACAATGACGGACAATCGATTCTGACACTGCTTCCAAATGGCGAGCTTACAGCGCTTTCGTCATCCGATGCCCAGATTCGTGCAATGTGCGCGTTTACGCGAAAGGACGGAACCTACGAGGGTATCTTTGTCGGAGGGAACTTCACTAAGCTAGGCGGCGTTGAGACCGAGGGTGCAGCGCTATACAAGCCCGACTCCAACGAAGTTACACCTTTGCCTGGTCTTTCAGGGTCGGTCTCCGCGTTGCTGTGCGACCAGGAGACAAACAGCGTCTACGTGGGCGGTTACTTCAAATACGAGAACACATCGAACGCCGTCGCTTGGGTTGGAGGTGAAGGCTGGAAGACACTGTCCTTCGATGGGCTTAAGGGGCCGGTGGAATCCATCCTGAAGAATGACAATGGCCATATAATTTTCGCTGGATCATTCGATGGTGTCGGCAACTCCACATCTTCCAACCAGGGGCAGATTGTCAACCTCCAGAATGCAACGATTACATCCGACGCAATTTCCTCGAGGTCAGGCTACAGTGACCCGAGGAATGTTATCTGCCAAACCAGTGGCGAGGACGGCGAAGGAAAGACATGGCTGCTTGCTGATTACTCGCCAGGTTTCTGGCGAGCAGATATGGGTTTTGAGTACAGGCCAACTAAACTCCGTCTGTACAATACCCATTTCGAGGGCAGGGGCACCAAAACCTTCCTGTTCAGAAGGCTTCCGGACAATGGCATCATGAACCTCACATACACTGACCCTAACACCGGCTACGACGTCCATTGCGACCAAAGATGCCCCCTGTCCGATAGCACAGACGAGAAATACCGTGATTTCGAATTTGTGAATGTCGTGGGCATGAGCGGATTCCAGATTGAAATCTTGGACTGGTATGGAGCTGGTGCCGGATTGAATGGAATTGAGCTTTTTCAGGAAGGTGAGCTCACTCATAAACATTTCTTTTTCCAACGATCTGTGCCTTACTGACACGGAATATGGCAGAAATTTTCGCCTATGCCGTGGATGCTTTTAACGAGCCCACATGTGCAAGCATCAAGTATCCTTCCAAAGCGACCCGAACGGGCTCTTGGTCGACAACGGAGTCTCCCTTTGGCTCCGGACAGAGTTCATCCGAGTACCTGACGGCTCATGTCACCGATTCCACTGCAGACAGTACGTCTGTGGTCTTTGAGCCCGACGTCAAGCAGTCCGGAAACTATAGTATCCTTCTCTACACCCCTGGGTGCACCGAAGATGGAACTTGTGGCTCACGTGGTACCGTCAACGTGACGGTCAGTGTTACAACAGATTCCAACGAGCCTATTCAGACTGTCGTCTACCAAACGAATCTCTACGAGAAGTACGACACCATCTATACCGGTCGTGTCGATGCCAGTGGTAGTTCATTTCGTCCACAGGTGAAGCTCACTCCGGTGGCCGGCCAAGGGGACATCACCGTGGTAGCATCAAGGGTCCAGTTTGTGCTCACAGATGCGTCAAGCAATTCGTCAAGTGGAGACCTGAATGGACTTTTTGAATATGATCCCACTTCCACAGTTGCGAGTGCGAACCTGACACAGTCTGCTGTTGATAAAGCAGGCTTACAGCTTGACTCTGGTGCATCTGTGAAGGCTTTGGCTAAGCATGACAATACAATCTATGCGGGCGGAAACTTCTCTGATTCTTCCATTCACAATATCATGTTTTTCAGTGATGGAAACGTGACTGCAATGGCTGGGGGTGGTTTGAATTCCGAGGTCACGTCGATGGCGGTGCTGGACGACTTCCTCTACGTAGGAGGAAATTTTACCGATACATCTGACGGCAGCAATCAGAACCTCAACCACGTTGCAGCCTATTCGTTCGATACCAAATCCTGGTCGACTCTGGGAGGAGGTGTCAACGGCCCTGTCGATTGGATCATACCTTTACAGTTGAACATCTCTACGGATCTCAATGAGACTGTGGTTGCGGTGAGCGGTGATTTCAACCGAATACTTTCGTTTGGCAATGAATCAGCTTCCGATGTATCTGGTTTTGCTGTATGGGTTCCCTCGCACAAAAATTGGCTTGCAAATCTTAACGTCACCCACATCGAGTACGCCGGGCAATTGACCGCTTACGCCAAACATGGAAACACAAGTATGCTCGCAGGCAACCTAGCCTCAGGGGGCATTGCAGCTGCAGGCGCTGTAGCGCTGCTGTATAATGACGGGATGAATCTGGACCCCTTGTTGACAAAGGTTGGCGGAACTAATACCAGTGCTGGGACATTCGCCGGTACTTATGACACAAATTCTGGCCGCAACCTTACTATTCTTGGTGGCCATTTCACCACTACCGCCAGCGATGGTTCTGCAATCCAAAATCTCGCTATTCTGAATGGCACCGACAACACCGTCCGCGGCATTGGCTCGGGTCTTGACAACAATTCCACCTTTTTGACCTTGACCGTTTCTGACGATACCCTGTTTGCAGGTGGAAATGTCACCGGAACCGTGGGCAATTCCATGATCAACGGGTTCGTGGCATACAACTTGAAGAACGAGTCGTTCGTTGAGAATGTGCCCCCCCCGTTTACCGGGAAAGACGTCTCAGTCAATGCCATAGCCGCCCGCCCTGGAACGACCGAGATCTATTTCGGAGGCAATTTCCAAAATGCTGGAGCGCTGCCTTGCCCTGCCGTCTGCTTTTATGATACAACCGAGGCACAGTGGACTCGACCAGGCGTGACTCTGTATGGTAACGTCTTGTCACTCAAGTGGACAAGCAACAACCAATTGATTGCCGTAGGCAATCTTACTGTTTCGGGAAATCAGACTGTTGTCGCGACCTACAATGCGAAAGATCAGAGCTGGGAGGAGTTGGCCGGGGCACCTACGGCCGACAATCTTGGAACTGTCACAGCTTTTACTCCTGCCAACACGGACGTTTCAAGATTCTGGCTCGCTGGAGAATCGAAGAATGGCTCTTCTTTCCTCGCAAGTTACGATGGGTCTAATCTTCACTTCGCTGGAAGCATTTTCGGCGACGGCACGACCATACGCGCCATTGAGATCCTCCCTCTGTCCCAGAAGCATCGTGATGTTTCTGTTCTCAATGATGACCAGGACCTACTGGTCATAGGACAACTTGTGATTCCCGATTTCGGCAACGCATCTGCTGCTCTATTCAATGGAACCACTCTGACTCCCTTCCTCTTGTCATCGAAGTGGAATGGCCAGTCGGGCAGTATGACTCGAATGTTCTACGAGAACAAGAATCCTTACACTAGTGGTGGTCAGTAGCACACATGAGGCTTATCCCGGCCATTAGTCACATATGCTAACTCTTGCACAGGCCATCACCACTCGAACGGAATAGTGGTCCTCGTAGCGTTCTGCTGCGCTCTTGGTTGCGTGTTCCTGATTGTCTTCGCCGGGGTTATCTTCAATAAGATTCAGCGGCGCCGCCAGGGCTATATGCGCGCTCCTCAAGCATATGGAACGGACCGACCGTCGACCATGCGACGGCTTCCTCCAGAATACCTGTTCAACACGCTCAAGCATCCGAACCCAGGTGCACCAGCGATATGAGTTGAGATCCCGACTCGATGATATTTGTCCATAATTGAACAGGAAAACGACTCAAAAACATCATGTTCTTGATTCTGTCTGGTACCTTCAGAACGGCGTTCGTGGGAAGCGTTCTATTGCTTTATACCCTAATTAATGTGTCTTCAATCTCTATTGATAATGTTGACTTCTAGTTCTCCGCTGGTGAGGTCTCGTCATATCTCATACCAGCCTTCTTTTGCCTTCCTTTCCTGTCGATCCCGCTGTCATCTTTGCTTGCCATGCTTGCCCTTGGTCAGGCCATGCACTTTGCGCTGGATGGGGGAAGATCGATTCAGACCAATATGCTATTTGGTGCTATTTCATCCTGAGCTCAGTCTTTGACTTGTTCGTTGCTGGGGGGGTTGGCTTGTCCTGGTCACCCTGGGCACGTTTTATCATGTTTCACTGGATGGACATAGTAAATCCCGCGGGAGATCGCGGTAGTCAAATGATACTTCTCCTCGTTTCTTAGCGCTTTATTTCTTCTATCAGTTCGTAGCTTTGTCCTCGGGGACTGTTGATTACACCCTTTATATACGATCTTGCTGCTACTGACGAGATGGCGTCTATGAACAAAAGTGCCTGACACTATATAATAACACCGCAGTCGAGTGGTTCAACCCAAGGATCCCCTTGGAAATGGATGACACAAAGATTATCACAGGGACCACCGACAAATTTTTTGAAAGCTTGTGATTCGAGTCCCTGCCTCCCCTTTTCTCTTTTAGATAGAACCAGTATTGCTAACACCGAACAATTTCTCATTAACCTCATGTTTCTCCTGTAAAGATCTTAGTTGATTCTTTAGATCATTTGAAATGCAAATTGCATCTTGACTGAATGCCTTCGTAACATAAGAGGAACTCTCTTTCAAGTTCTCATTTGCCATCCTCTTGCTGTAAATTCACGAATTCTGTCGACCCTGCCCTGAAGCCGTCCTGAGTGGCAGCTTATATCCTATTTATAGTCGATCAGATCGCGCGATCAACTCAGTCACGGTCTCCACTCCCCTTCTCTTTTTCGGCGCGAGCTGTTCGATTCGCATGCAACCTTTTCTTTTTCCCTTCACTGCGGTTGCTTGATCAAGGATGACAGTGAGTGTTGACTGCGAAGGGTAGAGGGGATATTGAATAGAAATGTATAGCAAGTGGAGTAGGAGCCTCAGGCGGAAAAAAGGTCCTGCACCGATCTCAGGTGAAACTCGGCCAGTCTCAGTCTCCGGTCGGTCGGCATTTATGTACTATTTAGCCTCCTTAGTCTCTTAGGCTGTCATGGGGGAATTGGGGTCAGTTGGGGCCCTTGGGGGCACTCGGTGCCTGTGCGATCCCCGGCCACAATTTGGACCCCGCTTTCTCTTCTTCCCGTTCTCTTTCTCTTCCGCGATCTAACAAAATCATCTCCTTCGCGTTGTCATTATAATCATTCGGCTGTCCTCAAAGAGACGGTCCTATTCTAATATATTAATCATAATCATTGTTCCATTCGATTAACGCAACGCCATCCCTGTTCTGGCCGTTAATTCTCCGATTACATTCTTCTCCACGGCCTAGCTTACACCAACATCCGTCCACAATACATCGCATACTCGCTTCGAGTCGCTTCGTTCTCGGATGCTGCAACTCAATCGCCATCGTTACCATCCGGTATGCGATCCCGCACAGGCTGGTACGTAAAATGGGAAGGAGGAATTAGCGCTTGCTCATCTATACCTTGCACTCCTACATGATTTCGTTCTTCACGAATATTGGCATGTATCGGACCAGCTTGGACTACAGATTCACTGTGCAAAGGTCAAGAGAAAGAGACTGAGAGACTGACGTTTGTCGTTCATCGCAGTTTGACGTGCCGAACTCGAAAACTGAAATGTAAACTTCCACCCTTCGCTCTCGTCGCAGTACCTCCCCACGTGTCGGAAAGTGACTAAATCGCGTGATTTAGGTGATGAGCAAAAGCCACAGTGTTCCCAATGTCGCAAAGGATCCAGGGAGTGTCGGCCTAGCGAGGGTGTTATTTTTCGGCATCAGCAAAATGCTTCGATGAACAAGAGTCTCGGTGACTCGTCGAATGGCCGAGGTAGTCTGAAAGGGTTTTATTCCTACAAGAATACTTTCGATGAAGACAGTGTCTGGCTGGATATACCTAAGGATGGTACGGACGAATGATACCCGTTACGCCCTTCTGCTCGAGCGTCTTGCATCTCTTGATTCGATGAGCTGATATACGGATGTTGCTCTCTAGTGGTCTTTGTCGACAATTCCGATCCGTCTGCGGAGGAGCTGGAGGTTGTTCTGGGGGAATCTGAAGCCGCTGTTCTAGCCTCCAGGGCGCACCAAAAAGGTTTACAGACGCCTTCCTCTTCCGACGGGGATATTCGAGGCTTGGAACATTTGTCCACAGCGGGATCTACTAATCAGTACCCCTTTTCTCCCCTCGCTACCGACAACGGACCTCGTTCTCTGGCACCGGATCACAGTGCGCATTCCAATATCCTAGATCTTACGGTCCCTTCGATATCGTCTGGATCTTCAACCAATAGACCGCATACTGCATTGGCACCTCAACCATCGCCTCCGATATCAATATCATCTTTCTCCAACCCCAACAGCAACAACACGAACAATGACATCAAATTCATCTTGAATCCTTCCCAAACTCTATCACCACCCGTTGATCCTAGTAACCAGCCCTCGGAGCCGATCGTCTCTTCAATTCCCTCTAGATCAGTGTTGTCACGAAGTGCCGGGAATGCCGAACAGAAGTCTGAGCTGCCAGTGGAAACCGAGTACGAGGTTGTCTTTCTTTTGCGGCACTTCTCAGAAGCTCCGGGGCTGTGGTATGTCTTTGTCCCCACCCTCCGTAGGATAGTAGCCATTCTGACGGGAACTATATAGGATGGATCTCTTCGATTTAGGGACTTACTTTGCATCACTCGTTCCGGTCAAGGCTCTCACGAATCCTCTTCTGAAGTATGCCGCGTGTGCATATGCTGCGAAACAGCTCGGTCGCGTGAAGGGTGCAAAAGCTCCTTTTGGTGGCATCAGCGGGAAGCAGGCTTTCACGGAGAGTTGGCCTGATGGGAGAGGTATAGATTGGACTTGGTGTGGCGCCAAGTACTATGAAAAAGCCATCCAACTCCTGGTGAATGAGCTGCAACCTGACGAAGGTCCCCCACCTTTGAGCACTCCGGAAGCATTTGGTCAGTGGCAGGCCGCCGAGCTGTGCCAGAACCACGACAATTCTCGCAAACGTAGAAGACATAATCGACCATCTAGCGGTGTCCATTCCGACGAAGTCCTCGCCGCAACGGCAATATTGTCCATCTATGAATTCCTTGACGCCACTGGTACCGCGTGGAATCGGCACCTGAGTGGTGTGAAATCCTTGCTGGATGTCGCTGAAGTTGGTATGTTGCCATTTGAGCAACACCCGTCTCCAGGGGACGGTTCGCTTCAGCCGCCTAGGAAGTTAGGGCTTTCGAGAGCCAGGAGGGCTACCTTCTGGAACTTTGCCAGGCAAGACTACCTGGCTGCATGTAAGTGCGCTCGGGTGTGCCAGTTTCCTCCCCAAGTCCAGGAGACTAATGAGCATCGCATCCAGTCATCAACGAGACGCAAACCAGGCTGAATACCGAGGACGTGGTATTATGGACTGAGGCTGGTCTTCAGCTCGATAGCATGGGATTTGTGCGTACCACTAATTTCAACGCGGCCGGCTATCCCGAAGAGGACGACGAAATGAAGGAGGATCTCATTTCCAATGCTCTCGTGTGGATAGCTTCCAAAATTGTCAATTTCATTGGCGCCGGAGACACCCCTCATTTGACGCACGCTGGTGCTGTTACCGCAGGCCAAATGAGCCTTTCTCAACAAGCTCTCCTTGAGCGTTGGCATCGCCTTGAAGCCGAGCTTGACACATGGTACAAGAGGCTTCCGACTAGTTTTCGACCGTGCGCGCGTATCGACTTATCCAATGTTCCTCACCCAAGAACGGCCGAGGATGAGGATGCAGCCTCGTTCTCCGAAATATGGTTCAGCATACCGATGTGCTCGTCAGCTATACAGCACTATCACATGGCTCGCATTCTTCTACTTATCAACAAGCCTCATGATTCAATCAATAGACGAAGTGCCATGACAAACCGACTCAACTCGTACCGATCCATTGAGAATGAAATTCGCTTCCATAGCCGCGAGATTGTCGGCATCTCGTTGGCTCGTCCTCATGGCTCCGTCCGTATTAACTCTCTCCAGCCTTTGTTCGTGAGTGGTCAGTGTCTCACTCAGCCTCGTGAACGACGGGTAGTTTTGCGCTTGCTACGGGGAATAGAATCTGATCTCGGTTGGGCAACCGAGTATCGCGTGAAGCAGTTGCTCAGGGAATGGGGATGGGACGAAGCTTCCGACTCGACCGGAGGCTCTTAAACGATCGTATTCCACTCGATTCCGATGTTCCATTCACGGCCCCTCTCCCGTCGGCCCGACGATTTCAGTTCGGCTTGGAAGCCTCTGGCTTAGCACTCCAAAGAGCGACGCTTGTCTCCCCGGCTCTCCTCTGCGAGCAGAAAGGACTCCAGATTCGATCAAGAAGGCGCCGAAGCAGCATCCCCACGAGCAAATTCGAGTCCCATATGCTTTGACCTCAACCGCCTTTCGCCGAACTTGTTCGTGCCGCATGAAAATCACAACATTCTGCACCTCGACACATGTGACAGACTCGAAGATATCACGAGTCTAGTGGTATCAGTGGGAATTTCCGCGATTCTTCACCCTTCTTATGGGGTTTGGCTTCAACGGCCAGCTGCAGCGGATCAGTTTCAGTTTTGTCTGGCTCTGTTATATATTGTCCTTTCTCCCTGCCTGACGCCTAGGCAGGCTCATCAGCGATCTGTAGGCATTAGCGTTGGCGCATATGATAGCGATATACGGTAATTTAATAATGAAATTATGATCTGGAAGATTCCTCTTTGCATTCGAGCACCGCACAACAATTTCAGTAATGATTTCAAAATGTAGACTGGGATCTGAGTATGTTTTAATCTTTATCGACTCGGCTGAGTTGCCTGTCACTTGGTGTGGTTCTCCCCACATCAGGTTTGCATTTCTTGTTTGCTGAAAGTCTTCCGGCGTCAATCGAACAAAATACTGCAGAACTACTGCATACTAACAATGCAAACTGCGGGTAAGGCTCGAATAGGCTAGAGGAGTTAGTATAAGGAGGACTGTCTACTTCACTTCCACATTCTCATATATCATACATACCTCTAGAGAGGTACAGGAGAAAACGAACCAACCAAATCAACGTCATACTGACCATCCGGGCGTTTGCAGTACGCAGTAGATAGATAGTAGATCAAAGATCCGACCCACGGAGGCCCGAAAATCCCGTCGACTCGTTCCCTAGATAAATAGATGCCGATGGAGGTTCGGGCATCATGATCTTCACTGAGGGACCGGGATGTTGCTACGGAGTCTTCCAAGAGCAGGTTTGCCGATCTCAATGGTGTACACAGCAGCACGGTTACGGTAGTGTTATGTCAGTTCTCCACATTGAAGTTCAATGCTTGTCGAGGTGGTCGTTTTCGGCTGCGAGTCGTGCATACCGGATGCCTTGTGGATCGAGGTTGTTGATGGTGATTTGTCTCGGCTCGCGGGTTTCCTGTTTTGATGTCGTGTTGGTGGTGGACTTATGGACTGGCAAGTGTTGCGGATGAGTATTGGATTACTCGATCGTTTGTGACTAGAGTTAGCATCTTTGGCGTATTATAGTTGTCTTCGTGGCTCTTGCAGGAATGATTTTGAGCCCTGGTAGAAGAATGATAAGGCGGGAATTCAAAGTGTGCACATTCAAGTCCGAGAATCTATCTCCAACTCTCGGAATGGTCTGAGGTGTATTGAACAGGAAGTATACATTTATGAATATACCAGGTATATTTGCCTATAATTTCTGCTGAATCTATGTCAGCGGTTCCGAAGCCGCTTTGACATTCTTCTTGTCGTTATGGTCTGTGAAGCTTGAATGACGGCCTTCACGTTCTCTTTACTCTCCTCTTTCATATCCTTTGATTCCAACTCGTCCTCGCTCGCAGGTCTTTTCAAGGCATAAGCCGCGGAGGTGGTGACTTCCGTCTTGACCTTGACAGACTCTTTATCTTCGCCCTCTTCCTTCACAGCAACCTTGACATCTATCTTGCCAGACGTAGCAGCTAATCTGTCTGAGAATGTCCTCAAGTCTGCCGTGAAGAGAACACTATGAGCCCAGCCGGCCTCCTTGCCCCAGAGTTTCCGAAAGTGGTTGCCGACGGCATCGTAGGTTGCTTTCGTTAGCGACTTGTGAGCGCCTCTGCCGAATTTGTAGTCTCTTTGCGCAATCTGCCAGACTAGAAAAAATAGTCAACATCAGTAATCCACAGACACCTGTTAAGAGTCACTCACCATGGGTATCTACCGGAACCGCCTCTCCCCACCCCAACCCCATCAGACAGACACAATCCGCAACCTTTGGCCCAACCCCCTGTAGCCCTAGCAGCTGTTCATGCGCGTAACGGTAGCCCTGTCTACCCTCCGGTCTCATTTCACCGCCAGGCGCAGGCTCGACTCCGAGGACAGGAGACTCTGGATTTCGTAGCGAGTCAAGCCAGCCTTGCTCTCTCTCTTTCGCTACAATCAAAGCTGTCTGGTGGATATATTTGGCCCGGTAACCAAACCCTAAACTTCGCAGGCGACCCTCAACGTCGTCAGCGGTCAAAGCCTCGGGAGGAGGGAAGTCATGGTATGCGCGGTCGCCGACGGTGGCCACCAGGGGACCATAATTGACGCATAACTTCTCGACCATCTGCGATATGCGCGCGATATTGTTGTTACTGCTGCAGATGAAAGACACAAGGGCTTCCCAAGCATCTTGGCGCAGAATCCTGATCCCTGTGAACTGGGGAGCCTTTTTCTTGAAGTTCGGGTCTTGCGAGGACCACTGGGTATAGAGGTCCGTAAGATTTGAGGAGAGATTGAGGTAATGCTTCAGAAGGTCTAGGGTCTCGTGGTCATGGGGTTCGTCTGATGATCCGTTCTGCGTTACTTGTCGATTCGAGCCATTCAGAGCGCCAATTGAATCCACGCGCAGTGGAGAAGATGATGAGGATGTTATTCGGGGGTTTGTAGTTGATGGAGAGATGAGCGAGCGATATGTTCTATAATAGAGATACTGAGGGTCTTGTTTCAGAGATACAAGTCGGCCATGAAGAACACATCGCCATTCGTCGCTTTCAGGAACATTGTGCCATCTAGAGGCTCGAAACAGTCAGGAATATCGCTTTCATTCGATGATCAAGAGATATGCCTACCGAAAGGACTGGCCACAGCGCAAGGTTGTGTTAATACATAATTCACTCAAACTTATGGAAAACTTGCGCCATTCTGAGAAGGCTCCAACCGTCATGATGTTGAAGAATGTACCGAGATATGGAAATAGGAACAACTAGACAGGTACAGCTAATAGAGGCACTGATAGGAAATAAAGTATCTTGAAATTCTGCCGAGTTTCCCTCCTAATAGGCAGGCGGTAGGTCATCTACACCGCGCGCGCTAACCGCTTCAATTCTAGACGCCGGCGGTTGCTCTTGATTGTCACGACCTGCGAGTTTTCCAGCCAGACGCTCAGCGCAACTCCTTTGTCCAAGACCCCTTTGATCATTTTGTTTATATCATCAGGATCGCCCTGTTGATATTATTTATCTCTCTGAAAAGTCAACACTTATTTTCGTTGACTTGCTTTTCGCCACGTTGGGAAAAAGGAGCAGGAAAGGATAAGATAGCTGTCCAACATGAACGGCGATACCTACTCTTCTTCGAGAGGTGAGAGGTCATTTCATCTCCAACCGTTTAACTGTAACTGACAGTGAGAACAGGAGAACCTGGCCGCTCAAGGGAGCACTACGTAAGTCGCTACAGTCGCTCGGATAAATCTCTTCTAAACAATTGCTAATGAGGCTTCAACTGTTGGCAGCGCGACGAGAGACGCGAACGCGGAGGTGAACGTGGAGGCGAACGTGGTGAAAGAGGAGACAGAGGAGAGAGGCGACGATCGAGGTCCCCCCATCTCGGCTCCAGGGGTTCCCGACGTGAATACGAGGCAGACTCATACTCCTCGAGTCGCGACTACCGTGCCAGAGAACGAGAGGACCGCTACTCCGGCCGGAGAGACGACCGCGATTGGGACCGGGATCGCGGCGACCGCGGCGACCGCCGACGCAGAGATCTTGATGACAGATCAGGTAGACGTGACCGGGATAGAGACTTGTTCGAGGAGAAACCGCGGAGAGAACGAGGAGGCGAGCGCGAGCGCGACCGCGATCGCGACCGGGAGAGGAAAGAACGGAAAAGAACCGCAAGCCCTCCACGCAAGAGGGAGCCCACACCCGATCTGACAGATGTGCCATCTGTTCTGACTAGGAAACGTCGCTTGACGCAGTGGGACATAAAGCCTCCTGGTTATGAGAATGTCACTGCTGAACAGGCTAAGCTGTCCGGTAAGTTACGCTGCGCGACGTATGTTTATCTATATCTAAGTTGTGGCTAACTTTTCAGGCATGTTCCCCCTTCCTGGAGCACCTCGCCAGCAGCCAATGGATCCCAGCCGCCTTCAAGCTTTTATGAACCAGCCTGGTGGTGGATCTGCGGACACTTCAGCCCTCAAGCCCTCCAACTCGCGTCAGGCCAAGCGCCTGTTCGTGTACAACCTGCCGCGCGGCATTTCCAGCGAGCATCTCGTGTCCTTCTTCAACTTGCAACTCAACGGCCTCAATGTCATTCACAGTGTGGACCCTTGTATCTCGGCCCAAATATCCGAAGATCATACTTTTGCACTTCTCGAGTTCAAGACACCCAACGATGCCACGGTTGCTCTTGCTTTTGATGGCATCACGATGGAGGAGCACGAATCCGTCGGTGGAACTGAGAACGGTGCCCCCAAGGGGCTCGAAGTGCGCCGACCCAAGGACTACATTGTCCCGAACGGCAGTGCGGATCAAGAATACCAGGAGGGGGTGTTGCTGAATGAGGTTCCCGACTCGCCCAACAAGATTTGTGTGTCCAATATTCCGCAATATATTCCAGAAGAGCCCGTGACCATGCTGCTCAAGTCGTTTGGCGAACTCAAATCGTTTGTACTAGTGAAAGACAGCTCGACGGAAGAGTCAAGGGTAAGTGGTGCTATCCGAGCGCGGTAACGCTTTTACTGACTTGCCAAGGGTATCGCTTTCTGCGAGTACGCTGACCCCGCTGCGACTCCTATCGCTGTGGAGGGTCTCAACGGTATGGAACTGGGTGACCGGCATCTCAAGGTTGTGCGTGCCAGTATCGGAATGACACAGGCCGCCGGGCTTGACATGGGAGTCAACGCGATGTCAATGTTCGCCAAGACTACATCGCAGGATTTGGAGAGCAGCCGTGTCTTGCAGTTGTTGAACATGGTGACCCCGGAGGAGCTTTTGGACAATGATGATTACGAAGGTGAGTCTTTCCATTGACGGGGTTTCTATCAAACTAACTCCGGTACAGAAATTTGCGATGATGTACGCGAGGAGTGCTCCAAGTATGGCAAGGTCCTGGACTTGAAGATCCCACGTCCTTCAGGCGGCAGCAGGCAGTCTCCCGGAGTGGGCAAGATCTTTGTCAAATTTGACACGGTAGAATCGGCCACCAATGCTTTGAAAGCGCTTGCAGGCAGAAAGTTCTCTGATCGGACAGTGGTGACGACCTACTTTTCCGAGGTGAGTTTTAGGCCACAGGCCCACTTCTTTTGTGTCCATTCTGACGATATCTTGCAGGAAAATTTCGATGTGAACGCCTGGTAGTCGACCCTTCTCGTCGATTGTGATATTATCCCTGGAGCTGACGAAAATAATTTGCAACTCAAAATCTATTCCCTTTCCATTTGATCATCGCTTGATCGGCGTTCGCAAAATTCCCTCGAAGGATCAATTCAATTGCGCTTTGCAACCGTGTATCATAGCAAGGAGTACTAAGCTGGTGAAGTCCGATCATCTTCTATGTTGTAGTGACATGTGCAAGTATTCCGTACTCATGGACTCTCGAGTCTAGACGAGACTCCATCCCACACTGGTACTATGCACGAATACGATCCGATCCCGAATGCACAATCACATGGAACCACCCAAACCTAGCTACGCCCCTGATTCCCGCTCCACTGCCGAGGTCGGTACTCGTACTTGGGAGCTTTAGTCTAGACTCGCCTGGCATAGCATGATTAGCATCAACTACCTACCGGTGTCGATCACGAACACATCCAGTCAAACTCAAACTAGATACCTGGCACTATTGTACATCAGTCCCAAATTTGAGTCGTTTACCCCATGGGGTAGTGAAAGGGAGATCCATATCCATATCCATAGTTCCATAGTTCCAACTTATGATCCATGGTCAACCAACGATTCCAGCATCCGCTTATCCGTGTTTGCGGGGTTGATACTGCATTCCACTAGTTACCTATTCTACTTGTAGATCAGCGAGTTTGACACCTAGTCTACGCGGTTGCGGTCATAGTGAGGCTTGAGCTTATGGTGCTGATGCTGACGCTGACGCTGACACAGACGCACTTGGGCAGGTACACGCGAGTCGCAGCTGAAAGGGTTACACTTGTTAAGGATTTGGATTTCACATGTCCCAGTGCCATTGCCATTGCCGGCCGCCATGTGGGAGAGAACGAGGGAGGGATTTGGACCCGACTGGTCGGCTGTAGGGTAGTCTAGGTACTTTTACTCATGATTCTTGGTAGTGATGATGCGGATGCTGAGCCTAGGTCTATCACTATCACTATCCGAGGAGGCAAGTAATCTCGGTCTCGGTCTTGACAGAATGCGTTTTCATTAAAGAAGTAGTGACAAGTGCGTGTGGCTAGTTACCATCTCTGCTTAGCACATTCCACAGCGATACTACATTACTCTAGAGATTTAGACTCTACTTTTGACAAGGTGCCAGTGGTAGTGCCACTGCCACTGCCACTGCCGGTGCAGTGCTACCCATACACGGATTAGATTAATTGCTCATAAATTATTGATAAATAGTCTCGCCGACTATACGGATCCCTGTCCTTAATGCAGGAACGGCCCTGTTCCCTGTTTTGGTGCATTGCATCACCTACCTCAGTCTACATGGATTTTATGGGTTGTGACTGTGACTGTGACCCCTGATACTGGATTCAGTCACTGCATCACTTACGTGTGTGTTAGTAAATGCGAATTGACTGACTTGTTGACATCACGATATGGCAATAGCAAACCCAAACTCACAGTAAACTAAACTTAGTCTGCAGTTTAGTGAGTTTACAGTTTACACTCCAGGTCTGGCCCTCACTGAAGCCTGAAACTCTAGTTAGGTTCTCCTGGGCTGGCAAACTGTCTTAGTCTTACAGTTACAGTCTTACGTCTTACCCCGTAGCCAAAGTCTATCCGATTCCTATTCTTCTAGAAGGATCGGCTCCCAAGATTATTGGTGGTTGGTTGGACCGCGGTACTGTACGCCAAGGTGCTGGTTCAAGTGCGGAGTTTCAGTGTCAGATCGTCTCATGCTGTTACTGTTAGTGTTACAGTCCACGGTTCGAACTTCGGGGTTGGTGCTGGGACGGTGGATGCGGGGTTGGACTCGATGTCTCGACAGCCACAAGGTGATGGCTTCTATCACAAGGAGAAGAAGAGTTAGCCTAGTTTTGTTGCTGGAATGCGGGGAATTCAGTGCCGAATTTCTGGTGGTTGCTTATCCTGACACTTTGAAGTAATCTGTATGGTATTATCTTTGATATGAAGAGACAAAAGAGAGGGCCAGATGAAAGAAAGAGGGCCAAGTAAGATTGCTAGGGTATACATTGCACCATCCATAAACAATATACAAGAATTTTTAGAACTCCTCAAAAGCATAACGTAGCATTACATCAAACCACAAAGACACAGTCTAATCATCATCTTCGCGATAGACAGCCGGGGCGAACGTTGTCTTGGGATCCCAGTCTCGCCCTTGTGATGCGCTGGGCGGCCGCGGGCTGGAGAAGCTCATGGACGGCCGCACGTACCTGGCGTCTCGCCCGTAGTGGCCGCTATCGGGGCTTTTCGTACCTGCCATGCGTGCAGGACTTGGCGATCGAACCATGGGTTCTGGCGACTTGAACGAGGCGATTCCCGTGCTGTTGAGCATCTCGTAGGACCGCGTGTCGCCCAGCCGGCCGCGCGCATCGGCTGAAACGAACTCGAGACGGCCCTCGCCCACGCCGAAGCGGTCCTGGAAGAATTCGACCCAGCCGCGGAATATCGACAAACGCGCAAAGAGGACGAAGTTCCAGAATCCGACCATGGAGAGGAGGATCAGCACGGCGAGTAGGAGTCCTTCTTTGGGCCGGACCTTTGCCGCCTCTGCGTCGCATTTCTGCCGGTCACCTTGGCTGGCTACCAAACATATGATCCATGGAGTCGCCTTTTCCATGTTCGCCGGGGTCGGTTTGAGGGCGTTGTCGAGGTCGATGAAGGTCACGGCGAAGAAAATCACATTCGCGATGATGATCACCACTAGAGATACGCCTCGCCATTGGAGTTGGAGCACTCTTTTGATGCGACGGTATGCCTGACGAGCGGACACGGTGCGGACGCTGGAGGAGTAGGAAGGCAATCCCGAGCTATTTGTGGTCGAATCGGTGTCGAATAGAGACTTGATGTAGACGTGGATGCAGTACCCCATTGTCACCATTTGGAGGATCAGTGCGGCAACGGCGAACGCGATGATGGGGATCCAGTAGTCCTGCAGGGAGGAGTCGATGTTGATGTGGCAAACGGTGCCGAATCGAAAAGATACACCCGTATAGATCATCATCACCGTGAGGCCTACCGCAGGGACGACCCAACCGAAGATCAACGCTCCCATCTTGAATTTTGGGCCCAGTATCACTTCCCAGCATACCTGAAGATGGAAGGCTACCGCACGGAGAAAGCCTAGCAATCATTAGTACGAGTCAATCCACACAGGCTCAAAATCGCTCCCAACATACTCCATACTACCACCATCCAGCCTCCGAAGAGAAGAAAGGCACCTGTGAAAGCGCAGGAGAGACTAGAATGCATATCGTTGGGAGTGATCTCGTTGTAGCATTGCTCCGGTTTTGCCCCTAGAGGGATAATAAACGCAAGCTGCATGTCGGTTAATAACACATTCTGGGACCCTTCAATGCAACACCTTACCTCCATGAAACAGATGCCCAATGTGAAACAGATGCTGAGATAGTGGCGATGCGTAAATTTGACCGGAAGGACTGCGTACGACACAAGCAGGAAGATACAGAGCGGTAACATAGCGACACTGAGCCAACTCGCAGAGCTCGCTTTGTCGGCCAGCCCTGAAAAAAATCAAGAGAAGAGGTTAGACTGAGACGGCTACTCTGCAACTCCAACGCAGTTGAGCTTACCATCACCGTATGTCCATCCTGCTACCGGACAGGGTAAACAGCAATTAATATCGCCCACAGGTTGACAATAACGACCTCCGATGACTAGCAAGGGAAAACCAACACGGTCAGCTAATGTCGACAACAGCAAGCCAGCAATCATCGGGAAAGCGTACATCCACCGGTAGAGGGGAACAGAGATTCCTGAAGAAATGGTACCGGACACAGCCCGTTCAATGTTTGATTCGTCATACTGGCAGTCTTGTTCGTGTGACTTGTGCGAAATGCGATTGCGGTTGCGCGAGGTTCATATCCCGTTCATGCAATGGTCGTAGTATATTTTGCGAGGTGTTCTGGAGGCTCAAGGGTCTGCACACCCCGTGCGAAGGGCTCGCAGCCGAGCAACAACTGCGAGGAATATAATCAAATGTTGCTGAGTGGAAGTATACAGTCAAGAGGCGGAGGAAGGGGGAAAAGTGACAGAAAGCTAGATCGAGGGGCAAGGTAGTAAGATATACATGGATTGGAACTTTTCCACTACTTCCCCGAACCCACAGAGGATAATAAGGTAACAAGCCAGGATCATCAATCGTTGGGGGCCAGTAGCTAAAATAATAATAATACTGCTAGTCTAGTCTCGCCCATGCAGGCTCATACGTAGACTCTGAATCTAATAAGGAGACAGGAGGCCCGTTCACCTAGGGCATGAGTATGTCGTTCCGCTAACCCACCATGAGACGATGATTGGATCTGGGATCAGTCGGTAGCCCGACCAGTTTCCTTCGAGGAACGTGAGACTGGAGCTTGGCATCAGGGGCATGGGGTGAACAGTGGAAAGTGGAAACGAAGCGAATGAGCATGGCAGCATGCGAGATAAAGGCACCAATGATGAAGTGCAGTGATTGTCGGGTTCCAATCGACCGGGGACGGAACCGGTGGCCATCAGAATTTACTAAACATGATTTAGATAGACTGTGACTGTAGTAGAAGTCTAAGACTCTAAGGTTGGGTGTGAAGTGTGAACATGCTGTAACTCAGTAAGGAAAGGATCAGTCAGGGCGGGGCAATAAACGGCGATGGATCATGGACTCCACTAGAAGATGGAAAGGAAGCCAGACAGAAACTGTCGCAGTCTATCTAGGTATCTATGTATCTAACGAAGTAATAATCTGTCGTGAAATATCATTGGATTTCAAGTTACCGAGTGATACAAAGTGGTAAACTTGGTAAATGACCTATATTCTATCTATTATTATTGTGTGTCAGTACCTACCTTAAGGTTTGTTGTATCTGGCAGTTACGTGATGAAAAAAGAGTACTCTGTTTGTCGATCTGTTCTGGACATTGACTGACAAAGTGACCTCGTTCTCTGCTTTTTCTTTGTTGGGCAAGTCTGGGCCAGGACTCTCTCAGTGCCATGGTACTCCGCAGGATTGGGTACTTAGATTCCCTCAGGATAAGGAACGCACGAGGTTACCCGTCTTTCGGTAGGCCCCGTCTTCATCCTCTCCTTTCCTTTCCTCTCCGTTACCTTTGCGGAGTCCTCCGTACCGTTACTTGCGTGAATTATGATGGTTCACAAGTACCTTAGGCAACGGAAGTCCTCATCATAAAGATAGGATACCATCCTCCTTTTTCTACGCAGTCTTCTTCCCAACTCATTACTACACTATATTACACTGTAGGAATTCATCTAATACTCCATAGTCTTCCAGGGTCCAGGATCAATGCAATTATTACCAGGTAGGATGACAATTTCCCGGTACCTTACAGGTGCTGCTGGCTTATTATTGTGGTAATGCCCCGTGGAGCCTTCGTATACCTACACAAGTCCGGCGTTAGGACCTTTTATGCCTACCAAGCCTCTATGGTAATTGGGCGAATAGCCATGCATTCGAGACGGAACCTTCTGTCCGCTAAACCCAAGTTGGCAGGCCTTTCAGACGCTAATAGCCACTAAACGAACTTACTTCTACATGGAAATTTATGAGAGAGGGGAAGATCCCCTAACTCTTAGTCTCGGGCTTGCTTTGTGCCTTTGACTGTCTCTCCCAGTGCAGTCAGTCAACTGCTTAGTGCTTACGGCTTACTGCTGCCATTTGCCCCTGCCCCTGGTACCTGCGGCGTCCGAACCAGGTGCATAACTGCAAAAGATGTCATACTTAACTTTCCCTTCCTACCGAAAGTTTGATTCTCGAAGGGAATCACTAGACACACACAGAAAACAATCCCGTTGAGTCTTGTAAGCTGAGACGTCATAAGTCTTGTTTATGCAGAAGCCTCACTAGTTCTAGGCTCAGAGAACACTCGCCCTTTAGAAAAGTAATCACTAATTTTGAAACAGGATCTAGATCCTGCCTAGAAGCGATTCTGTATCGTTCTCCACAATATGACAAAAAGATGGATACTTACTTCCTTATCCTACACTGTCGAATGTCGATGATCATGTCAGGCACTTTGACTGCTTTCTAGTCCTAGTCCGCCAACCTCAGACGGAAATTGATGTGCATACAAATTACAGACGGAATACAAATCTCCGCAATCCTAAGCCTCATTGGAGCCATTGCGACCAGACCCTCCCAGACTCCCA
Organism: Aspergillus quadricinctus; assembly: GCA_022814375.1. Lineage (NCBI taxonomy): Eukaryota > Fungi > Ascomycota > Eurotiomycetes > Eurotiales > Aspergillaceae > Aspergillus > Aspergillus quadricinctus. The sequence goes on from JAKLNT010000021.1 coordinate 121,567, forward strand.
CTCTCATCGATCTTCGTGTTCGGATACTTGGACACAGCGAGTTTAAAGAGACCCGCTGCCTCGTCGAGATTCCCAGACTCGAGTCTCAGACTCTTCCTTGGCTATCTGGGCCATGATGGCCATCACCCTTGGAGCCGCACGTGCACCCAGTTGTCACCTTCATCAGTTTCAGATCGATAACTAGTAGTCTAGTTCGCAGTAGGCTGTAGCAGGGCCACGAACCGCAGAATCGCAAACACTACTGGTCTTTTTCCGTTCCCGGATTTCCGTTTCTGCACCATACCTAGGTAAGCAGGTGGTTGACGGCACAATATGCTTATTGATCGGCAGCCTCCGCGGACCAGCCATGCGGCGTGGGTAAAGCGGCGTGGGTAACTGGATAGGGATGAGTTTCCCTACAGTTTACGAGGAATCCTCCCCTCAGAGAAGCGCGATAGTCGCCGGCTCACAAGATGGCTGGTTTGTGACCTTTGCAGCGGACAAGAATCCAGCCCTGAGTTGCTTGATACTATCTATCAACCGAATCATCGGAACTTAGTGCTCTGAAAAGGGGCTTGAAGCCTTGAACTCTAAGATTCAGAACCAGACGAAATTAGTAAAGGCTAAAATCAGTAAATAGGGTTAACTTCTTCAAATCGAGTCTGGGTAATGATTATTCTAATATTCTCGGCGATTTACCGTCCTCCCCACAATGGAGTACGGAGCCTATGGACAACACTCGCTCCTTGTTGAGTGAAAATTTGGTTGCCTTTCTCAATCTCCTTGTTCTGCGTTGGCGTCAGCCACACACGTGGAGGTTTTCTATTATGGGAGTGCCCTCCCCTGCTGTCTGGGATTAGTTTTACTCGTGTTTTCCACCGAGTCGGTCACCACTCAAGTCCTTTGAAATACTGGACTACAAGATTGAAAATACAGCCCGGTCTCACAGTGTGATGACTGCGTACTCCGTACTACAAACGCGTTCTACCTACTCCGTAGTGGAAGGAGAGTAAGGTAGCCTCTTGTGGCGATTGTATACGTAATTGAAATCCAATGGCAGCGGCAGGAGACACCAATCTCTGATATCTACAATCATTGGAGTTCAAATCCAGAATGTCAAAGCAAAGCTGATCCCTGACCTCTGTGACTCAAACAACGAGCGACTAGAGAGGTAGACTACTGCATGCTACGCCGCACCTGCAGGAGATCTGAGCAGTGGCAATGGCAATATCAGAAAGGAACAATTACAGTGTAGACCAGAGACATAGTCAGCCTCATGCTACGACATGGATAAGAAACAACCAGACTTCTATTCTACTACTTACTATCAGGCTAATTATGAGAGGTACCATAAACTCAAAGTCATAGATAGCACGAGAATTATTATCCCGCTGTCCACGGAAGGGGATATTACACGGCAGCCTAGGCGGGTCCAATCCTCGAGGCGAACCTGCCATTTTGCCATCCAATAGATGACACAACGGCGCACAGAAAGACCGTAATTGAGTTTGGCCACTGTCTTGCATAAGTCTCATCAATTGACCGTGTGTTGGGTTCTGGAGTCGTCGCACAATCGCACTTCGCTCCATACAATCCTTGGAAGAGGCAGGAAAAGAACCAGACCTCGTCGATAGTGCATTTGGTGCTAAATATTCCGTAGATATGAGACAATAATAGATCCAAGCTGAGCATTGGCATCAGCTCTTGGGTTATAAGTAACTGGTGGAATAGGCGGTGATTTGTGGAATGAACATGAGCAATTGAGGGAGATATCGCATGCATGGTCTAGGCAAACCATCTGCTTTAGCGGCTTAAGTTTCGATTCGGTGGAAAGAAGTGACATTACAGCTGACTCCTAATATCAACGACCATTGATAATATTGGATTTCCTCGATACTGGACAGCTTCCTTTGATTCCACAAAAGTAGACAATAACCAGACTCGCTGTGTGAATGACCACTGGATGCTTGCTGCCTTCTGCTTGGTTGATTCGCAAGCGAGCCACAACGAACTCCTTTCCGCCATCGAACCAATCGGCCTCCCTTCCTCGATCCTTGCGGTGATCGGGACGAGAATTGGTTCCTCGCAAGCCAATCTACGGTTATCAACAGACGCTTCTCCATCATCGATCTTTAACTCTACCTGTCACATTGATGGACTCGATGGTCAATAGTTCAATACCCTGAGGACTGCGGTCAATGCCCGCACGAAATTGTCGTCTAATCTAATTCACCGACGTCAGCTGCAGCAGTCCGAAAGCGCTTCCTGCATTGATCGCCACCCGTTCTGCAGATGCTGTCATATAGACCTGATTTGACAGTGCTTCGTACACATACTCTCTCATTTTCTGCAGCGGTCGAATCGCGGGGTGTCCTTTCGTTCTCTGCTATTCCCTGAACCTGGCCACATGATGTGATGTCGTTTGTCTGCTCCAATCCGACTTCTAGAAAAGCCTGTTCTCCGGATTTGAAATCGTTGTGCGTCCGCGCCATACGAGCGAATTGGCTGGCAAGTTCATGTTTGTCGACGTTCAGGAGTTGCGGTCACGCTGAGGGTCCTTGCGTGTTCTCGCTCTGGATGGTGTGTGGCTATGCTTCATCGCTTGGATGCTTGACGACTGGGACGCCCGCGAGACCAGGTCGATCGTCCTGTCGATATTCGGTATTGATATTGACATCTCCGAAAGCAGTTCAATCAAGCCCTATTTGGGGTCTTGAGATCATTGCCTCGAAACTGCCTATATGTCCGCCAGTCTACGACAGAGACAAAGCAGTCTCGGAAGACAACCAGAATAAGCTTTGTGTTGAACCACTCATCGCGAGCCTGCAGGAGTTTGCAGCTGGAGAAGAGCTCGGAACATCGCGCAGGTTCAAGCAACTTGCAGGACTAGGTCTAACATAGCGACAGGATGCCAAACTTCATCTCTCCAGGTCGAATCCTGGTATCTGCACTAACTAGAGGAGCGCAGCCTTGTTCGAAATGACGTCTTCGTTCGCAGTTCTCTTCAGCATGCTCCCGCAGAGGCGCTACTATTCAAATAGCGGTGTAATTCCTCCTTTCCGCATTTTCAACAACAAGAGAACAAACAATACAGCTCACTTGTGCACAACCCGGGCAGTACACCAGCAATCTCGAAAGGTCAGGTTCAACCGTTGGGAGTCGGTACTCAAATGACACCACAAGCGATTGAATAGCCCGGCTTCTATTCTCTGCGCCCCCTGTTCTTCCTGTTGAATATGGCCTATGATTTCACGTCAAGGTGGAAAATACAACTCAACACTAACCTTTCCCGCTCCATGCACTTTGCATAACACAGCTTGCTCAGAGTGCCAGAGGCAGCGGATCCATGATCTTCTTTGGAGCCCCAGGCTGCGGCATACAGGGACTAAACATTCCGTGATATTGCCTTCCGATCTCCAGAAAGCTCACGACCCCGTAGCCATCATTTGGATTGACTGAGAGTGAGTAACTACCCGCAACCGATGAATATCATATCGCAGCAATATCCAATTCTACGGGGAATTAACCCTTCGAGGATTATGTGTGACAAATTTGTGAAAGCCCGGAGGCGAATGATGTCGCGGCTTCAAAACAATAACTACCAGGTTGATGTCGAAGCGTCCATCGCGTTTTCAGAGATGCTTGGTGAATGAGGGATTGCAAGCCGTATCCCGCCTTGACAGTGTACGGAGATGAAAGTTGTCATCGCTGGTTTTCATTTGAGCTCCTCGGACGGTTGGCACCATCTACGTACTTATAACCTAAGATAGAAAATACTAGACCTTATTGTACAGAAGCGCAGAGGGGGGGAATATCAATGACTACGAGTTGCCTGTTGAGAACTGGGGAATGTCGTTGTCCGCGGGGGAGCAAATTTTATCAAATTTATCAATTCCTATAACTAGTCTGATATGCGAATCGCGAATCGATGATGGACAGCTCGCGATAAGGGGAGTCGCATCAAGTAAAGGCAATGCCCAAAAAGTCTATCATCAAATCCAAGTCAGCAAGGATGCGATGAAATCGTTGACGACTCAAAAGATGAAAGAAGCATCGTTGTCAGAAGTCCATTAAGATCATCGAAGCAGACCACAAGGATCTACTTCTGACATAAGAGGTACCAGAAAAAAGTAAAAAGGTGTTGTCTCATCACATAGATAAATCACGAGGAAGAAGGAAGTTGCAGGAAGTTGTAACGTACCTTGTGCGAAGTTAGCTGAGAGCGATTGTGGAAACGTCAGTCAGTCATTGTACAGCCATATAAGGCTGGCAACCGAGCAATCGATCAGCATCAAGATCAGAAGCTCGAGTATTTCCGACAAAGAAAAATAATGAAGAGGGAGGGAAGATGTTATGAGGACGTTGAAAGCGAAGAAAAAGTAAGAAAAGCTAAGCGAACTCCACCGGCACGTGACCCACACTCCACCACCCGCCCGTCCTTTATCTCATTCATCTACACATCGGCTTCAATTTTTTACGATTTCATCCATCGCCAGTCCAACCCCGTCGACACACCCGACCAGTCCATCCCCGACAATAATTCAAGATGGGGTAAGTCATCGCTCTTCGCGATTGATGCGATTCGATCCGCATCACCGTAGTCGCCTATTCCGAACAGTCGAACTAACGAACTCGCTACAGTCGTATGCACAGCAAGGGAAAGGGTATTAGCGCCTCTGCTATTCCCTACAGCCGTTCTGCTCCTGCCTGGTTGAAGACCACCCCCGACCAGGTCGTCGACCAGATCTGCAAGCTCGCCAGAAAGGGTGCTACCCCTTCCCAGATCGGTGTTGTCCTCCGTGACAGCCACGGTGTTGCCCAGGTCAAGGTTGTCACTGGTACGTTTATCCTGTTTCTCTGTGTCTACCGTGCGCTAACATCGCATTTCTGCAACAGGTAACAAGATCCTCCGTATCTTGAAGTCCAATGGTACGATATTACCGCCAATCACCACTCCAATCGCACCAGTTTAGATGAGGATTTCAAGGCTAGGGGATCAGGACAAGGATTGTACGGCGGTTGGCTCTGGGAATGAGATGCACGAGCGTAGAAACACCTCTGCATGAAACCGCTGTCGCCTGCCTTAATCCCCGGCCTCGATTCCGACTCTATCACTGGAAGTGAGAATATCTTTTCGCAGAAATGCAAAAGTTTTCTCTACATACATGCCTCTGCTTGGTCAATCACAGGCTGACAGAGAGATTTTTTCGTAAAACAGGCCTCGCTCCCGAACTCCCCGAGGACCTTTACTTCCTGATCAAGAAGGTAGCGTTGCATTTTCTCTTGGCCCTATATTCTATATTGGCGCTGACTGACTGTTATAGGCCGTCGCCGTCCGCAAGCACCTTGAGCGCAACCGCAAGGACAAGGACAGCAAGTTCCGCCTCATTCTCATCGAGTCTCGTATCCACCGTCTGTCCCGGTACTACAAGTCCGTCGGTGTCCTGCCCCCCACCTGGCGTTACGAGTCCGCCACTGCCAGCACCCTTGTCGCTTAAGCGGCTCGCCATCTCTCTGGTCTTGGTGTATGGTTGTTGGTTCTGTGACATTTCGTCGATGAGGGATGTCGCTCTGGCAACCTGAGATGGTTGCTGGGTGATAGACTAGGACTCCCCTAGTGTTAATGCATGAACGATCCTAGATACCTCTTGTCGCGAATAGTCAAAAGTCAAACAAAATCTTTATATTCCAATTCTCTCAACTGTAGCTTCGAAGTAGCTCCGTCGATATCAGTAATATAACTCTCTGCAGGGTATAAACAGCTATACACTATCCAAATATATGCGAAATCAACTCGCTCTCCTAACCTCCTTCGCAACCGCGTTGCAAAGCTCAACCCTCACGCCCGCTCCAGTAAGCACATGAATCCACAACCTCTGGGTATCACTCAAACGATCATTTTCAGATTTGACCTCCACAAACATGACTTCCTTCTTCTCCAAACTCCACAGAAAGAGATCAGGTATCCCCCCACCGCGCTGCTGATACTCCTGGGCCATGACCTTGCAGATAGCGGCGAGGGCTTCGCCTCGAAAACACTGCACGATCTCCACCAGGTCGTCCAGCTCAAAGGACCAGTCGATGCCGATGGCGCAGGTCTGTTTCGCTGATTCACGCTCGTGGATATCGCGAATGATTCTTTCGGCAGCGCCGTTGGTTATTTCTACCAGACGGTGATTGATCTCTGATGCGCGGGAGGGGTAGAAGGCATCGGTGTGGAGGTCTAGCGGACAGGTTTGAAAGGGCGTTTGGAAGACGTTAGGGACGTAGGTGAATAGGATATCGTAGAAAAGGTAGCCGAACTACTCCGTAGAATCCGTATGTTAGCTTGAGATCATGCGAGCAGACGGATTGCGGCATAGGCATACCAAGGTTCTGACGATCCCTCCTTCTGCATGGTAGCCCTTCCAGCCATGATCCCTATACCAGCTCAAACACATGCTTTCGACCCTGCATTCGCTTCCGCCTTCTCTCTCGTCAATCCAGACGGTTGCGCGTCCTCGCCGAGTCGAGGCTTCCTCGCTCTTTCCTGGAGTGCGACCAGGTGAATCGTCCCGTTCGATCCGTATACCCTCAATCGTCCGTACTTCTGGTTTCGCCAACATGACATGACCAAAGTCGTGTTGCTCGCGCTTGACTATTTTCAAAGCCCTTTCCAGCTTTGTGATCCGCTTTTGGAGGTCATAGTGGTAAATGAGATGGCAGTCCGGGTCTTCCAGCCCTTCTTCACATGTCCGTAGAGCAATTCGTTTCCAGTGTTTCCTCTGGAGGTCGTCGCTCCGTCCATCAGAAGGTGTAAGAGCCCACATATAGTGCTCCTCTAACAGTGCTTTTCGTTGATACCATGCGCCACGTCGGGCAGCGTGGAACAAGCGCTGGCCTAGCAATTCACACAGAAGTTCGTGTTCCCGTTTGTGTTCTTTGAAGCGCCCGAGGGGTTGAAGGCCTTTATGAATGATCCTGGTATATACCCAAGCTGGAGAAAAGCGACGCAAGTAGGCGCCTTCACCCGCTTCGTAGATAGTGTCTTCCTTGCGCTGTTCCTGTTCGAGTAGAATTTTCCATCGGGGATAGACGTCTGTACAAATGCGTTTCACATGCTCCAGCCTTTCCTGAGTAGGGGCACCGTTGAACTCAAGAAGATTGTCTATTTGAAACTGTGTCCGGAGTGCTGATTCGAATTCAAGCAGGAACTCTCTGGATGGAAAGATCGAGCTAGAGCGACATACAACGTACTCGGGAAATGTTCTGCGGGAGATCTTCGCAAGGATTATAGTGGTGAGGGATTTCTCCGTCCACTCTGTGGACCTATAAAAGACCAGATGGACTCTCTCGAAGAGAGCATAAGGCCCCGGCGCAAGTCTGATGCAGTCGCCGGTATACTCAAGGATTTTCTGAATATAGTGGTCATCTCGATTGACAGCCGGGGGTGAGTCGTGCTCTTTGTCGTTCCAGTTGAGCCCTGTTTGCCTCTGGCTGGACGCACGAAGGGCTTCGAGCAGCTCCTTCTTACTCTTGCCTTGAACCTTTGCATCCTTCGCGAGGACTTTGAGTTCTTCAAGAAACAACAGAGAGGATGCTTCCTCCAGGGTTGTTATCTCATCAGTGTCATCGGCGAACCGGAAATGCGTGAGGTCCGCTCCACAGCCGGGACTCATATCCTCAGAATCATCATCTGAAGACACTAGAGGGACAGGCAGCTTACGGCTGGACCGAAGTTCAGCCACCGCCTGGGACATATCGCTAATGTCAGAGTAATAACCCAAGCGATTGATGCGATGCCAAGCCGAGGTCTTACGAAGGAAGAGCCGTACATATCTGATGCACAATCAGCTTATTTCCGATGATACAAGTATGATGTCTCGACTCACAAGTATTGGGCCTCATACGATAACTCCTTCCATTGTCTAAAGACCTCTAATTCCGCCTCGTTGAAAAGATGGGCTTCTTCGTCCAGAACAGTCTCCAGTGCCAGATTGAACGCATCCACATAGATTGAGCTCTTTCCCTTCCGCCATCTGCCGTCTTGAAGCCTCTGGCGCAGATCAGGCTCGTCATCTTGTTCTCCTGCATGCGAAGTCTCATACTCTTCGATAGCTTGTTCATCTGTAGGAATAACTGGGAGAGAGGACTCTAGTTCTGTTTGACTGTTTGGGACAGGGTTCTCGTCCTCGACCGCGATATCGCCGCCTTGAGCCGAGGACAGGGCATCCCACGGGTCTACCGGACTGTCAGAGCTATCGATTTCATTTTCGTTGATGCTGAAATCCTCCTTCCGAAGTGCCACTGTTCTGGGACTTTCTTGACCTTCTTTAGTTGTAGTCTTCCTGCGCTTCACGGGAGGGCGCGAGGTGTCCCAGTAGTCCAGAAGGGACATGCTGCCACGAGAGCTTTAAGACGATCATTCGAGACGAGGTTTCCAAAAGCCCTCTGTCAATACCATCACTGATATTGATTTGATGGCCAACGACACGCTGACACAACTGTTATTGAAGTCTGAGAGGCCATCCCCATCGCTTGGCGCTCAAACGTGTCACGAAAAGACGCGAAGTCACGTGCCTTTAATTGATTTTTGGATCTGTTTGATATGTTTGCAGCCTGCCACCTGGCAAAGGCAGCAGTAAGATAAGCAGCGCTGATGAAGGCGCTATTGTACGCATGTAGAGTAAGCGCATCAATTATGACTTCCGTCCTCGCAGCCTGTATATATATCATCTTTTGACATAATAGTAGCCATGGCGGACGCTCCTGTGAGAAATACTCCCCTAATGACCATCCCCACAGTGGAGAGCTTGAAGAAGCTCCGCCCGCAGCTCCGCCCTGGGAGATCTTTCTGCGATTCAGTCCAGCTGCGACATCACTGCACCTCTTTGTCTACTGCTTCCTTCCTCCTTTCCTTCAATCAGTCGTACACTCAGATTGCTATTCCTCCCTCTGACTCCTAGTCTTAGTCACCCGACTCGGCCGCCTCAATCAAGAAAGAATTACCCTCTACGTCCTCTGCGCATCTGAACAATCCAATCCAACACACTGATCCGACGTCCGGACCAAGCGCAGCACATCTATTCAACATGGGCAATGGAGCAACACCCACCAGCAACGCCGGCGCAGCAAACACCCCGCGAGCGGAGTCGAGTACGCCCGCGGCGCAGGGCCGTCCGGGTGGCGCGCCCGCGCGAGTATACATGAACGAAAAGATAGTGCCGTACTTGCTTGAGGGGATGAAATCCGTCGTCAAGGAACAGTGAGTGGCTTCAAATGTGCCTGCTTTGTAATAGCTCAGCGCAGGGCGTTGCGCAAGGCAGGGATTATCCACGCCTAGTACTAACATCGCCTTTGCGACAGACCTTCAGATCCCCTACGCGTGCTAGGCGAGTTTCTGATTCAGAAGAGCAACGAAGTCGAGGGGGGAGCGGTCGCCACGAAGAAGTCGCCTGAATAAGCTGGGGATTTCGGATGATGGCGCTAGCGAGCGCTGTGAATTCCACCGAGGGCCGGTTACCTCATGTATATTGTTCCTTGTGGAGCAAAATTTCAGAGAAGAATAATGCAAGCTCACGTCCGCATGAGGGCGAGCAGAACACGGCGGGTGACTCAGAGCAGCTGCGATCCTGATGAGATGGGACGTGGACTCTCTGCCACAGATGATCACTGTGCTGACATTAAATGCTCGGTTCAACTATTCGGTTTCATGGGAGAACATTCCACCACGGGCAAGGATCTCAATCTACGTTGCCAGCTAGGTTTCAGCGAAGGTACCATGCACGCCTTTGACCTGCGTATTGTGGATATAGCGAGAGCCTAATCTCAAGGTTGATATTGCCCCTAAGGGCGACAACGTGAAATCTCCCATCTATGGATCTGAGTAATAATTTTGTAGTTCCGACATGGATGTGGTCCGGATGCTTTCGATATATAAATATCGCGATTATTCAATGTGGAACCTTGAAATCACATGCTTCGTACCGAAAAGAAGAAATAAGCAGGTTAGTGAAACAAGATCAATTGGACGATGAAGGTTATACAATAACAACTTGTGACGACAATCTACAGAATATTGTAATAGAAGTTGGTCCAACACAGCGCCTAATCAAGAGATCAGAAACACTGGGCTTTCCGACAAGACTACCCATACGATGACTACTCCACAGCTGCACAAGAAGCATGTTGCAAGAAGCAGATTTTTCATATTAAATGAAAATTACCAGGTACCATGGATTTGTGTTTGCAATGATAAAAATAACCCTGTTGTTAGTGTCTCAGTAGAGCAAGATGAAAGAACCGTCACACAAGTCTAGCAGAATGCTGAAGTAGAATGAGCAAGGAAGGCTGTGCCCAAGAACTTGCATTAAGGCAAGTGGTTGAATAGGAGTAATTACTGTGTCTAACGTTAGTGTTCTTGTTCCCTGATGTTTATCCTTACCTTAGGGCGATTGTCATCAATCGGTGCCATCGACATTTGATGCGGCAGCAGGCCTGTAGATAGTGAATCACCCAGGGTATTACTGAACTAAGCTGATCCGGTCCGGCGCAACAAGAGATGCCACTTGCAGAAGGCTGTCCTCGGGTTGGCGATACTACAGGCACAAAATAACAGCGGCTGTGGCAGAATTGGCGAGGGAAAGCCGGATCCCGTTCAGTCAGTCTGTTTCAAACAAGGCGTAAAGACAGAGTTCTTGTGTGGGTGAACGGGCCGAAGCCATTTTTGTTTGTTTAAGTGTTTCAGGTCGAATACAATCGAGTCGTTACGTAGAGAAAGCTGTATAAGACGCAATAAGGCGAAAAGCTGACTAGCGAGACAACGACCAAGTTTCCGGAAGAGTTGCAAATGTAGCAGTGCTGACCCATGAGATAATCCGAAGAATTACAACGTTATTGTGAAAATTTGTGTTTCTCTTTCCCTGCCGCCATATTTCCCGGGTGTATCGAAGCGATGAACAAATGAAAAATATCAGCCTGTGACCGAAGAGCGTCGACACAGTTCTGTCCTGGCCTTTCTTTCTTGCTTTGTTTTGAAGTGGTTGAGAGATTGGTCGCAAAACTGGCGGCGTTCCGGTCGGAAAGACATGTGAATGTGAAGACGACTTTTCCTTCGAAGACAAGAAAACAAACCATCACGCCCTAGGGTCGGCCGTCGAATCGAGACCTTAAGGGAAATTCTCGAAATAGAAGCGTTTCAAGGAAAAACGAAGAGTAATGGCACGTCACAAGAGAAAAGCGCAGGAGGATAGGAAGAAGGGGAAAAAGCCAGCGAAAAGAGGAAAAGACTAACACGGGGAATAATTACGTTGCATGAACTCGATTCGAGTGTTGGCGTCCCATGTCGTCAATTCACCTACCGGCCACTGTACCTGTCTTCACCACCACGGGGTTCATAAGAGCGGCCGCCAGCGTAGGGTTCACGGGCAGGAGGGGCGTCGCCGTAGCTGGGAGGGTTAGCATCACGGTCATAATAGCCACGACGATCGTCACGGCGAGGCTCGCGACTGTACCGCTCTTCACGGCCACCACCACTACCGGAGGCGTAGCGATCAACGCCGCCACCACCACCACCACGGTAGCTGTAGTCGTCACGGTATTCACGACGAGGATAGTCGCGGTATTCGCGGCCTTCGCGGCCTCCTTCGCGGCCTCCTTCGCGGCCACCACCATAGTCACGACGTTCACTGTAGGAGTCGTAACGACCATAACGGTAGTCGTCACCACCACCGCCGCCGCCGCGACGCCAGCCACCACCTCCGCGCCTGTCATCATAACGGTCACCACGGCCGCCGCGGCCGCCGCCGCCAGGTCCACGTCCGAACTCTGCAGAAAGAACGAGTTAGCAGTTGAGTGGCATCATTGAACCACAGAGTATGAGAACTTACCACGCTTGGGAGGTCCAAAGTATTTGCCAGGAGTAGGAGTTCTGGGGCGGCTACGACGAGCCTTCTCAATGCTCAGAGTACGGCCCTCGATAACCTCACCATTCAGACCTTCCTTGGCAGCATCAGCCTGCTCGGCAGTGACCATCTTGACGAAGCCGAAGCCACGAGACTCCTTGGTGTGAGGGTCCACCATGATCGAGCAGTTCTCGACATCACCGTACTTCTCGAACAGACGGGAGATGTCGGACTCGGTCAGACGAGGGTGGATACCAGTGACAAAAAGGTTCGAGCCGGGGTTGATGGCACCCTCTTCATCATCGTCGACGGGCTTGCGGGAATCGATGGGGGCACTGAACAAGAGATGTCAGCCTGCTGGTTCGAGTGATACAAAAGGAAGTGATAATCTAAGAAAGGGCGAGATTACCGCTCACGCTCATCGGCACGTCCATTGGGCGAACGGCTGCGAGCACGATCGCCACGAGGCTCATCGCGAGGAGAAGCGCTGCGGTCGCGAGCGAAGCGAGGCTCGTCTGAAGTTGAGAGAAGCAAGACAAATTAGCACTGCGACCGCTGAGATGACGACTATGACAGCTGTCGATCGGGTGTCTTTAGGCAAACACATACCGTCGTAGCGACCGTTCTCGTTCTCGTATTCAGCAGACATAATGTCGATTTTGAAATAGAGGATGAAGCGAAGAAAGTGGATAGGTGATAAGGGAAGTAAAAAGGTGAACGAAGCTTGTTACTCGAAAGAGCGCGCGAGATGCACGTCCTGCAACGGGCTGTGGATGAATGAAGGGTAAAAAAAGGGAAGCAGAAAAATCCAATTCACCAACAGTCGCGGATTAGACTAGCCTGCGTTAGGAATGCCGAAAACCAGAAGTTATCAGATTCCCGTAGAAGGAGAAGTAGAAAAAGAAGGAGGGAAAAGAGATGGGAGATGGAAGAGGAGATGGTGATGATGATGGAAAGGAAGGGGGAGAGGATGGGGAGGAAAAAGCGAGGCGAGTCAATTCCAGACCGAGCGCGATTCTCGTGTGGAGAGCGCCAAGCCTCAGCAACTCCTGGTGTTTGCCTGCAGCAACGACTAAGATACTTGTCAACGAGGAGTTCTCTCCACAGAATGATTAGTAAAAACTGAGACAGATTCTACTATCCACAGACGAGAGAAATAACTTTTTTGTAGTAAACTCAGGGTCAATTCATCCTTGATCAATTATTTCTCATTCTGAGTAAAAAGCACAATACGCAAATCAATGCTTCATCTACACGGTTATAACACTCATAACACGCCGTTACTCCCATCTCTAAAGGTTCGAAATAAAACTCGCAAGGGGAATAGAGAAGGAGTCAAAACAGAAACACAGCGAAGGAGGCAAGTGTGCTAAAACCCTGCTCGCAAACACGTCGAATAATCACTTGAATCCACGCCATCGCCTCCGAGTTCGATGGACTTTCACAGCCGTCTCGCTGGGTGGAGCGTCTGACGCCGTAGCTGCTGTATCAGTCGGCGCCGATTCACCCTCCATCTCGTCGTCTACCAAGTCTTTCAATTCGTCCTCATCCAACTCACTAAGCTCCTCACTCATCCCCCGCATGACATCGCGGCCGGTCCAGCGTTCTTCGTGGATAGTCGTTCCGACGGGATCGAATGGTTGCATGTACCATAGAATACCACCCTGCGACAAGGGATGCTGCGAATCACCTTGGAAGCTTGGTGGAGGTGTAAGGAGCCCTTTCTGGGATTCAGCCGCCTGTGCGAGTAGTGGCGGGCTATTAAGTTCCTCCTTGCTTGGCTGAGCTGCCTGCTGCGCTTCAGCACTGGTGGGGACCGTTGCCGGTGCTACAGGAGCACCCTGATTTGCCGGTTCAGTCGCAGCCGGAGTAGTAAGTTCAGCAGAATCAGGCATGGGAGTATCTTCTGCCCTCTCAGGTACGGCTGAGGAGGACGGTTCCTCTCGAGGCTCGACTTTGGCAGTAATTTCTTCTTTGCCGCCGACTTTCTGTTGAATACCACGCGGGACTCCATTAGAAGCTCGAGATTCGATATGCGCCTCGCCTTCAGCCGGCTCTGCAGATCCTTCTTCCACCGAGCCTCTTCGGGAGAGGACGCTGTTCTCAAACATGAGATCCAGCTCTTTTAGTTCCTTCTCGAAGGGCTTGCGGTTGAGCTCGCTTTCTTTCTTGATCGCATCCTCGAGAGCTGGCTGGATAGCCTTGATGATGCGCTTAGCCAATTTTCTCTTCTCACGCTGTTCAAGAGGGAGCTCAGGGGCGCGCCCGCTGATCTGCATCTGTAACTCAGCAGTGTCCCCGGCAGGTTGAACCCCGATCTCCGACGTGAATATGGAAGCTAGGTCGGCCGAAAAGGCTGCAACTGATGTGTAATACCGCTGCTGAAGTTTCGCGCGTAGAGATAGCAGACCTTGTTTGAAAACGCCTTTTCCGTCAAGCCTAAAATGCCATTAGCGAGGAAGGTTATCCCTTTGATGATCAGAGATAGATTACTCACCCTTGAGCTTTGTCAAAGATAGGCCAGAGCAGAGGGTAGATAGGAAAGTATACGGTATCCACGATGGATTTTAGGAGTTCCGCATCCTTCAATTTTTCCCGCTCGCGTTTCTTTACTTCATCGCACAGCATCCTGAGCCGATCCAGGTCGTAAGACAATCTTTCACCGAATTCGATGCGTCTCTGCAGTCGCTTGCCACCACTGACTCCCATGGCGACATAATCCCTTCGTGTCATCTCCATCGAGGAGAAAGTCTCCAATGACAACTGCAGTCGTTTCAAAAGAGCTGCCCCTCGCCTGGCTTCGCGTTTAAGTGTCCAGTACTTGCAGGCATCTTCGGCGTACTGCTTCCTCTGCCGAACGCCAAAGCGTTGAAGGGACGCCACTACCGAATTCAGCACAACCTGGGGAATAACCGGAGCACCGGACGGGAGCTTCCATATCGTCTTTGGCGGACCAATGCGCTTCCTTTTGTTTCCACCAACAGTAAGCGTGATGCGCGGTGTATGTGTCCTTTGTCCATCGAGTTCGCCGGTATCGGCTCCCAAAGGATGAGATGGCTCCAGCGACAGAGCGGCCGCCTGACTATCGCCCCATTGCCTGCCTTGCATTGTGTTGCGGTAATATTCTAGAGCATCCGCCGTAGCAGCGTCGGTGCCATGCTCCAAGCGCCAATCGTCAGGGACATGCTTATCACAGAACGCCTTGAGAAGATGAGAGTCCATGATCGCAGGAGCTCCATGGCCGGATTTCATCTTGAGATAAAGCTGAGCCCGCCGTGCACAGGTAGGATGGAAGGCAAGATAGCAGTTTTTGTTGCTGCACTGAATCGAAGCTCCCATTCGCTGCTTGCAGATGTAGCAGGTCAGCTTCCAACGACTGCGGGGAACTTTCTCAACATCAGTCACCGGCTCCATGAGCGAGGGATTGCCAAGGGAGACCTCCGGGATCCATATGGCACAGAGTAGATGAGACCACTTGGAGCTCGTAGTCTGCTTGAAAGCGCCCTCCGTGTTCGGGCAGAAGATACAGTTGACGGAACCACGTCCGATCAGCTGGCACTTCCGACAGAGCCATTGCCCCTCGGGGATGAAGGGGACACCATAACACTCTTGATGCACCGCGAGATCACAGCCATCGCAAAACACAATGGCGTTGGAGTTTTCGCAATCGCCATCGTCACAGATAGCGCATTTACTGTCTTGTTCCTCCCCCGGAGCAGTCGTTTCTCCATTCACGGCTGCTGCGGAGCTTGACCGGGGGCGTTGTGTCTGTGGAGGTTTCGGGTTCGGCTTCGGTATACGCTTTTCCAGAGTATGCCACTCCTTTTCGATTTTCGTCATGGTAATTTCGAAGACAGCCGGTTTGATAGGCTCTAACTGCTCTTCCCTTCGCTTCGCATTGTAGTCTTCCAGCCATTTCTCGTCTTGCTCATCCATGTCATACTCGACTCTGCCAACCGATGCATTCACTTCTCCGTCGGTGGCGGGCGGGTTGATAATATCCAGATCATCCTCTTGCGCTCCCTCAGTCATACGGATCATCTGCCGCTCATGACGGACGAAAAGATCGCTTTCTTGGTAGCCCACACTCGCCATCGTCCGGTCCACGTAGTTTTGCTGGCCGACCCCTGGCTTATCATAGAAGACGAACGGATCCCGCAACCGGAACGAAGGCTTCGGGAGAGTGAGCCTCTCGCGGGGGTTCGGACCCGGTGGTGGCACAGCTTTCGGCTGAGGAGTGATACCGAGGGCATTCAGAATAGCCTCAGGACGACGGGGAGGACGACCTGGCTTGCGCTTGATAGGTGAAGGAGACGCGCCGCTGGTGTGCAGCTTGATAAGCTCCGCTAAGGGGTCCTTGCTCCCGTTAATGTCAATACCGTTCAACTGCAATATCTCCGTAATGGGCGTCGACGGAGCCGGACGATCTACCTCCTCCGCGTTGAAAACTGCAATTTTGGCATCAATATCCAGGTCCGGGTGGAACTCCTCCCAACCGCGCTCCTCGCGCGGCTTGTACCCGTCTCCCTGCTGTAGGGCCAAAGCGGCGGCGGTCGACGAGGGATATCGACCACGAGTCTGCGACTTGTCCCTTCTCGGACGAGCTGAAGGGGGAGTCGTCGGAACAGGAGGCGGCGGCGGTGGAGGAGGGAGAAGGACAGGCTGAGGTTCTTGTTCAGGTTCAGGTTCGGGTACAGGTTCTTGTTCAGGTTCTTGTTCAGGCTCCGGCTCCGGCTCGGATTCAGGTTCAGGTTCAGGTTCAGGTTCAGGTTCGGGTGCACGTTGGGGCGCAGGTTCAGGCGCAGGGCGACTTCGTGAGGACGAGCTCCGTCTGATGGGGGTTCGTTTGATCTTGGGAGGTTCTTCCACGTCGATTTCGACATATCTTCCTCCACCTCCAGGTCCTCCAGGAATGTATCTTCGTTTCTTGAGAGGGGGGCCTTCGTTGGCTTCAGGGTCTGGCCCCTTGAGGGTGACTTTCGGGCCCTTTCGCGAGGCCCTGCCGGCCGACAAGCGATATTTCGATGAAGAATACGGCGCCATTATAAAGAAAGGTCATGAAATAGCAGAGACTGATTGGAGGTAGCTTAATAAAGCGTCTGTGGATGCGGTTCGTTGAGGTTGCCGCTGAGCCTCAAATTTCAAGTGTAAAGATTCCAAGCCGCGCCGTACTTTTCAGAGAAAACAAATCAAACAACATAAAAGCGCAACTCATGACTTGGAGTGTGCACGGAATGAATAGCAACAGCAGTAAATACAAGGCTCCACGGCCATAACGGGCGATGGCGAGGGGCGACGCGACGGCAGCTGGACGTCCGCCATCGACTGTCAATGTCTTGGCGCTAAACCGCCCTGGGCCACAGAGCGGAGACTCCACCCCGGATCAGATATTCCCAAGCAACGCGGAGCTTATCCATCATTCTCACTCAGCTCTTCGGCGGAGCAATCTACTTGTTCCAGGATGAGTGGTCCCGGTGAAGAAAGGTATGTATCCCATTCCAGATTCTATTTCGACTCAATCAAGCCAGATCTTCTCCTCACTGACAGTTGACCTCCAGATGGCGCGGAGGTCGTCCGTACGATCAAAACCGCCAGTCGGGACAAAGACACTCTAACTCGAGGAACATGAGCGCTCACAGCGGGAGTCGCGGCGGGCAAAACTCAGCTCCCTGGACAGATCCCCGCGAGCAACTCGCTACCGGACCGTCTCAGGAGCACGTTCCCATTCGCGGGTTCAACTCCGCAGAGTTGAAGGCAGCTCTACGGAGAGGTAGGCATTTTCTGCTCGTCCATTCCGTTCTATAGGATCTAGGATCTACTAACACTCTCTGGTGTATCTTTAGGCCCAGGAGGTAATACCCGCCCATCCATCCGGAACCTAAATGTCCGCCACGAGCAGAAGAGTCGCTGACCACCCGCACCAGAGCCCAAGCCTTTCTTCTACAGACCAAGTGGAAAAGATGCAAACAACAACCGTGGCAGCGGACCCTGGGGTGCAAAGCGTACGTTATCATCCCACTGATCCGTCACACTCGTTGAGTTCAGCGCTGTTAACACATGGACAGCCAACACGATGGCAAACGGAAAGGACTTCTTTCTCGAGCTTCGGAAGCAGGTGACAGCGTTGCGCCAGGGAGCCACTGTTCCTGGAGGTTGATCCTACAAAGGAGCAGTATTGGCTCTAAGGCGAAGAAGGACTATACGGGGTGGTACCGTTGTCAAGCCGAGTCTGAAGCAAGCCTTCAGGGGCCTTGGATTTCAGGAGAAAGAATCGAGGATATGCTGGCTGCTTCTGGCATTTGCTGATTATTGCCAGACTGAGAGCACTGGTCAGTGTAGTTGATGCTGCAAGCGAACTCGGGGTATGCGTTAGGAATTGGGTAGTACCACTGCTTCCTGTGGCATTGTCTCTTGTTCTACTGGCCGGTGGCTGTGACATGAACATATTCCGGAAAAGTACATTCAAGACAAGAATATCGAGAAACTTTATGATCCACGCATTGGTCTATAAAATACACTGCACAGAAAACAATGCAACGTATGGTACAATAAAGAGTAGCCTAGTATACAGTATCCTTGCCTTATTTTCTCATCCACCCGTCAGCGCCCAGAAGACCGCCATCCTCCGCGCGCGGATCGAGAGCCCACTTCCTAAGCGCCCTCCCACCGAGATCCGTGCTGAAGCCTGCCTCGAACATCTCAATCCCAGCCCACCCGATCATGGCCGCATTGTCGGTACACAAGTACGGCGGCGGCGCAACAATCTCAACATGTCCGAACCCGCGGACATCAAGAAATGATCGCAGCACAGCCATCAGAAACCTATTCGCCGCGACTCCACCGCTAATAACCAGAGTCTTAACCTCTGGAACACCCTTGTTCCGCGCTTTCTGCTGCAGCTCCTCAAGAGCGATGATCGTCCGCGAACCAAGATGCTCAAAGCAGACGCGCATCGCCTCACGGGCCAGAGCAACTCGCTCCTCATCCGAGACGTCCTCGCCCACCGTCTTCTTCGCTCCCATGAGTTTCGTGATCATGCTCGGTAGAAACGAGAAGCTGAACTGCAGCTGCCGGGTATTGGCAAAGGGAGACGTGAGGGTCCAGCCCCACGGACTTGGCTGCTTGACCAGCTCCTCGCCTCGAGTCCTGGGAGCGCAGTAGCTGCTCCAGTCTGCACTGCCGCCCGGAAAGGCAAACTGTTCCAGCAGTTTGCCGTACATTGTAGTTTTGGCTTCGTTGAGGACAGAGGTTGGAAGAATCTCTCGCGCTGCTTTATCGAGAGATTCGCCGATCGCGATGTCCGCGGTAGAGGCCATTATCGTATGGTCCGTGATAGAGGTAGACTCGACAAGCATTGAATGGCCGCCGGAGACAAGTATAGACAGGAAGGGAAACTCCGGGGTTAGGGGTGCGTTCGTAGAGGCGACATCGGTGTCCTGTTGCGCGCGGTTCATGGCGGAAACAAGCCGAGGAGTCAGGAGATGAGCTTGCATATGATGGACGCCGATAAACGGGATCTGCCATGCGACGGACAGGCCCTTGCCTGTATCGAGTCCAGTGAAGAGGTTCGCGCGCATCCCGGGCCCGCGGGTGGCCGAGACGAAATCCGGCTTCCGCCGTTGAGAGCCATCTGACAGGTTTATACATTTCGATGTATCCTCGCCATTTTCTGATACTGGGGGTAAGTGCCGGAGCGCCTTATCGACGAGTTTGGCCAGATTCTCTTGATGCGATTCAAGTGCTAAAATTGGGTGAATGCCTCGATATTGCCTGGTATCTGCCGTCACATTCTCGAGGAAATGGATTCTCGCAGAAACATCTCGGGGTCGATCAATTTTCTCGACAATCGCAACTGATGTATCGTCGCTAGAAGGAGGAAAAAATGAGCGATCCAGACTGGTGGTGTATTCCGAGGGTAGCAAGACTTACCATGATGTTTCAATAGCGAGGGTAAGAAGTCCTCGCTTCTGGGCTGTCAGAATCACTTTCGAAGCACTGCATATTCTCCCACGGAGAAGGGCAGATGCAGGTCTCGAAATTAGCATTGAGAGTGGTATCGAACTGGTTCTTCGGCTCAGCATGGGATTAGAAGTTGCGCTGCGAAAAACATTCCCCGGAACCCGCACGGACCATCGAAGCCCTGGAATACAGCCCTAAACAGGTGTCAACTCAGCAATAGACAGACATATTTACTGGATACGTTGTACTGCAATTAACTTAGGTGTTGATAACATACTCTGGGCTGTAGAGCATAGAGTGACAATGTGCACCATTCAGTCTACGTCCTACAATTCGCACTTCACCATAGTTTGACTACAACTAACATTCCGTCATAAAATGCATTTGGATCATATCATCACGTCGTAAGCCATAATAGTATCTATATACACACTGTGTCACGAGTTGTCTCTCTCGCTGGGATCTCATCCAGTGACAATCATGGATGTCGGAGTGTTGCACGGACAATGCAACATTCAAGGATTCTTGGGAGTTGGGACTAGTCCCGAAGCCGGAGCCGGACGCAAACGCCAAAAGTTGGGTTGCCCAACTCTCGACCCTAAGGTCTGGGATTTGGCAATATGGTGAGCGTTGGAGTTGTCACCGTTTCTGGTCGTTCGACCTCTCATTCTCGCACCATCCAGCGTCGCTCTTCTTTTGACAGTTTCGTGTATTTGCCGTAATACTCCTCAGGGTTCTCGATTGGCGTCACGCAGTGTACGGTAGGAGTACCCTGGAACTGGATTCGCTTCTCTGCGTGGCTGGTTGCAGAGGCCATGGGCTGCTTCTTGAGGATGCTCTTTGATTTACACGAATTGGTGTAACTGTAGGATGGCGCTTGAATACTCGAGAAGCGCTTTGCGCCCGGGCTTGGAGGAACCGGCGAAATTGGCGTCCGGGGGAAAGGACCAGGAGACTTGAGTGATAACGAAGGACGAGTAAGGCTCTGCGCGGTCGAAGTGACGACGGACAGCTTGGGTCTCATATTGACGGTAGAGTCTGGTGAAAGATTGACAGAAGGTGTTTGTTGAGTCTCGACGGAGTATAGTTGGACGCTGAGAGAGAGACGGGCAACTTGAGCTGAAGACTTTGATCAACAGAGTCTTCGCAAATGCAAGTATGTAAAAAGTGACTATTATTGACGGAGTGTAGATCCAAAATACGAGGCAAAAGATTGTAAATAATGTTTGGACCAGCCAAACGAACCCACTGTGGGATGAAAATAGAACGGAAAGAACAAAAACGATCAAACTGAGACGGAAAGTGTCTGAGGAAGAGAGAGATTCGCAGCAACCCAGGGGTACTGCGCGGCTATATAGTCGCCCACTGCCCAGCAAGGACCTGAGATTGGGACAGAGGAGAAAAGAGGGGAGAGGAGAGAGCGAAAAAAGTGATGAGGGGGTTGGGATGTCGACTGCGGGCAGCCAATGATCACCACCACCTCATCGTCCTAACTTCTAAGCGCCAGACACCTGCAGCCAACGCACACCAAACAAGCCCATCACACTTGGGTTGTGATTAGTCGCATTGTAAGTAACGAATCATGGACTCATTGCGGCGGTGGAAATGCTCTGAAGGATTTCAACCTGACGAATTAGCAGTCTTCCCATCGAGAACAGCACTCCAACAGGGTCAAGTCGACGGCGTATAGAGCGAAAATCCCAGGCACAATTGAAGCTAAATGCTTGACGGTGGCTTGACTGATGATTGATTCAGATCTATGCAGAGATTGAGTCAATGAGTGACCATGGTGTTGTTCGGTCAACCACAAGTTATGGCCCTTGTCTTCAGGGCCTTCACCGTACAAGCTGCTACCCCTCAGAACTTCAGAAGAATAGCAGCTAGGAAATCCTCCGAGTGCTTCTCTCAGTCATGGCGATCACTGACTCGGTTGGATCATCCTTCGATACTACCTAGCCAACCTATTGGCCCTCGCTGGGATACCCTCTTGGGCTACTGGAAAGCTACTGGAAAAGCTGTTGATAGAGTTACCAATGACCGCAGAACCCGGACAGTCCTGCATCACAGTCACAATCTGTCTGCAGCCATGCTGTTCTCTTCACCCAGAGACTTCTCTCTGTGCCCACCACCGTCACATCTCCGGCATAATCACACTGCAGGGTGAACCTGGACTTGTGAGCTCAACTGCTGGTCTCTATCGACGACCTTTAGTGGCCACCGTCTCGATATTTTTGAGTTTTCGGGAATGTACGAATCTGTTGATAAACTTGAGACTCGTCAGAGCCATCCCAAGTACCCCTAAAAGAACAAATCATGCAAATAATGTTAATCTGAGCACATCATAGATTTGGCAGTATCCTCCGTGCTCAAGGAAAAAATATACAAGGAGACATCAAAGCATTTGTAGATAGAGTCACTGACTCGGGTTTGACCAGTCCCCCAAAGCTAAGAGTAGATAGCAATCGGAATCTTAGAAGAAAGAGAAGAAAGACCAACTGACAAATCAATATTCATACTCCGTCCATTGGTCTTCTTCTCGCTGCCATACGAGACGTATATCTTCTGGGCGCACCTGGGGCGGAAGCGTCGCCGCATGATCAATCAATTCTTCGATTCCTGCGATATGCGTCAGGCGTGGCAGCTTCTCGTCCTTCTCTTTGAGCAACTGCGACAGCATATCATGAAAAATGTGCGACGGAAGGCCTTTAACCCGCGGTTTCATTCCCTTTTCATACCCATAAATCCGTAAGGACTCTAGATTCGGTGGTAGCCGGTCCGCAAGCGAGAATACTTCCTCACTGAGCAGATCGTCGTCAATGCCCCTGGCAAAGTAGTACAACAAATGAATTCCTAGGCAAAGGCTCCTTAACTTGGTGAAGCTGCGCAGAAAACAGTGTGTCTTGTTTTCAGGTCGTTCGCCGAGCTCTCCCTCCGACTCATGGAAGTAGGCCGGGCCATACTGGGAACGATAGTCACGGAAGGATAGTCCTTCAAGTGGAAGGTCAGCCTCAACATCAAGATCCAGGTATTCGAGAGTCTCCCAGTACTCTAGCAGGCTGCGAAATAGAACATCAGGATTCAACATGGCGATACTATCGTCCGTGCTTCCATAGCCTCCAATAGTATAGGCAAACTCCTTTAGACTTTTGGCAGATCTAATTGTATGGATGAGATATAGATAATTCACGTTTGAGTGTCTTATCTCGATCTTGCTGTAATTCGCTGTTCGCGGCGGAAGTTCTATGCTCGACCGTTTGGGAACCGTGATCCCATCAATTCGCACCGACTCGATGGCTGGTAAACGGCGAATCAAGTTCAAGCTCTCACAGAGATCAAAGGGCTGATACTGGTATGAACTATATCCTCCAAGGTAGTCGACAAGAAACCTCACGGTTCGAAGTTTCTGTAGGAAGGGCAGATTATGGCCTCTACCATTGGCTCGGTCAAAAAAGTGTTTGAAGAAGAGTCTGCATGGGCAGCAGACAACACCTTTGGCTTCCCTTCGCATTCTTTCGCATTTCAGAACCCCTTCAAGTGGGCAGAGTGTCAGTGACTCTAAATGAGGTGAAACTGACACCAGGAGAGCGGCTAATGCTTGAGCATAGAACGGCATTTCGCGAATTATCCTGTAAAAATAGCCGGCTCTCTCTGTGTGAGATATACACCGATATTTGAGATCCTGTAGTAGAACGTTCAGGACTCGCTCAGCCTCGTTGATGTCGAATCCTGCCCTATCTATTGCCCTTTCTAACCGAGACAAATTCTCAGGCGGCAATGATACCTGGGGCGGTTCTTGGGCCTGGGGGCCATATACATCTGGGCCTGGAGGCGAAAATCGATCAAACTCGAGATGTCGGACATAGGTGCCAAAGCGAGGAGTTTTCAAGATTGACTGCAGCATTCGGAAACCCCGAATAAGATCTTCCGGTGTGCGAAGAATCACTCGCCGGTACTTCCTCCGATTTGGCATGTCACAGAGCCGATATAGTCGTCGACATTGCGAAGAAAGTGACGCGACATGGGCGTGGGATTCAAGATATGAAACGATTTCAAGAAGGGTTTCATCCGGCAGCGACAGTAGTGGCATGATGTCAACAGTGCTATCGATCAGGAGTCTGAGGTGACGTGTAGGTAGATGATATGGTTTTGGAAGCGACAGGAAGAGAATGGATAGCAAGTGATAGACAACTGGCAGTTCCTTTGCAGTATCAGCACCTTTGATTTTCTGCGTTGTCTAGGAGCAGAAAACAAGCACTGACACCAAATCATTTGTGAGCCTTCAACTAGACTGCTTTGCTAATAAATTAAGTAAGGCGCCGCTTCGACGCAGGATGCAGCACCGCCACTACTCTGCGCCCACCAAGCATGTTTTAGTGATTCAGTCAACACCCTGACATGATGTTATTACTTAACCTCAGTAAGCACCCTGTTGGTTTTAACCCATGGCTAAAGAACTGAAAATAGCCTCCTCTTTACTAATGTTGCACCTTGTCTGCCTACATGCAGCCTGCAATTGGGCCAGATAAAGCCTAACTGCCGCTGAATGGATGTTCTAATTCCTAACATCTGAGCTGCTACACGATTCACTGTGTGGTGATTATCTGAGGATGCTCCTACAGAACATCTGAAGAGCGCTTGAGAGACTAGGAAGTAGACAAGTGGATTGTCCCTTACCTGTAAGTGCGCCTCAATAAGCACTCCGACCAGTGACTAAACGTACCTGCCAATGCCTGATTCATCTTCCAGCTTGATTGGAAGAGATTTTAATTCCCCCTCAGCTGCTGCTGGGTCCACTTCTCCCTGAGCAGCGGAAGACTCAAAATCAAAAATTTTCGCACCGTGTTCCGTCATCAGAAAGTTGTATTTATTAGGGTCCCCGTGCAAAATTCCAAATGTATGCAGCAGACGAACAGTTTCCACACAATCTCTGAGATTATGTATGTCTGGGGTTTTCCCCGAAATTTCCTCCATTAGAAAACCAACTGTTCGAGCTTTCGTTTCCTCATAGACGAAGCCAATAAATTTCGGGGCGAGAGGGAAACCAGTCGATGTTAGAGTAGAATATATCGAAACCTCTCGCTGCAGGGCCGGAATTTCATGTCTGAATTGTGCAATCTTCAGTATCCACGTTTCACCGTCATACTTTACTTTGAAGACGCGATCGCTAATCCGAGAGACCGTTGTCAGGTCTAAAAGGTTGAGGAAGATGGCACCAGGAATATTAAGCTGTCCAAGGTCTAGCCCGTGGGGCACAAATTCGTCTGGAGTACTCTCAATACCCTGGACGCCGCTCCGAACAGTGAGTGTTTTCCATTCCTCCTCCCACTTCGGAATTTTGCGCAGCTTTTTAAGAACTCGGCCCCCGTCTGTCCTGCAATCACGGGGAACGATATTCCCATCAAGGACGGAAACGTATACGATCCGTGAATTTCTCCTTATTCGATAGAGATAATCATTTTCCTCAAGATCCAGGGACAATACTTTCTGCTTAATTCCTCAGTAACAGCTTCGCTGACGAGCTAAATTCAGGATATGCCTTACCTCAACAGGTACTGCTGCGACTGGCTGGCTGCGCAGGGGTAGGAGTGAGCTGACACGTCTAGAGAAGGATGATATTAAGAGCCAGATAGTAGACCAAATCTGCCATCGAAATGGGTGAGAGATGCCGAGCATGCTGACAAGGTGGCCAAGGTGCATTCGACGATCATTTAAGAGAATGTTGAGTTTGAGACGTAGATACAAGTCAACTGTCAACTGTCAACCCCCTGGGGCGCTTAGTAAACATCTAACTTAGCTAAGGTACCGTTACGTCATGGTCTCAGGGCCATCCAATCAGATGATATACTCTAGTAGGCTAAGGTAGTAAGGTAGCTCAAGCGACTGATGAAATCATGAAAGTACCTATATTCCAGTTCTTAGGTACCCTACCTCCTGTGTCGTGTCTACCTTAGATATGTGGGAAATTAATCCCCTGCACTACCTGCCCTATTGTTTCCACATTCTAGATGCTCATAAACTAAGAGTCACGTTCTAGCATGATTATTATGAGGACTTAGTCATTAACAAGCCCATCGACATGGCAATGCAATCAAGTCCACTCTGGAGATCGAGATCGGCCATCCTCTTGGTATCCAGTAGAAGATCCCATGGGTCTTTCAGACGAAGGTCAGCCCTTTTCATAGTATCGTTCATAAGAAGCATACTCAATAACCGGCCGAGCAGGTTGATCGCTGTGCGCATACTTTGCAGGGAAGTTGGTATAAAGACGTGACGGAAGTCGGCCGATATTGCTCCCATGGAGTCCTCAGGTTCGGAAAATTCTCCCTCAGCGGTCAAAGCGATCGCCAGTTGGGAGACAGCACGGCTCAATTCATCGCGGCTTCTTCGAATTTGAGTTATTAAATCGGACTTCTGAGCCTTGTCGCCCGGCTTTGCATGTGACAGGATGCCTTGCGCGCGCACCATGTAACCTGGACACATGATAATTTCATTTAAACCCTGCTCCCAGACTGTGACTAGCCAGCAATACTTTCCTTGCGCTCTGCCGGTGCCTATTGTGTTGTTGATCATTACTTTCCACTGTTCCTCTTCAAACAAGCATGCCTGCCTCGAAATGAAGGCCTCGGTAACAACGAAGGATCGATACGAGACGAACAACGTGCGGCCAATTCCACTGCATAGCAACGCCGGTCCTCGCAGCCGGAAGAGGTCTGTGATGCCTCGAGAGTGTGCCAGCCATGATCGCTGACTCGTCCCGTCTAGTATTTCGTAAAATCCGAGCAGGATGGCGGCTAGATGAACATCGTCTGTGCGGTCCTGCATCCCGCCCTGCAGGACGGCCGAAAGCCTTGTCAGCCCATGAGAATATATCGCTCTACTTGAGGCAACTTTTGCCGGATCATTGTGCGCATTGCTCAGGTGAAGTGTGTTCAAGGCACACACGGCTCCCACTAATGCTTCTGGTAGTGCCCCAGGGTAATGCCGCATATAGTCCAAGATGTTTATATCGACCTGTGTAGCATATAAGGAATATAGGCAAGGGAAGTTCATCATGATCCAGGTGCAGAAGATCTCTCTGTGTTGTGTATTGAGGGCCTGGCGGACAAGGTTCGGCGCAAAGGTTTCGTCTATGCTGGTGCGAGGGAGAATCAGTCGATGGTGGCGGCAAGCTTGCACATATTCAAACACTGGATCGACTGGTAGTGCGAAGCTATTATCATGGTTATGGTCATGCCGATGATGCTGGGGAATATTATTGTTGGGTTTCCTCTTCCGCCGACTCTTCTTCAACATGGGTTTCTGAGGGCAGAATTTGAGAATTTTCTTGTATCCTGGACAAATTGCGCCTCTCTCACGACATCGCTTGCATTCAGGATGGGTTTCATCACACTATGAAGTAGATGATATTAGCATACGCGTGGAAAAAAAAAGACTGGCACGCAGCGAACCTACCTTGATCCGCTGGTCCAGACAGTTCCGACAACCATTGCTCCGTGGAACTCCCACCATTGGGTGAGACTGTACAATCTAAAGGCTCGACGCAGTACTCTGTATTGAGGTTGTCAATTTAATCACGTAGAATATGGTGAAATTAGGAAAAGGGGCATTTACTCAGGATATCCGTGGCGCTTTAGGTGATGACATTGACAGCCTAATTGCGGAGCGCCTTTTATCTTCCTGCCTTGGCACCTAATCTGGTTACTAGTCTAGAAACTTCAGCTTTCTGTCTTTCTGATGAGCTTCTAAAACCTATTATTATGTGCAATCATGGGGTCCTAATAATAGCACTCTGTCTGATCTATGATTATGGGCCGAGAGCTCTCCTCATGATGTGCATCCCACACTAGATATAGCCTCATAGAAGCAGGGGGCCTGGGGGGCCTCTAACGTTTTAGGATAACTTTAGAGTTTAGAATCTAAAGCTCACATTGCTTTAAGTTGAAAGTTCCTATTCACTGAGCCGCCATGGTTCCATGGAACTGGAAGATAACTTAGATATAGTTATATACACCTACTATAGACATGTTTTACATCAAAGTTGCCAGTCTTTGCCACTTATACAAGCTAGTTGATACTTGAATCTTGATAAATTAGAAGAATAAGAACTTCATCCTTGTTCATTCCGATCACTAGCTCTTACCATACTATTTGAATTAGTGGGAATCAATAATAGAGTTTACGCCCATTGGTGTAAGCAGAGAGGACTATACAAGATCCAATGTACAAGAGTATTGGAATGGAGAGGGATAGCTGAGGCGAGGTGATAGGGGAATGATAGGACGTCCAATCGACAGAGAGAAAAATTGCAATAAAACAAGAGATCGTCAGTCCAACATGACATGTAACTGACTTGAGCCTGACATAGTCCGACTAACATCTAAGTCCCCTACACATGGCGTGGAACATTCCCTGCGGAGAGCTCATGAATATGGCTGTCCATCCTGGGAGGATTGTCCATCAATTCATATTTCTGCGGTTTCATTTCATCTGGCGTCCGGATATCTCGCGGGGTAGCCGTGTTCGAATTCAATTCGACCCCGTCTCGATCTTGCGCCTTGCGGTGGGAACGTTTTCGAATAATAAGGAAAGTGAGAGCCGCTATGCCAATGGCACCAAGAGACACACAGACGCCAATGGCGGCTTTGCTTCCTGTGCTGAGCGAACTAGATGATTCGCTGGACGGTACTTCTGTTGGTGTAGGGCTGGATGACACAGCGCCGGAAGTTTGAACTGTGGTGCCTGTGACAGTTGTGAGGGTTGCAAGCGTCGAGGTAGACACCGGCGCTGCAGTAGTCGACAAAGTAGACGAGGACATCGATGAAGTTGTTGTAGTGACTATGCAACGATTTTAATTGCAGCTGCTACAGGCGACGCACAATGGGGAATATACCTGTGCGTGTGGACGCAGATGATGCCGTCGTGCTTGTATCAAGCTGGCAATAGCTATGAAAGACATCCAAAGCTGTGGAGATCTGACTATCCAACTGTGTCCCGCATTCCGATTCAATCGCACTGGAGATGATGTTGGCAAACTGGGACGAGCTGGCGGTACAAAAGCAACTGTAGGAACTGTATTGTCCGCCGTCTCCACAGCCAGACTTCATATCACGGACCACAACACTCAGCGGTGAAACAGCGCATTGTGCCAGCGAGGAATAGTCTTTGACCTTGTTGATGTAGTATGTTGTTGTCTTGCCGACAACCAACAAGGGCAGAGAATACAGCACGAGGAGGTAGATGTAGTACCATCCTTTCTGTGTAGCTGAACTGGACATGCTGCAGCGGTTGACCTCCGGCGGACAAAGAATGGAGGGAGAAAAAGGGAGGAAAAAGAGTTTCCCGGGGGGTGGAGATGCAGTCAGAATCTGATTGAGGACAAGAAAACAAACGCATGAGATTGTGGGCACTCTTCTATATACCTCATGCCCATGGTCATACTTGTTGGGCTGAAGCGGACTATCAACACATCAGATTCAGCCAGAAGGACTAGACTAGAGAATCTCGACCATTCCATATTCCCATTACAAACCTTACCTTATTTTCGACAAGCCTCTTCTCTATTAGCCTCGTGCTAGTTCCTGCCACTGATTTGTTCTATAAAATGGGGGCCAAGGGGTGGATCCGGTACTTCTTCCCGGACCCGTACCACCGGCCAGAGCCGCCTGAGTAGGCTGAGTGCCTGACCCAAGCCTCTGGAGTCTGGACAAGTACCTAGGTACCTAGTGCAGGAATAGGATCACCGCAACAAACCAGCAATCTCATTGGCCGTCTAAAGAGGCTTGATGTTGCGATTGGTTGATTCAGTTCATGTAAATAATATTCCTAAATACTTCAAGTTTTTAACCTTCTATCTAGGACCAATTTCCTAATACGGCTGCCATACCTAACAGTCTAACACCTGGCCCTCGGGTAGATGGCCGGCAATCGGCATACTTCTAAACACGATTATATATTGGAATAACTGGATCAATTGATGTGAACACAGAGGGCAAGCGTAGCCTCCCAGCGAGGCTGTGCGAAATCACGGCCAGTATAGAAGTTCCTGGTGCTGATCCTTCGAAACCAGGCACTTAAATGGACTCGACAGGTACCTCAAGAATGTCATCTTTATCATTTTGCTGATTCTGTCTGTACATTTATTCTACACCATTTTGGGCACCTATCTTCAATATGGTCGCTGTTGCTGCTATCATTGTCCTTGCGTTTGCCGTGAGTGGCCGCGCAAGCTCATCGCTGGTTGAAGTCAATCACAGGAGGGTAAGGACCTCGCCGTCATATCAATTTCTCAAACTGACTGTAACGAGCATTCTTACTTGCTGGGGGAGAGATTTGGCATCAAGTCCGACTCAATGATCAGCTATGAAGGCGTATACTTTGGCTACGCTCCCAACTGGAGCCCGCGTGTCACCATGGCTGAACTCAACGAAGCAACAGGTCAGACGGGTGCAACGTAAGTGCATGAATACCCAGGTCTTATATGAAGGATACTGAAAGATCCTCAGGTATAATGTCTACTCGCAGATCACTCAAGAGAATGTGGACTCGGGATCGTATGACGGCAACTATCAATACCCTGTGGACGATATCATCGCTTCAGGCGCTGTTCTGATCGCGTCGCTGATGCCAAAAGTGGACTGGGAGGATATCACTCCTCAACTTTGTGATTCCATCGCGGCTTATTTCAATGAAACCTTTACAAGCCAGGGTCTCACTGTTTGGCTGCGATACGCGCATGAGATGAACTACTATGCCGATCCTAATGTCGAGGTTTACCCTGGTGGACGTGAGTAAACCTATCCATCACTCGTTGCTTCGATGGAGCCGTGAACTAAACATCATATCATAAATTGCCAGGTGACTACGATGCGTTCAAACAATCCTGGAAAACCCTCTACGACGCCACAAGACCCAACAACCAAATCTACATGTTCTGGTCCCCGAACAAAGACACAGACACGGAACCCGCGGCCCCTTGGTGGCCCGGCAGCGAGTACGTCGACATTGTCGGAATGGACTATTACCCGGAAGCAGATGATCTTCCCGACTTTGGCACGGCTTACGGTCAATTCTATGACACCTATGCGAAAGGCTATGGTCTACCATTCGCCATCGCTGAGACCGGCACTCAACTGAATGGCAGTGCCGCTTCAACTGAAAAAAAAGAGCAGTGGTTGAAGAACGTGATCAATCCGGCCAAGGGGTTTGGTGAATACGCCCAATGGTATTTCAGTTGCACTTGGTTTGAGTATGGCCCTCCTGCGAATGAGATTGACTTCTATGTCGTGTACAATCAAACAGCGGAGGTCATTGAGAAGACGATTTCCAATACGGAGAATGGAGCATAGTGTTGTTCGGAGGGTGTAGGGTCTCGCTGATCAGCAGTTATACCCAGTTGCTTGTGATGCCTGGCAGGAATAATTGTGAAACAAAAGAGAGAATATTTAGACAGCATTTTAGCCAGACATAATAAGATGTTTTGAACACTACAAACTATGATGGGTCCAAATCGAGAAGCCAAATTCTGTAATTATTACACAAGCCCCGAGACTATTTCTCAATAAAGAAAAGGACAAGAATCATAAACATTAGGCGGGGCTGAGGCTTTGCAGGTTCTGATCATACAGCGAATAGTTCTTCCACGCATACTTCTTTGCCACTCGTTCCACCGGCGCTGGATCCCAAGGATCTGCTTGGATACGATCAGACTGCCTCCACTGCTCTCGTTCAAAGGTCCGGAAGGAAACTGCGACCCGTTCTAGTGGCGGCAATGCCCCCGCCGGTCGTGTGGGCCCGTCATCATCTGCTTGAGGCTCTGACTATCGGGGTTGCTGGTACTGGCATCCCCTCTGGGAGTGGATGCTACAAGACTCTCCACTTGGGGTTCCATCTGTCCTTCGCGGTGAGAAATTAGAAGTTGGTCTTGAGTAGGTCTTGAGTCTGTGCTGCGTGGAGCCTATACTGGTGCATTGTCAGGGGTGCTTGATGATTCCTGCATTTCCTGAAATCCAGGTGACACTTCCGGAACTGGTTGCGCCTGGTTAGAAAGGCCAAGCTCCTCCTGGAGTCGTTCGCGTCCTAACTCTTCTTTCAGTCTCTCTTGCTCTTCCTAGGCTCTCATCAGTTAATCAAGATATGCATCTGAGGCCTGTTATTGCCTGCCAGGGCCAACCTCTGAATAACTATCTTCTCTGCATTCCGAGGACTGAGGCTGTGGACCATTGACCTGTGTCCAGTCTTGACCGCTGTCTTAATGCGGACCATCTATAATTGATCTATCCCCGGAGTCCTGCTCAGGGGGGACTTTTCCTATGGAAATTCTTATGCATTGGCTGTTTGTGTCTGCTTCCTCTTAGTTAGCGTGGCCATGTGTAGGTTGCAGCACGCCTGAGTCAAGACTTAGAGTGCTGTGTGCTCCCCTGTTGGAGGTTTGATTGGGAGTAATGCATTCTAATGATCCATATCATAACAGACAGAATTGACTGACTATTTGTGGCTGCAGCGATTGTGGTTGTTTCAAACTATAATAGATGGCTCGCCGTCCACATTGCGTATGATGTATTGCATTAGCTGCATCGCGGATTCCTTGGCAGTATCAGCATCTTGCGTTTCTGAGTCGTCTGGGAGCAGACAATAAGCATTTTGCACACTACTAGACTGCTTTGCTAAGGATATCTTTTGATGATGGCAGATATCGATCTCTCAGCTTTGTCGGAAGCATATGTTCTCGGGTCCCTGTCTTAAGGGAATTATCACATCTGAGAAGATGTAACTAATCCATTCCAAGTAGTTCGTCAAGCGGACAATGCGCATTGGCAGTTAAGAAAGGCGTTGAGAGCCCTAGACTACTCCTGCTGGCTGAGCAAAAGAGGCAGTGGTTGGAAAACTTATGCTTTATATGAGTGTTTCAGCTGGTAGATAAGTGAGGATTGTGCGGCGTAATCATCACCGTCACATTATCACACCAGGTCGAAGGTGCATTGTGGGCACTTGCTTAATGCAGATGGGGAAAGACATCCATATCGAGTTATCGACAGCAGCTGAGTACCCGGCCTGTTGAGCTCAGACTTGCACTCACATCGATTTACGCCCTCATTCGCAGTATTTTGTCCAGAACATCATCTACCAGCCTTACCCTTGGTTTTATCCATTTGTGTCTCCCTTGTCTGCAGCGGGTCTGGACGTGACGTCAGCCATAGCCAATTGGTTGCACACAAGTCGTGTGCAAGACTGCCTGATCCGCGACGGATCTACAACTTAGATATTTCTTGGTTCTTATCACTCTTAAGATACCTTGAACGAGCCACCGTGGTCACAGTCGACAGCATCGTCATGGGCGCATTGGGAATTCTTCTTGAGCCTGCTGGTAAGTCGACCACTACGACCTCTGACAATCATGACAGACAGGGTTGACTGACTATTTGTGATTGCAGCGATTGTGGCTGTTTTCACCACTGGCACCCTCATCAACCGTCGCAAAACTATCAAGTTCTCCGAGACACCTTGCGTTGAGACACCGTTGCTTGAGGACCAAGACTGCGAGGATCCAAAGTCGAGGAGGTCGTTCAAGGGTCGCCCCAACATCCAAACACGAGTTCTCGCCCGTTTTCCGTTCCTTATAGAGATATGGTATTGGTTACTTACATATTGGGTACGGCATCATTCTTTTTCCACTTCCCTGATCTGTGAGATGAGAACGATCTGACAGCAGCCCAGATCTACCAAGGTTTGCGCGCGACCTCCGCCCGAGCGATCAGCGACAACGAATCCGTTTTTGAGACGGCAAGGCACCATGCCCATCAGATCCTCAGTCTAGAACATTTCTTCCATATAGATGTCGAGCTAGGGGTTCAACGGTTCGTCCTCAATCGCGCGCCGTGGCTAACGGCTGTTCTCGCTCGAGTATACTACTCGCACATTTTATTGGGCGTCATCTTCCTCGTCTATGGCTATACCTTTTTCCAACGGGAAAAGTATCAAGGAGTTCGCCGCGCCTTGGCTCTCGAAAATGTCATAGCATTCACGATCCTCACTCTCTGGCGATGCAGTCCGCCGCGACTATTGCCAGAGGAGTACGGCTTCGTCGATATGCTGCATAGCAACAGTGGCGGATCAACTTGGACACAAAACAAATTTCAGCTCACAATTGCAGCAATGCCTTCGCTGCATTTCGGTAACTCTGTTTTCATTGCTCTGTGCTTGTTGCGATACAGCCCCCACTGGTGCCTTCGCCTGGTTGCGCCGCTCTGGCCCATGATGATGGGCCTGACAATTGTCGCAACGGCAAACCACTTTCTTTTGGATGCTGTTGTCGGTGTTTGCGTGGTCCTGACGGCGTATAGATTCAATCATGCCATGTTGGTTTTGTTGCCGGTGGAGCGGGTATTGTTCAGGTTGCTTCGCATTGAGAAACCGGAGCAATAGGGGTTCGGAGGCAGTCAATTATATTCTTTCCTTAAGTTTTAGACAACATTATTATTAACCTTAGACCAGAAGCATTGGCCGGCTTCTGAACGAATTCAAACTGAAGCCTCAGGAAAGTCCATGGACTGACCTTGAATTGGAGATACACGGAAGTTGGATATATTTCGTAGCCATATTGTAGGACACGGCTGACAACATCGACAATGACGTCGATCGTCTCAGGTGTAATCAGTCATACAGGGTTACAACCCCATCAGTAGCTACTTGGCTCCAGAAACTCGAGGCCAAAGGATGCCTGTGAACAACTACTCGCAGAATGCGCAGGATATGAACTCTATGCCCTGTGGACAGTTGAAGGTGTTGATACAGGCGTTATCGATAAGCTAATGCAAACTAATGAATCACACTGTCTTTTATGCACTGCACACCATTAATCTTAGCAGACCTCACCTACGGAGTACATGCTTCTCGAAACTGGAAGATGAAATGCCACAGCATGGATAACATCTGATCCATCGGACTTCTTCAGCGGCCGGACTACCTTATCAAATAACCAAACCCAAAGAACTTAATAACCCAAGTTGAAGAACTGCATGAAACTGAAGCACAATTCGGAGCTGCACCGAATCGACTGAGCCCTACCCGCCATGGTGGCCGGTGAGCTCCCTTGGGGTAAATCCCGCGCGGGCATAGTCCCGCACCCTTGCCTGTAACCAACTACCGGAGCAGGGGTTGGATAAGTTGTCAAACCATTATTCGTTTAAGAAAACTGTCGATATATGGAATGTACAATGCATTTGCATTATTTGCTTTTGCTTCGTACTTCGCAGCCGTACGGAGCGTACGGAGGACTTTTCAGCAATCAGACGCTGTGTCCACTGTACACCGTACAGTCAGAGAGTCAGTGAGCTGGAATAGGAAATTCTCCAACTCTGGACCCGCTGGACTATTTTACTCCGCACCGAAGACGGAGACGAGTCAGACGAGTCACGGAGTCAGAGAGATCAAGACGCGACTCCCACATCGGGCCGAACTTGGGGCCAGGAATTTAAATGCGCCAGCCAGACAAGCGTGTCATGTGAAGACCTCCGATGCCGTTGCTTTTCTTCCAGAAACCAGGTAGAAACAAGGGATGACCTGACTCTTGTAATGGTCTTCAGTCTACGGAGTATAAGACCACCATAATTCTTTGTATACTTCCCTTTAAGTCGACAGATCATATATACAGACCTAAGTACAGTCACCTTCCCGGCTGTTAAATGCTACAAGCTCACCTCGGCCTGCGAGATCGTCTGGCGGGTTTTTCTCTAGGGTCACCTGCCTCGATCTGGTAGTGGATGTCGTGCGTTCCGGAGTTTACCGTGGCTCGTCGTCAGGAGTATTCTGCCCCTGGCTCGTCGCATGTGAATAGCTGCTTAGAAGTTGGATGTACACATGTACTGTCGCTATAAAAGGACTGATAGATGATGTGCTGTAGAAGATCAAAGAACACTGTAGACATTTCAAGCAGACGGGAGTTTGTCAACGACCATACTGCGGAGAAGAGAAGCGACTGGGCTGATGGCCTGAGGCAATAAGGTGTTCGGTCCCAAGTCCGACCACTCACCGGGTAATTTACTCGTTCCAGAGGCGGTGAAGCACTTGTTCCTTTTTTTATTTTTTCTTTTGCTTTTTCCTATTCGCGCCTCATTCTCAAGAGCCAACGTAGTCAGGCACTCTCAGCGTCGTAAGAAAAACTTTTTACCCGGCTGATGAGAGAAAGTTAAGATAGAAAAAATGATCTCCTTGTAGAACAAGACTGGAGAAATTTGGAACCAATTCACCTCTATATTGTATAATTATTATTTATTATTATTTTGACTGCATAAGTGACAGATCAATCTGTTATCATCGTGCTCCCCATTTTTTTGCCCTTCTCGCTCTCTCTTTGTTCTTGTAATTCTGTTTCTCCACACATTCGTCTGGTCCCAACCCCTTCATAACCCCGTCCTTACCCACATTGGAGTTTCTCAGATCTCCCTTCTTTTTCGCTTCTTCTTGGGTTTGGAATCGTTGAGCGAATTGGTTGCATTGGTTCAGAGATCTGTGTGTGATATTTGCATGATACAATGACCGTCAAGGAAGCTGTCAAGGAGTCCTTGCTCGGCAGCTCCGAGGAGCCCCAGCTGTCGCAACAGGTGAAGCATCATTTCTTCCACCATGCACGGAAAGATGAGAGTACTGGCGAGTTTTATATGACGGAGGATGACTTTGTCAATGCTATTGCGCCAAAGCATGAGGATTATGTGAGTTTCGCGACCTGTTTGCCCTCTGACTCTTTGCCTATTATGCGATGTGTCATCGCGCTGGCATCCGCGGGTGAACTCCAAAATATGACTAACATCCTTGCTTTTTGCCATTGATAGCACAAAATCAAGCGCGAACACTATGGACTCCTCTTCAGAGTCGCCGACAAGCGAAGAGCCGGTAAGCTCAGCCTCGGTGACTGGGCGACCTTCGAAAACCTCCTGACCAAACCCGATGCCGAATATGAGATTGCCTTCCGACTCTTCGATCTGGATGGAACGGGCACAGTGAAGTGGGAGACATTCAAGAACCTGTACAACATGAACAAGAGCAGTGACAGTATACCTTTCGATTGGAATTCGGAATGGGCTTCTCTGTACTCCGGACGGAGCAAGCACCGGCACGACATGACATATCCGCAGTTCGCTCAGATGCTCCGAGGATTGCAGGGCGAGCGCATTCGGCAAGCTTTCCACATCTTCGACAAGGATGGTGACGGTTACATCGAGCCTGAAGATTTCCAGCGTATCATCCTTGAGACCTCGAAACACAAGCTGTCAGATTATGTCCTGGAGAACCTTCCCAGTCTGTGCAACATCTCAGCGGGCACCAAGATCTCGTACGCTACCGTTCGTGCTTTCCAGAATGTCATGCGTGAAATGGATATGATCGACGTTATTGTCCGCGAAGCGACCCGGAAGAGCGAAGACGGCAAGATCACCCGCGCCGACTTCCTCAACGAAGCTGCTCGAGTTACCCGATTCTCCCTTTTCACACCAATGGAAGCGGATATCCTATTCCATTTCGCTGGCCTCGATGCGCCTTCCGGCCGACTATCTCAGAAGGATTTCGCCAAGGTCATTGATGCCACCTGGCGGATGCCTTTGGCTCTGGCTGGCCAGGCTGTCTCAACTGCAACAACCACCGCTCAAGTCGCAGCTGAGAAAACTCGGTCGGTGCTGCACAGTGTTTTGGAATCAGTGCACCATTTTGGGCTTGGCAGTCTTGCAGGTGCTTTCGGTGCCTTTATGGTATACCCCATCGATCTCGTCAAGACCCGTATGCAGAACCAACGTTCGACGCGTGTTGGCGAAAGGCTGTATAACAACTCGCTTGATTGTTTCAGAAAAGTCATTCGCAATGAGGGCTTCCTCGGCCTGTATTCCGGTGTCCTGCCTCAATTGATCGGTGTTGCTCCGGAAAAGGCCATTAAGCTGACCGTGAACGATCTCGTCCGCGGCCACTTCACCAACAAGGAAAACGGCAAGATCTGGTATCCCTATGAGATTCTCGCTGGTGGTACCGCTGGTGGTTGCCAAGTTGTAAGTTGTTGATATCTAGACCGCTCTGGAAGCTTGTTCTAATTCGCCGTTTTAATAGATTTTCACAAATCCTCTCGAGATTGTCAAGATCCGCCTGCAGGTTCAGGGTGAAATTGCCAAGACTGTCGAGGGAGCTCCCCGTCGCTCGGCCATGTGGATTGTGAAGAATCTGGGTCTGGTGGGCTTGTACAAGGGTGCCAGCGCTTGCTTGCTCCGTGATGGTAAGAACGAACCACGCGCTCCTTCTACATTTGTGCTTTTTTCTCTGACGTTCTCGGTCTCTAGTTCCCTTCTCCGCCATCTACTTCCCCACATATGCCCATCTGAAGAGTGACCTTTTCGGCGAGTCTCAGACGCACAGACTTGGCATTTTGCAGCTGCTCACTGCCGGTGCCATTGCCGGTATGCCGGCGGCTTATCTTACCACACCTTGCGATGTGATCAAGACCCGTCTGCAGGTCGAAGCTCGCAAAGGAGACGTTCGTTACAACGGCTTGCGCGATTGTGCGGCCAAGATCTGGAGGGACGAAGGTTTCAAGGCCTTCTTCAAGGGTGGCCCTGCTCGTATCGTTCGTTCGTCACCGCAGTTCGGTTTCACCCTGGCTGCCTATGAACTGCTGCAGAAATGGCTTCCCATGCCCGGCACTCAGGTTGATGTCACTCCCTCGGGACATGTTGAGCCCGGCGTTGGGTTACAGAGTGCCAAAGCGCCCCTGCCTTATTTGAGGTCAAGAAACGCTCTGAAGCTCCTCCTCGACCTCGACGAGAACATTGGTCGCGTCTATATCCCCCAGGCTGATAAATGGCCTAAATTCCTCCAGCCGTCGAAGCAATGATTTGCATTATCTTGTTTTCATAGCGATCATTTGGCTTTCCTTTGTCTCCTGCGTTGGACTTGAAAATATACTATTATGTTTCCGTATTTTCACAACCGTCTTTCTTGGTTCTTGTGGGTTTGGTTTGGTTTGGCCGGGCGAAGATCACGCATAATCTTTCTTCACTTTTGTTCATACAGGAACCCGATTACATTGCACATTGTACCAAAAGCAGATAGACTCGAAAGAAGGTCATATCATTCATATGCAACTGTCTTCAGATCAAAGCATGAGGTCTCGCTTACTTGGTTGTCTGGAGAGCTCGGCCGCGTGAGACATAATGACAATCTATATTCGGATCTCCCATCTCAGAAACCTGACTATATTCTCTCTGGGATTTCCTTCATGACTATAGATTCCTCCTGTTGAGTTCCCCAGATTGGCGATAAGATAAGCTGCTGAGATCTGAGCACGTGATATATCCACTTTTTTTTTTTTCATAGACTGCAGTGGACCCGCCGCAACCTTTCTTTCTTTCTTTCTTTTCTCTTCCCCCCCTTCCCTGGTTTCTACCAGGAGGGCTACCATTGAATAATCCTGTCTGATTGCAATTAGCCAAGATGAAGTACGTTCTGGTCTCTGGAGGTAATAATATCCGTGTCTTTTTCCATGCCGCTTTCGCTGACTCTCGGCAGGTGTCATTTCTGGTGTCGGCAAAGGCATCATCGCAAGTAGTTGCGGGTTGCTGCTCAAGACTGCCGGTCTGGCTGTCTCGAGTATCAAGATCGATCCTTACCTCAACCCGGATGCCGGTCTTATGAACCCTCTAGAGTTGGTCCCACCTACAATACTCACCTGATCTCTGAAATTGACGTTGACGCATCAAAGACACGGAGAATGTTTCGTTCTCGACGACGGAGGTGAGGCCGACCTCGACCTCGGAAACTACGAGCGCTACCTCGGAGTCACTCTCGGGCGAGATAACAACATCACCACTGGAAAGATCTACCAACACGTCATTGAGAAGGAGCGCCGCGGCGACTACCTGGGAAAGACAGTTCAGATCGTGCCGCACCTCACCAATGAGATTCAGAACTGGGTGGAACGGGTTGCCAAGGTTCCCGTGGACGAGTCAGGGCGGACACCAGACGTTTGCATCATCGAGCTGGGCGGTACTGTCGGAGACATTGAAAGTGCACCTTTCGTTGAGGCGATGAGTCAGCTCCAACGACGGGCCGGCAAGAACAACTTCTTGGAGATCCACGTCAGCTACGTGCCTCTGATCGGCTCGGAGCAAAAGACCAAGCCTACCCAGAGGGCCATCAGCGATGTTCGCAGTGCTGGTCTCAGACCGGATCTGATCGCCTGCCGCTGCGAAACGCCTCTTGAGGAGGGAACTATCCAGAAAATCGCCAATGCCTGCCAGGTGGAGCGGGATCAGGTCGTTGGAGTTCACAACGTGTCGACCACTTATCGGGTGCCAATCCTCCTGGAGAAGCAGGGCTTCCTCAAGACCATCAAAGAACTGTTGCACATTGACTCGGTTCCGAAGGATCCCAAGCTCATCGAGCAGGGTAAGGTGATTTGGCAGGAATGGCAGGGTCTTGCCATTAGCCAGGACCGTGTCTTTGAGACTGTCTCTATCGCCCTTGTCGGCAAGTACACCAGTCTGCATGACTCATATATGAGCGTCAGCAAGGCGCTCGAGCACTCTGCCATGCATTGCAAGAAGAAGCTCGATCTGATCTGGGTCGAGTCCTCTCACCTGGAGGACGAGCACAAGGAGACGAATCCAGCCGAGTACTACAAGGCCTGGCACTCGGTTTCAACCGCCAACGGAATTCTGGTTCCTGTAGGTTTCTCCGTACACTCCTTACGAACCTCCTTACGAATGACTCTAATCTTATTTTCAGGGCGGTTTCGGCGAGCGTGGTACCGAGGGTATGATCAAGGCTGCCCAATGGGCGCGTACGAACAATGTGCCTTACCTCGGTGTTTGCCTGGGTATGCAAGTGGCGGTGATCGAGTACGCTCGCAATGTGTGCGGGTTGGCTGGAGCTGGTAGTGACGAGTTCCACGAGAACTGCGAGCATTCTGCGATCGTCTACATGCCTGAGATCGACAAGACCAAGATGGGAGGCACCATGCGACTTGGCAAGCGGGCCACCCACTTTCAGCCCGGCACCGAGTGGTCCCGTCTGCGGAAGCTGTACGGAGACAAGCAGGAGATCTGGGAGAGACACCGTCACCGTTACGAGGTTAACCCCGAACTCGTGGACCAGCTCGAACAGGCTGGTCTGGCCTTTGTCGGCAAGGACGACACCGGCAAGCGTATGGAGATTGTCGAACTCAAGGACCACAAGTGGTTCGTCGGTGTGCAATTCCACCCCGAGTATCTCAGCCGAGTCCTTGCACCCAGCAAGACCTTCCTGGGCTTCTTCGCGGCCTCTGCCGGCTGCCTTGAGGAGATCACCGAGATGTTCAAGGATCGCCACGACCTGAGTCATCGAGAGATGAAGATCCCTCTGCATTAGTTGGCTGGCAGAGCTGGGGAGGCTGGCGTGGTTCGCGTGGCTGATGCCGGTAAAAGGCATCAGCTGGTTGTTGGGTTTTTATCAGTGTTTGTTTTGGCGTTTGGCAGACTAAAGACGTACGTGGATCATATGTTATGGGGACATATAGAACTATGCCTGCATGAAGGTTGCTGGAATGTCCAGCTAGTATAATGGCTACAAAATGAATACACCATACTTCGCGTCGATGAGCGCGTTGCAATCAACCTTGCTCCCTACCAAAATCATAGATCCTCTATCCCAATTGTCCACAGACGCGAATCCCGTAGATCACGGAGTAGATCGTCCTAAATAGCGCTAACCACAAAGTTAAAATACGCGTCTCAAATTAAAATCAACAACATCTATCTACAGTACAAGAACTGCAACCATATCTAGATAGAAATCTGCAGGATTTCAGCCAACATGGCCACTAACCCTCTCAACATCGCAAAACACGAAGAATTACGTACAGAATTATTTGACGCCATCAACTCTGCGCCCATGTGGCGGCTACAGGCTATCATCCGCGATGTATGCTATCAGCTCCCATCAGCTGCCTCAATTGTTTTTGATAGCCTCCTCGTGACTGAGGATCAAGTCGCCGTGGAACGCGACGACGATGACCTAGATTCAAACTTAGACTCACACTCAGAATCCGAGTCTGGGTCTGAAACAAGCGTAGGCCACGAACCCACCCCCCTGGCAGTATAAAACTCTGACTGAAGAACGAGCAGGAGCAGGAGGGCGAACGCGAACGCGAACCTGCAAATGGGATCCTGGAAGTCATAGCGCCGAAGGTACCGAAGAGGCTTCGGTCACGGTATGCGCTGTGTGTCCATTGTAAGGAGGAGTATGATGTCACGGATAATGATGCGGGGAGCTGCTACTATCACCCTGGTATGTATAATATGTGGGAGCTGAGTATGGTGCGTCGTCGATGATGGACTGACGGGTGGATTGTAGGGTTTCCCGAGCCCGATGATGATGCATTGGAGGAGCATGACGAGTGGTTGGATGAGGATGTTAATATGCAGTATTGGCGGGAGCAGTATCCAGACAAATTCTACTATCCGTGCTGTGGCCGGAAATATGGGGATGAGGAGTGCGAGATTGGTTGGCATGAGGAGGATACGACTGGCCGGAAGAAACCAAAGTATTAGTCTCGTTTGGATTACTGGACATGGTGCTGGCTGATAGTGTGATGCTGTTAGGTATATATTGACATTTGGTATGGAATTCAGGTGATTACTTGCAATTTGACTCTAGAATTCCTGGCCATCTCTACAGACTCAATCATGCTGTGACAAATACTCCCTAATGTTTGCCAAATTGAAGATGGCAGACACCCCGTACCTCGCCGCCTCATTCGTCGTAATCCAGGCAGCCTCCTCCCCAT
Organism: Aspergillus quadricinctus; assembly: GCA_022814375.1. Lineage (NCBI taxonomy): Eukaryota > Fungi > Ascomycota > Eurotiomycetes > Eurotiales > Aspergillaceae > Aspergillus > Aspergillus quadricinctus. The sequence goes on from JAKLNT010000021.1 coordinate 164,182, forward strand.
GCGTAAAGTACTCCGGCGGCGCAGTCTCAACAACCCTCCAGTCATGACCCTCGGTATACCCATCAGTGCGGAAGAACTGGTCCCAAGCCGCGCTCGCCAGCTCCTCACTCTCCAGCTGAACGGCCGCAAACGCCGTAAGCGTAGAATGACTCTGTCGCCAGGTCGCATGATCCGGAAACTCGAAGCCGAATTCCCTACGCTGGACTTCAGCGCCCCCATTATACGCTTTGCAATAGGACAGCCACACTTCCATAAACTTGTCTACGGCGGCGGGGTGCGTATCACGCGCGTAGTCAAGAAGCTCGGCAAACGTCTCGGGGAACCCGAAGAGCATGGAGAGGTGGGAGATGGCGTACTCGGGCGTCGGCGGGGGACATTCGCGGATCTCTCCGGTGGTTGGGTTCAGGAGGATGGCATTGTTGCCGATGCCGTGTTTCAGGCGCGCGATGCCGTCTAGCAACCTGACCAAAAGATCGCGGCAGTGCTCCCAGCCTTCAGTCCGTCGTTCCCAGGCTGTCAACCATGCTGCAGCTAGTGCACCGCAATCAAGACCGATGTTCGTCATGGCAAAGCCGTCAGGGACACCCGCGTGCGCTTGCACCTTACGGTGCGAGTCGAGCGTCAGCAGGGCGGATTGACAATCCTGCAGCTCGGAGATCAACTCGCCCGTGCGCTCATCACCAGACAGGTAAAAGTATATCCGTTTATAGAGCACGTTCGAGATCCGCAGCTGCTTCGAGCTATCGCTGAAATGCTGGACGCCGTGGCGCGTGCCGAACCACTTGAACCGGCCTGCGTGGTAGACGTCTACCTCGCTAGTGTGCCGGGTCATTGCCTCCGCCATCTTGAACACGTCCGCGCGCCCGGTATGCAGGAAGTACAGCCACAGCCAGAGATCGGTGGAGAGCTCCGAGTTGTCCCACGCGAAGCCGCCTACGTCGTAGCGCCAGGCGTGCCGGTAGGGGTCGTAGGTGTGCTGCACGTCTCCGTGGTCCCAGAAGCCGTACCAGCGGTGTTGCTCGATCTGTCTGTGGTAGTGGCTGAATAACAGGTCGAGGTTGTGCTCGATGGCGCTTTCTTGCGGCGGCGCGGGCTGTTTGTGGGCGGGTAACCAGCAGCCGTGGAAGACGCCTGTGGAGTGCATGTACTCGGCAGTTGGGACTAGACGGGGAGGGTTTCTCACGAGAGCCGAGAACGAGCTCAGTTCCTGGTTGGAAGGGGTAGATGTGTACGGCCGGACGAAGAATTGGTTCGTCCTTGCGATACCGTTGGCAGTGGCAAAGCCCGGTTCGTAGTCTTCGTATGTGACGTCGAGTGCCTGCAGCTGTTTCTCGTATGAGTCCTGCCCGAGTCCGTCATGGTATGGGGAAGTATCGAGCGGTTCGGCAAGGGGCGAGTAAAGCCACACGGTGATTGCACCCTGGCCCTGAGTGAGCTCGGTCAGGTCAAGCTGGGTCGGGTACCGTTCCCAGAAGTCGGACATGCCAACGGCTATGCCGCCGTGTCTGGCTGAGCCTAGATACACGGTTCCATTCGCGCGACCACCGCCCGTTACCTTGACCCAGGAGCAGCCCTTTTTTGTTCGTTTCTTGATGGTGAAGCCGTCGGAGGATAGCTGCGAGAGAGTGTAGGAGTCAAATGACGGAATATATGAGAGACCTTGATGGAGATCAGTCTTGGACCACTCTTCTGGCCTGAGAGTGACGGCTCGTCCTGCTGTTTGATCAATCCTGTTGGCGACTGTTGGGCCGTGTCGTAATCCAGACAGTCCTTGGACTTCCTCTTTGAGGATGCCTCCATTGGAACCTGCAAAACGAACGTGCCGGTTATAAAGCTCCGTATTCTCCAAAGGGACTGAGAAACGAAGTCCCAGTGATGTTAGAGGTTCATCTGCGTCCAGATCGTGGACGAAAGAGTGCAGGACCTTGATGGGTAACGCGTCAGAGTATACATAGACACGCACATCGAACGGGAGGTGCTCAGCATCAGGGGAGGCCATAGTCCCGGAGACCTTGATGACTGCTCTGGAGTTCGTAGCATTCTCCACTCCAACTTTGCTGACAATGGTCGAATACTCCTTGTGATTGACGGACGCGACAAGAGTGGCGCCAGAACACAGAGCCTGACCACGCAGCGAAAGGCTTTCGAACAAGGATGAATCTCCAGAGCATGCAAATTTGACCTGCAGCCCAAGGCGGCTAGTGACTGTGATGCCTGTATCGCCTTCCTCCACGACAACACCGGCGTCCTTGTCCTTAGCTTTGGAGGCGCCTCTGACAGTGTACTCCTCGCTGTACCCAACATGTCCACTGACCGAGTGGGCCGTCCATTTAAGCGATCCGTCTGCCCAGTAGGCAATTTCTCTCGAATCTATAGCATATTCCTGACCATTCTCTTCAATGACAAACGACTGACCAGGCTGATACAGACCTTTTGGCCAAGGCATACCAAAGGAGACACCACCTGACAGCCCATCTTGGCCATAGTTAGCCAGCCACCGCAGATTGCCAGTCATGTTGATCCGTGGTGGACGAGGTTGAAAGTCTGAACTCTGTCGAGGTGGTCACCATGGGACAAAGAGGTTGCTCCACTCACTTGTAGTCGTCCCGATCGGCCTATTTCCTCCCGCAAGTGATACAATCTCCGCGACCCCTCTTCGTTCAGACTGGGTGATGCCTTATTAGTCTTTGTGGCTCCTCCTGTTCGGTGTTTTACTATGCCGAAGTGCGTTTCCCCGCAAAGTTTATCCCTGGACCCTGAGTGGCTCCACTTCCCCGGATTTCCAGTTTTCCACCACAGCGAAGACGCGAAAGCCAAGAGGAAGGGGCAGAAGGGGCACCGAGAAGGGTCACAAGCTTCTACTTGGCGAGGCTTATAAGAATGACCTCCCTTGGCTTCTTGGACAAAGATCATGCTCAAGTGACGACTTACAACTGGCGCGACAAAATGGCCGCTCACCAAGAAGACGTGACAGACCCTACCACCGTTACCGTGATCCGGGAGAAAGAAGACGTGGAAGAATATGTCGCAGCCGAAGACATCGTCAAAGGCGCGAAAAAAGCCACGGACGATGAGCACGCAATGGGCCTGATGGAGGGTCTGCGCAAGTACCCCAAGGCGGTCTTCTGGTCCATCTGGTTCTCCTCTGCACTGATCATGGAAGGCTTCGACCATTCGTTCATCAGCGGTTTCTTCGCTTTCCCGGCCTTCCAGAAGAGATATGGCGTTCTCACCAAAAATGGGTCCTACCAGATTCCAGCAAACCTCCAAGCTGCCGTCGGCAATGGAGTCAATGCTGGAGAGATTGTCGGGCTCCTGCTTAATGGTCTGCTGTGCGATTGGTTTGGCTACCGCTGGTTGATGATGGGCTCGCTCTTCCTCATGGCGTGCTTTATTTTCTTGCAATTCTTTGCAACCGACATCTACATGTACCTCGGCGCGGAGGTTCTCTTGGGTCTCCCCTGGGGTGTCTTCCAGACGATCACCACCACCTACGCAGCCGAGGTATGCCCCAACGTGCTGCGCCCCTACCTGACCATGCTGGTCTCGCTGGCCTGGAGTATCGGTTACCTCGTAGGTACATCTGTCCTACGCGGCTTCCTGAGCATGTCTGGCCAATGGGCGTACCGCATCCCCTTTGCGCTGCAGTGGGCTCTACCCATCCCCCTCGCCATCGGCATCTACCTCGCCCCAGAATCGCCCTGGTGGCTGATCCGCAGAGGCCGCACCGATGACGCGACCAAGTCACTCCGCCGGCTGCGCAACAAAGACGCAAGCGAAGAGGAGATAGCCGACACGCTAGCCATGATGCTGCACACGGTCAAGATCGAGGACGAGATGAACGCGTCCAGCTCGTACTGGGATCTGTTCAAGGGTGTCGACCGCCGCCGCACGGAAATCACCGTCTTCACCTATCTCATCCAGGAACTCTGCGCCCCGCTGGTCGCGTACATTGTCTATTTCCTCGAGCAGTCCGGCCTCCCCCCTACATCATCTTTCGACTTCGGTATGGGCGAGTATGCACTAGCCATCGTGGGGGTTTTTGTTGCCTGGAGTCTGGTCCCGCGCGTGGGACGCCGCACGCTCCTCCTGTCTGGAACCTTCTTCATGACCGCGACAACTATCCTTATCGGATTTCTAGGAATTGTCAACCGCAAGACCCATCCCCAGATCGGATACGGTATCGGCACCATCCTGCTGATCGAGTACTTTGTCTTTTTCATCACCATTGGCCCCATCATCTACACCATCGTCACTGAAATCCCGTCGAACGCTCTACGGACGAAGAGCGTCGGTCTCGCGCGAGCAACCTATAACATCGGTGTCTTGGTGTATGGCCAGCTGGCGCCGCGGATGATGCAACAGGCGGCATGGGACTGGGGAGCCAAGTGCGGGTTTTTCTTCGGCGGGATCATGGGGCTGAGTCTTGTCTGGGCGTACTTCCGGGTCCCGGAGACGAAGAACCGGACGTTTGCGGAGGTGGATATCTTGTTCAAGAACAAGGTCCCTGCGAGGAAGTTTTCGCAGACGAAGGTTGATCTTGCGAGCGAGGAAGTCGGAGAGGACGTCTTGTAGTTTTGTGTTGTCTTTAGTCAGGTTCAGTTAATGCAAGGATGTTCTTCCAGGATTCCAGTAGTCGAACCAGGAGCAATGGACTTGATATACGCTGTAGCTGATCATGATGCACGATAAAGAGAATTTCGAGGCTGGAGAAGAATGTCGAACTGATTGTGGCCATGTGACCTGGCCGCAGTGATGCCTCACAACACACTCACCACGACGTCACGGCAGAGGATTGTTCACATTCGAGACATCCTCAGGAAGCTGATACTGCTGTGAGGATGAGCCAAGGCTGGCAGTTATAAGCCTTGACCAACCAATGCTCAAGACAAGCAGATCTGTCTGAGCCTTCACGTCCTTCTGATCCTTATCTGACGCATACTACTCTAGTTGACTGACGTCTGTATCCTCCGAGTAGACAGGGACGAAGAAGCAAGCATATCAAGACCTAGTCAAGTTGGAGTACTGTGCCAGAGGCTGAGTACACTGTATCAATCTGGATTCACGAGCTCTACAAACCTACGGCATGTGAAGATTCATAAGGTTTTGGCAATCTGGGCAAAGGGAGTGGAGGGAGGGGACTGGGATGTTGGTCCTGATGGTGTCATGGGTGGAATTGAGAGGTCTAAGAGGCAGAACTAGAGAAGTACTGGACTCGACCTAGTTGGTGATACTTGCTGTCTTTAGGGAGTGACAACAGATTATTATAGTGCAAGGTGAATATATATCTTTAAATGGGTAGTTCCGGTCAGCCCTAAGATATCATTCACCCTTTAATATTTGTAGACAGACTATACCGCTTGGAGTCACATCTACTCTTTTTGTTATATTCACTGTCACTCTCCTGCAAAGTCTATATAAACCCCCTTCTCCCCTGTCAATCTCTTCTCTCTCCTTCATCTCTCTCCATCCTTCTGTCCTCCAATCTTCCGTCTACTCTCAACCTCACTCTCGCACTCATCTTACTACAACCAACCACTCAATCAACCACCACTCTCAAAATGAAGCTCAAGCTCAACGCTATCCTCCTCTTCTCCCTCGCCGGCCTCGGCCTCGCTACTCCTGTCACCACTGACGAAAAGGTCCTCGCTACTCGTGGCAACAGTACGTCCCTACCCTGTCACTACCACAACACCTCTAACTGCTGACCCGCCTATAGACACTGCTTTCGACAACGACGGCTCCCTCGTAGCCCATCCTCCATGCATGCCCAACGGCGATTGTCCTCGTAACTACGGCTGCAGAAACGGCTGGTGCTGGTGCCTCCCTTACCACGTAAGTCTCCCATCGGCGCTGAAGTTGAATGGCGAATGCTAATAGCTGCGCAGACCCGTGACTGCTATGGTCCTCCTCCTAACATGTAATCGACGCAATACGCAATGCGGCTAGTCAGCGATGCGGCCATCGAGCTGGATACATGGTTGTTTGGCGGTGGATTGGCTGCGTCCTTTGCTGCGTTCTTTGCTGGAGATGCTTTGCATAATGGGGTTGGTTATGAATGGTGGTTCTGATGGTGACGATTGGGGCAATTGAGTTGCGGTGTAGTCAGTTAGCTACGAATGCCAATCGTCTTATGACTTATGATGAGGTTGCTGTAGAACAAACTGCTTGTAATCCTGTGGTTTCTTAGAACAGAGGTTCATGATTCATAGAGCGGATTGGCAAATCCGAGCTTCTTCTTCATGGTTTGGTATGTTGCAATCGTCCCTAAGCTTCTCCCGTCCCAGTGATCTTGGGCTGCAGCAAGACACACCAAGCATCTGACCTAAGTGGGCAACTTGGTGAAAGACCAACCCCAATCTCCCGCGCGTTACTCAAATCCTCTTCGGAAAGCGGCCGATCTTGCTGGAGGTAGTCCTGCATCCTCGGACACCAATGCTCTTGCAGAAACTGCAAGAGAGGTAGATTAAGCTTGTTGTATAGGTCCATGAACTCATCTACTAGTTGCTCCAATTCAGACAAGTCTTTTTCCTCCTCTTCGTGTATGGCTCTTATCTCGTCTTGATCGAAGCGCGGTAAGTATTCCTTATCACAACAGGTATGTGTGAGGTCCAAATCATCGAAAATCATCAGTCGGATGACTGTTTCCATTATGGTCGAGCAAGGAGGTAGAAGGTGGAGCAGTTCCGAGGTAGTCGGAGATATCGACCTGCTATCTTTGTACCATTCAGATCTCAAGTTCTTCAAGCCGATTGATAACGGCGTGCATCCACCAGCTGAGCAATTACAGTTGCAGGCATCGGGCTTGTTTTCAAGAATGGCATTTCTCAGGAATAACAAGTCATGTTGATCAAGGTTTGCAAGTGGTTTGCTGACCGAAGCCTTGCTCGGGCTATCAATCTTCCAATGAATTGACAAAATGCCTATATTGATGACGGTATGCAATGCAGGGACACCCGTGCCAGGCACAGGCCGGCTGGGATCTGCGCCTTTCGAAACTAGCCATCTCGCCCTGCTGAATATTTGGGAAGGAATCCTTGCTCCGGTCTTGTGCATCAGGGGTGTCCATCCGTCGCTGTCAGGCTGATCGATGCCAGTCAAGCGCGCATCGTACAGTCGTTGCATGTACTGAACGGCCAGTTTATTTAGATGAAAGACAGAGAAGCTGAACTTCTCGACTTGGATTTCACCATCCGGCTCTCGGTAGTCGTGATACAACCAAGGGCGTAGTCTCCTGGGTACATCGATACCTTCAGCACGAAGAGTCTCGTGAACTTTGAATGCTATTAGATCGGGCAAAGAGTCGCGGGATATCCCTATGCCTCGCCATTTGTGCTCTGATAGACAGGTAATGGCGAGATCGCGTAGTTTTGTTCGTTGAAAGATGATCTCATCAATCAGGAGGTCCATTTCTCTATTTCTCGCGTTCATATCAACAATATCAACAATAGATTCAAAGGTCTCCATGGCAAGACCAACGCCTGCCTCAAGCAGCAACTTGAGTGAAGATATGTAGCCCGAGAAGGCAGCAAAGCGAACGGCGTTGGGCGGAATAGGATCAATTCCTGCCTCAAGAAAAGTTTTGACTGCTGAAGGCCAGCCAATAGCTAGCTCTATTGCCTTAAAATGTCCAATTTCATCATTGCCAGACAGCTGGTTTTGACGCACGATTCTTAAGAATGTTTCTTCGTCATCATCAACGAGTGCCCGCGCAAGGGAGGAAATGTGGACAGCTTCTCAATCAGCATCGATCAAAGGACTCATGGGCGACGTGAATTACCTTCCGGATGATACGAGATAAAGGTCTGAATCCCTTTTCGATTGTGAGGATCTAGAGCTATGTCTGTGATATAGCTTCCAGCGTCAATGAGTTCCGATATCGCAGGGTGTGACCAATTCTTAATTGGCCACCAACGTAAAACAAGGTTAAGAAGAATATCGTCAGAGGGGTCCACGGGCACACCAGCCTCTAGCAAATATCTTGTTACGTTTCGAAGAGGATCGAAATACTCATCCGATTCATCCGGGAATCTACTCCCCAGCATCGAAACGGTCATCGACTCCAGTACTGTCTAAATTGATATTAGAGGCTTCTTTATCTTGTTGGATGACATGGCTTACTTCTAGGAGCGTCCATCCGTTGGGCGATCTGTCAAATGGGCGTATGATTCTCTTTTCAAACAGGTAGCGGAAACACTGGACGTAGTCTCTTTCTAGAAAAGGGGTATCCTGAAAATAGTCCATCATCAGGGCTCGGGGTTCATGAGTTGTGATTCCATGGTATATAAGCGTAGGAGCGATTGAGCAACCGCCCGCACCCTTGGTGATCGAGAGAGTCAGTGTCAATGAGAATCGCAAAAGCCGGCTCTGAAGCCGAAACGTCTTTTCGAGGACTTGGGACTGCTGATGTGCAGCTCGTCGTCGGCCCAAGGTATAGGCTGAAGAGCACCGGAGTGCTGCCATTGTATGGCGGTTCTCATCCTGCATAGATTGCAGCAGACTTGGAGCCACTTGGAATCTATTATCAACCAAATGCCTGATCATAGATTCCTGACACCTAATCATAGTTTCCTGACACCTAATATTAGCACTGTATAGCAAGTAAGATGAAAGTGACTACCATTCTCTCAAGTTGAGCATTTTGCTCCGCAAGCCTATCCTGAAGAATAGAATGTCGTGTATGCAGATCTTGGCTCAAAGCGCTTTGTGCCACGGTTCCTTGGTGTAATAGCAGTCTTCATTATTCTCTTAGACTAATGCAGTCAGAAGGTAAGTGATTCCGCAAACTTACACACTCAGCGCTGTATCGATATTGGCCTGCAAGCTATCCAGCATCCCGGCAGCATCGACCAACGCCTGCTTCCGCAGTGGATAGAGTGCACGTTTCGCAAAGGCTGCTTTTGAACCTGTAGATGGAGGAGGTATTTTGTCTGTCATCTCTTTGAGTTTATCAAACGTGATTTTGCTGACATCCATCAGGTCTTCAATCTGTTTCTGAGACGACGAGTCAAGATTTGGCAGGCGTTGAAGGACATCCTCGAGATGTTTCAAGGTTTTCGATAGCCCACTGGCTTTGTGGTTGAGATCTTCGATATCCTTGTTATATCCTTTCCAGGAGCTGCAGTAGAGAACAATCGTCTGGGTGACCTGGATACCGAGCGAGATGATCCCAGCTGCGCTGGCTGCCACCGACAGCGGATCCGACATGGCTGCTATGGGAGTCTTCGTATCAACGTTGTTTCGACAGGAAAGATTTCCGGTCTATTAATGCTATATAGTCATCACTCAGATTCATTTTCAATAGAGAGACGAAGGAAGAGACGAGGAAAGGAGATGGAGTCGGAGGAGGGGAAGTTATTGTGGCGGTGACAGGCAGCATAGCCTCAGCCTTGCTCCTTCCAACTACCTGAGACTCTACAACTTAATTGGTTCAATGGCTAGGTTCACTCCGGTGCGGCCAGCTCAGCAAAGAAAGCATCCAATCGGTCCATGACCGTAACTCCATCTTCATCCTGAATGGTGAGATCGGGGTCATGCCGACATAGGCGTCGAACAGCCCCCAGATGGCCGCCTGCAACGGCCCAATGGAGAGGCGTTCCTTTTTTTCATACTCGACTTCTCTATCCAAACGGACACTTGGGAAGCAAGTTACCCTTTCTTGTTCGAAACAGACTTACTTATCTTGACTTTAATCTTCTTTAGCAACAATGAATCCTTAAGCAAAATGGAATCCAATACAGCAAGAAGCAAAAGATGCTGCTCGAAGTGGCAATGCTTCCAAACTCCGCGACTGCCTGACCCGTGGCGCCACTGTCACGCACTTTTGGGATTCCTCTTTTCAAAAAGTGTTGATCCCAACAAAGGCAACTGGGGACACTGGTTGCCTCCCCTGTCAGTAGCTGTGCGGTATACAAAGGATATCAAATGGGTGCAGCGTCTGTTGGACGCTGGTGCTAAGATTGAAGGAACTGGCGCCTTGCATGTTGCTGCGTTTCAAGGTGACCTGGCAAGGATGAACCTCCTCCTGGATCACGGAGCGGATGTAAATGAGATTACATACTTCCGGGTTATTGCAAAATGGCCGTATCTACATCTGTCCGTGCTTATAAACCTTTCCTGCTTTCTCAATATCCCAATAATCACCCCTGCATCGGAGTTACCCCTCCCAACATTGACAGTACGCTAACGCCACAGTCGATAGGATTATTGTATTGGACTGGGACTTAGGAAGCACTCTAGGAGAGATCCTTCGACGTCGTCCCGATTGGGACAGCCAATATCAACTTAGATAGTAACTGCTGCTGCACAAAGTTGTCCATGGCTCCAATCAGGCTTGATCAAGCTTTCTAGGTGGGGATACTACTGACCAGGCCAACGTAGCAGCTTTCCCACTTCTGCAAAGCCTACTGTCATCCTGATGGAGACTGGGTACTGACATCGGTTGTAGTCCTGATCAAGTGTTGCTGCACGCCCAAAGGCAACGATATTTGGCAGTACTATGTATATACGTACGTCAACGAATCAGAGGTAGACTTTAGAGAGCATTGCAATAGCATCACTTGGAGTCCTTCTTCTCTGTGAGGTGCGCTTAGACTGGTCGTGTGAATTGGATATGGGTTGAACCCCACCTATCTAACCCATCCTCACATCCATGCGGGTTGGACTGCGGATAATGGATATCCGTACGACCTACTCTCTATATCCAAGTGGGTTAGGCATGGTCAACCCATTCGGCTGCGGGTGGGATTAAGGCCAACCAGATCCACCTATTTTGCGAATTGAGTTAGCCACTCTAGGTCCACTTTATAAGCTTATCCAGCGGGTTCCAGGGTTCAAATCTTCAAGGTTAAGCCTTTATGGGTGACTACTTGCATCCAATGACGGACGACAACAATCCATATATATCTTCCGCTGACTTGTTCCTCCTGGCAAGTCACCACACCTCTACCTAACCTACACACCAATCTTACCAAGATATCACAGGAAAAATGGCAAGAAGATTCTCCCCTCCCACTCGGAACCCAGTGGGGAGTAAGACAGCCTGTTTAGGGAATTCGTTGATCATCTTTAACAACTTCACATGCACTGGACCTCCAGCCTGGCCGTGAATCCTCGACTACTCCACGTGTCAATACCCATCTCCAGTATCAGTGCGTCGAATGATGAACCCACATGATCCAGCTCGCCTCGACTACTTATTGGAGGATGTGCCAGGACAGCTATCATAGACTGCTACTCGAGGCTTACCAGAAAACGATAATAACCCGAATCCGCACTACCACATGATGCATCATCCCCTTATCCCTGAAATGAATGAATGCATTGTAAGTATAGACAACGTCAGAATATGAATATGTGCAAGGCAAAAACAACAACAACATCCGAATCAACAAGCTCCCGCAGGTTTATCCGCAGGATACCCGCAGTACACGCCCCCGCCACCCTGGATACAAACCAGCCCAGCCCCACAAGACTGCATCACCCACTTGCCATTATCACACAGCCCGAAGCTCGCCCCGTTGCACGCAGAGGCACCAGCTGAACAGGGCGCTCCAGCCGTGGGACAGCTACCTGCGGGAGCGGTCGTCGTCGGTGTTGTCGTCGTCGACGTCTTGGTCACACTCGTCAACGTCGTCGGGACACTCGTCGTTGACGTACTGGTGGAAGTAGTAGTAGGAGGTGTCGAAGTCGGCGTAGCCGTAGAAGTAGAAGTAGGACTCACAGTCGAACTCGAACTCGACCCTCCCGAGCCCAGCGCCGCTCTCACACCGCCCAAAAACCCACTATTGGCGTAAACCTGGCTCGCGTCCCAGGCCATGACGCCGCCGAAGGACGAGAACCCCTTACTGTACGCGATGATGCCCGCTAACGTATCCACAGGGACATACCCGCTGCCTGCGGCGGTGGAGCTACCCGGCACCCCAAGGAAGACCTTGACGTTCTTATTGAGCGAGACGGTCTTGGCCCAGTTATCCCACGTGGCGAAGTTGAAGTTATTCTGAGTGCCTGCGCCGGGGACGTACGCCTGCAGGCCGCAGTAGTTATTGTAGAACTGGACCCAGATGGCGTCGAAGGAGACGGCGCCGTTGAGCATGGGCCCGTCTGCGGCGTCGGGGTAGGGGCATTGCGGGGCGGCGGTGAGGAAGTATTGTTTTGAGGGGTCAGAGGAGAACAAAGAGCGGAGCTGGTTGGCGAAGGTGGGCATGTTGGAGACGGTGGTCTCGAAGTCAAAGTCGAAGCCGTCGATGGTGGCGCTGCCGAAGGGACGGAGCGCGGAGGTGTTGGTGGGAGGGCCGAAGGTCTGCCAGAGGGTGTTGGCGCCTGCGATGGCGGCCGAGTCGCTGGTGAAGCCGCCTTCGGTGTAGGTTGCGCCGCCGATGGAGAGGAGGATGGTTTTGCCGAGGGATTGGCAGATTGGGATGTCTTCTCTGTGCACTGTTAGTATTGCACTTGCTAGTTGAGGATGAGGATGGGGGTACTCTATCTGAGGACAGCTGAGGAGGTTCGTGCCGGCAAACGTGGTGCAGTTGTCGCCTGCATTGGCAAAGTTGACTTCGGGGAGGCCGCCGGCGCCATTAATTCTGGTGACAAAGGAGAGTTGGAAGACCTGGGACAGTTAGGGTGAGTCACTTGGGTGTAAGGTTGATAGAGGAGTCAAACATCAATGTCGGCGTCTAGGATGTTAGTCAGTAAGTGAGCGGACATATAGGTTTGGTATGCTTACTCTGGCAATAGTAGGACAGTCTTTGCTGTGCTGCGAGACCGGTTGATGCGCCATGGGAGTTTTGGCCTATTTCGTCAGAGAAGATCATAGTTAAAGAAAAGGTAGAGAGCTACCCCAGTAGATGGCAATGTTGGACTGGCTGTTCAGGTTCAACTTGGCCGAGGCAGTGTGGAATGTAGCCAGAAGGCTTGTCAGGAGACCGAGTTTGTACAGAGTCATGATGAATGTTTACAGATCGCTATGGAGGATGATCGGGATGATGTCAAGCAGATGCCAGAGTGGCTCTTGGCTCTTATATCTTGACATCCAGCCATCATTGCGACGAGAGTGCATGTATGGAATGAAGCCATGAGGAGTGAGAGGAATGTGACCTGAGCATATCGGTGGCCTCGCAACGTGTCAGCCATCCCCAGGAATGCCAGCCCCATTCCATGATAGGGGCTATAATCATTGCTGTAATGCTTCATTTGCTGATAGTAATGTCGCATGATATGATAGCAGTATAGTCAGCAGTAAGAAACTCTTAATATCATCAGTTGCAACAGTAGGAGTGTGGAGTGTGATAGCGTCAGGGGTGCATAATGTACCTGAATCAGATCATGCAGAAGAAATATAAGCATGGAAGCATGGATAGACTAGGATAGCTAGCATGTTTCATCTCGGCATGCAGCAATAATAACCTCACTCTAACAAAGTTATCTTCCTCCTAGCGCTGCTACTGTAGCAGTCACAAAACACTAGCGACAAACTAGCAGCAACTAGGACTGTTCACTCGGATCAATGGAAGTTTAGAGGTATATCATCCGAGACTAATATCGGCATGTGTTTGTGCCTGACCATCTGCCCCGATCATGCGCCACCAATCACCGAGGCCTTTACATATTAGACTAATATCCGACAATATCTACTGATCAAAGTCATCTCACTCGTTGGCTTCAATCGGAAACTGCATACGATGCTACGATCTCAAAGCCATGTGCATAGCTGATCGGGGCAGGAGCCCCTTGCATGTAACATTCCCCGGGCCATGTGTAACAATTCCAGTAGTCTACTGTCCACGTACCTCTAGCTGTACATAGCTGCATGCGTATTGAATCGTAGTACTCAGACTATATCAACTAGACACTACGGTCACTTCGATCTGGCCTCGACAACTCCCACAGGCACCCCAGGCGCCCTCCACACCTTGACAAATTTCAGCCCAGCCTGCTCCAACAGGTTCGCCCAGTTCTTCTCCGTCCGCTCGACACCCGCAAAGGTCATCATCGTGTGGTCCATGTACGCATTGGACATGGTCGCTCCGACCTCGGGCATGATGAACTCGACGATCAAGATGCGCGAGTGCTCTTCCATCGCCGCCGCCAGGTTTACCAGGATCTGCCGGACCTCGTCATCGGGCCAGTCGTGGAACACTCGACGGACGTAGTATACCAAGGCACCTATTCTGTCAGTTGGTAAAAGAAAACGCAGAAGGCAGAGAGAAGAGGGAGTACCCTTGACAGGCTGTGCCTGGAAGAAGTCATGCGCCATGGGCTCAATCCCATGGCTTTCCAGATCCCGTCCATTCTCCTCAATCACAATAGGCCGATCCTGCAGGATAAACCGGCCCTTGAGCGACGGCTCACTCTCCCGAATCTGCCTTAGGATATGGCCCCGTCCACCACCGACATCCACAATCGTCACCCCGTCATCGCGCGCCAGACCGCCGAGCTCCTGCGTGAACGGGTACAGACCGTGCACAACAAGCGCCGAGTCCTGCGCCATCATGGCGTCGTTGAGCCGGCTGAGCCGCTCGGGGAACTCGGAGATGTAATCGAACATGGTCTTGCCGGTGCAGTTGTGCACGTGCGTGTAGGGGTTGTCGGTCAGTGTCATGGTGTTTTGCCAGTTGTGCTTGGCCAGGAATTCGTGGGTGCGGAGCATGGGCGGGCAGTACTCATCGATCCTGACCATTTAGCCTCTGCTGCCAGGTGGAAGAAGAGGAAACGTACATCACCTTGAAGATGGCGTTCATCTGCGGCACCATGTAGATCTCGGAGAATGGGGTGTGGGCGTACTCCTCCTCGCCGGTTTCGCGGAAGGGGCCGGCGGGCGTGAGGGCGCGCATCAGTCGGACTGTCCGTTAGCTTGTTCGTTTTTCTCCTCTGGGGCCACTGGGGAGAGGGAAATACCAATCATCTCCTTGTCGACTCCGGTCTTTGCAGCGATCTCTTTGGCGGTGATACTCTGTCCGCCCGTCGGAATGGCATGGAAGACCCCAGCTTCGAGGAGAGTGCGGAGGGCGCCCATGCTCGCCATCTTTCTCGTCAATCATTGTCTGGCATGAATAGGGGCAGACGTACATTCTCAAAATTGGTAAACAGTTGATCGACCGGACCGCGGATGGTCTGCAGCAGGCGCGTGGCCTTGAGCATCAAGTCGTAGCGGGCATTGTAATCGTCGTTCGAGTGTCTGTAAGTATTGGTGGCATTGACAACCTCGTCCAGATCCTTCTGGATGGCGTCGATGTTGTTCCCGATGCTGCCCATTGCAAGATCAACAGCTACTCCGTACCAGAGGACAATGTTTGTGCAGTAATTTGTCACTATCATCCGACTACGAGACAGAGGTACTTCTTATAACATTGACGAGTATAGCGGGGTATCCCCTCAGTTCTCCCTCCGACTATCACCACGGATGCTGCATGCAAATGTGATGCATCATAATCATCTCCTCTTCTCCCGCTGGACTGTCTGTGCGAGCAAGTTGAATGGCTTCATTGGCCGGGGATGGGATACTCGGCGGCTTGGCTGCAGAATTAGGGAGCTTATTCTCCGCTGGAGAGCTGTCCTCGGTTCCCCGAGAGTTTGTCTAAGATGGACATGCATGCTCATGCATCTTCATGTTCTGATAGGAGGATAGACGATGATCGGCTGGTCCAAGAGAGGATTTCACCCTATAGGATGCATTTTCCAAATGTTGCTTATGGCTGGAATGGTCTTTGTGAGGAATCACATCGATTAGTGTCCCGTTTAAGTAAAAGAGTCTAGCTGTGATGATCATTGCTGAGGAAAGCTGGCTCCGAACTACAGACAATGGCAATAAGCGCAGTAAATGCATTAAAAACAATGGCATTGTGATTGTGAAACAGCCACAACGCCATAGTCATAGTCATAGTACTTTTGTACAAGATGCTCCCACGTTGAAGGCGCTCAATCCGCTGTAATCTCCACCACTCTCATAGCAAAGCAGACGATGGATATTACTTGATTCCCGCTCAGAATTCTACAGGTCATACAGCTTACTATTTTACTATTACCAGTCCGCCGGACCGGATCTGCCGTGTCAAACCTTGTCCTTTGACGGAGTACATACTGCAGAAGATAGGGAAGCCTTCGGAAGAATCAACATTGACTCTCGGATAACTCCGTCTGGTCGATGCTGCTAGGATTGGTATTCGGTTATGGTTCCTCTGCAAGGGCGATGAATAGTGCTGCAGCTGCAGCTGCACTGGCAGTGATCTCCAACGCGCGAGATATGTCATACGCTTCAGTCAGACCGGGCATTTGGAAATAGGAAACTATCACGCGATGAAGAAGCAAATATAATGGTTGTCTCAGGATACGAAGATCGGCGTGGATATGACAGCTCTTCTATACATGTGTTGCAGGATTCTCCGTAGAAATAGGTGGCATTGAAGTATTGACATGGTTGATGCGTCTGACATGTGTCTAAGACTGACATAGTACTAGATACTGCATAATAGTAGTCAATAATACGAGCAGAGATATAGATACGCATGAGATATATCACTTTCATCCATCGTACTTTGTTCCAGCATACCACAACAACCACAACATGGGGATTGAGGAGGTCAAGCATATAAACCGGAACGCCTCCCGAATCATGCTCCTCATCAAACCTACACAACCAGCTTACCCATCCAATCTTGTCGATTCATCATTGCAAACATGGATCTAAGCAAGACGCCCGCCTCCCCTCCCCCACCGGGCGTGACGCCCAACTTCGAGAACCCCCAGCGGTCCGACTATGAGATCTACTCGATCAACATCGCCTTGTGTATGACAGCCACAGTGGTGCTGGCGCTGCGGATGTACACGCGGGGTGTCATCTTACGGACGGTTGCCATCGATGACTGTATGCCGTCTTCCACCGATAATAGCATGAAGCTGACGGAGTAGGGTTCTGTATCGCGGCGCAGGTGTGCGCATGGATCTTTGCCATCCTCGGGTTTGCCAGTACGTCTTCACCATTTATCAACTGCCATAACTAACAGGGTAGACATCAAAAACGGCTACGGCGTGCATATCTGGGACTTGTACCTCTCCAAACTCAAGCCTTTCAAACAGGTACCACGCCCATATATGCTACATTGTCTGCTGCTGACCGGATAGAACGACCTCGCCGCAGAAGACATCTTCGCGCTGGGCATCTGGTTCGTCAAAACCTCCATCCTCCTCTTCTACCTCCGGCTCAACCCCGAGCGCCGCTTCCGCCAATGGACCTACGGCATCATGGCCTTCGTCTTCATCTACTCCCTCATCAGCATCCTCGTCTTCACCTGCGGCTGCATTCCCGTCACCGCCATGTGGGACGTGACGCAAATGGCAACAGCCAAGTGCGTCGACCAGCTGGCGTTCGTGTACGCCAACGCGGCATTTAACCTCTTGTCTGATCTGATGACGCTCATCCTGCCGATTAAGCTGTGCTGGGCGCTGCAGACGACGCTGAAGCAGAAGATTCTGCTCTGTGTGGTGCTGGCGATGGGCTCGTTTGCGTGTGTGATTGCCATTGTGAGGATTGTGACTATGATGCCGTTTGTGCATTCGATGGATTTTACGTGGTATAAGGTTACGTTGGCTAAGTGGGCGTACGTCTCCCCCTTTCCTTTTTGCGGCAGTATGCTAATGAGATGAAGAATGGTCGAGATCAACGTGGGCATCATCTGCGCCTGTCTGCCTGTTCTGCGGCCGCTGGTGCTGCGCGTCTTCCCTCGGTTGCTTGGGAGCAAGAATTCCAGTGCGGATAAGCACACTGGCGAGAGCTATACCATGCATGAGCCGTCGTCCAAGTCAAAGTCCAAGAAGGGGGTCCGGAACTGGGATTACCTGACGACGCTGGGGACGCATAATGCCCTGGAGGAGGACGTCGAAAGTATCAGTGACCGGCAGAATGCGAAGAGCGAGAGCCGCGAGGGGATTATCATGTCGACGGAAACGAAGATTACCTATCATTGACTGCCTTGTCCGCAGGTATTTCGGGTCGACTTGCGTAATGTACTATAGTGATATGTTAATGAGCGCGGGACTAGTAATTGTACCAAAATCATATACAGTTTCCGTATTCCTAGGTGACGCGCCCTGATGCTGCTGACATTGCAATGTGTCGCTACAATGTCTAGCCAAAGGTCAGAGCTGTCTGATTATCGGCCAAGGGTCCAAGATGAAGTACGTACAAGAGACCCATGAAATGATGGACATATGGTTTCCGGACATGGGTTCTGTGTTCTAAAACTGGTCGAATGTATATACATGCGTACCGAAAGCGTATTCTGCCTATATTTCAAGTTTAGCAGCAGTGCTAGCTAGCCTTTGAATTCTCTGAATGATGCTTTCCATTCTATCCGGAGAAACTAGGGTCAGCACACTCAGGATTTCTATTCCCCACAGCTGACTCCAACCTCGTGGAACCTTCTCTCCTTGTAGGTCCTCGCCACTATCAAGTTGTTGACAAACATATAGCAAAAGACAAGGGCTATAAAGCCCGCGGCTGCGAGAGGACCCAGAACCGAAAACACAGCGAACCCGTACGAGGCCGACTGGAATGCATCGTTGTCCGCGAGAGACCTTGTCGCCAGCCCGACTTGCATGGCGCTGAGGACGATAGCGACGTACACTGTCGCAGACGCCAGCGATCTGAAGTTTTCTTGAAAGAAGGTCCTGTACTGTTGCCAGTGGGACATATAGCCGCGCAGGAAAGGCCGTTGGGAGAAACGATATATCTTATTTAGACGGCTCAGACGAAGCTCTCCGTAGATGAAACGCGGGTTGGTCCTTTGGTAGATGGACTCGGTACGAAGTTGCTCAACGAATGTCCTCCACCCCTGCCATGAGGCCTCCTCAGGGAGCAGATGCTTGTCCTTTGCGATATAAAAGTCACTCTCGTGGGTGATGAGCGCGGGGCATGGGCCGACCCACGACCCAGAGCCAGTCCATCACCTTCTCCAATCTTTGCAGATCAAGCTCTTTTTCGACGCAGCCCATAACATTATTGCTCGGGGAGACTAGATGATCGGCTTCTGTGAACTTCACTATAAGAAACGTTTGATTGGAATACACACTCCCTTCTGTTGAAGCGTAATCCCTTATATCTCCGTGGTTTCTACTGAAAGCCTCGCAAAATGGCATTCGAACGCTCCAAAGACCCGTCTACAGCTTTGCGGCGAAGATTTAATACGAAGCACGCACAACTTCCGTAATAATGATGGGATGACCGACCGCCCGATTCTTTTCATCGGACATAGCCTGGGCGGAAATGTTATCCAACATGTGAGTCACGGAGTCCACACTGATAACATGGCTTGTTTGATGCTCACTTTGCCCGAGATAGGCTCTGTTATACGCTGAATTGAAGGCAGAGTTCTCATACCTGCCGAAACTGATCATCGGTCTTGTTTTCTTAGGCACCCCTTTCAGGGGATCCCACATGCAACCCGTCGCTTCTTTTTTTTAGCAAGGGTCCTGTTTCTTGCTCAATCCCATGGAGGAATCATCAACGACCTCGAATACGACAGCCCCACTATGACTGTCACGTTGGACAGCTTTTGCCGTCTTCGGGGCAGCATGTCGATACCAACGTCCTGTTTCTTCGAACTGTACGCGACGGACTATGGAAGAAAGTTCGGATTGCCCGGGTTTATCAAGGGAATGGCACGTATATCAGACGAGGTAAATGAACAAAGTCTAACTAACCCCTGACGACAGGTTGTCCCCGAGGCTTCGGCTTGCATTCCTGGCTGCAATAGGGTCGATCTGCAAACCGACCACTTGAAGCTGAACAAATTCTCCGGGCCCCAGGACCGTTCATTCATAAGCGTCTCGGAGGAGATCCGCAAAATGACTAGTTCTTCGAAAGACTTGATGGAACGTCGGAAAAATCGTAAGCCAAGTGTCGCTCTTGTATGGAAAAGCCTGAATCGTTCTAATCCTCGGTTTAGTTGCCAGAGAATCCCACTTCTGTGTACCATTTGGAAGAAACAGGGATTTTGTTGGACGTGAATCAATTCTAGCACAGCTTCTCACGACCATCCCCCCTAGCCTAGAAGTGGACGATTGCCAAAGGACAGCCATCGAAGGACTGGGAGGAGTCGGAAAGACGCAGATTGCGCTCGAGGCTGCCTTCCGGGTCCGTGACCAATACCCCAGCTGCTCCATCTTCTGGGTTCCAGCAGTGGATGCCACAAGCTTTGAAAATGCCCATCGAGAAATAGGACGTCAACTCGGCGTCAAAGGAATCGATGAAGACAAGGCGGACGTCATGACACTTGTTAAGGAAGCTCTGAGCCGGGAGAGCAGTGGTCACTGGCTCTTGATCGTCGACAATGCCGATGACCCAGATCTGCTCTTCGGTGGCATGGCCCTCTCCGATTGCCTCCCTTTCAGCCTGAAGGGTTCTGTCCTCTTTACGACTCGAAGGCATGAAGTCGCTGTGAGACGCGATATTCCCCAAAGGAATATTGTCACCATGGAGGAAATGAACGAACCCGAAGCGACGGATCTATTACTGAAAGGCTTGAACAGCCGTGGATCGAACCTCGAAGATGTGAAAAGCTTGGTTGTCTTCTTGGAAAAGCTTCCCCTTGCAATCAAACAGGCATCCGCATATATAGCCAAGACGGGGATGCCCGTTGCTAAATATCTCGATCACTGCAAGTCAAGCGATAAAACCCTGATCAAGCTACTTAGCAAGGACTTTGAAGATCGGGCACGGTACAAGGGCACTCGGAATCCAGTGGCCACGACTTGGCTGATATCATTCGAGCATATTACACGGGACAACCCAGTTGCTGCGCGATATCTCAAGTTTATTTGTTACCTTGCCGAAAAGGATATTCCTATCTCTCTCCTGCCACCAGCAAGCGACCAGCTGGAGGCGGACGAAGCGATCGGCATTCTGAAAGCATACGCGTTCATCATCAATCGTGAGAGCCAAGATTCCTTCGACATGCACAGACTCGTTCGACTAGCGACACGAAACTGGTTGGACGGTAAAGGAAAATACGAGGAATGTGTCACAGAAGTGATACAGCGTTTGGAGGAAGCATTTCCTCCTTCACATATAGACAACAAAAATACATGGATCAAATGCCTGCCGCATCTAGAGGCTGCGCTTGGGTCTCCAGAACGCTCTGCAGATAAAGCAGCATCGGTTCTACTTGATATCGCAGGACATTGCTATCTTGTTCTCGGGCAATATCAGAAAGCTGAGCAGAAAGCGAGGCAAGCCCTGGAGCTGGAGGAGAAGCTGCTTGGCAAGGAGGATCCACAGACGCTCTTCAGCATGAATTTATTGCGATGTGCGTGCAACTCCAAGGAAAGTATGAGGAAGCTGAAGCTATGTTTCAGCGGACGGTGGAGCTAAAGCAGAAGGCTGTGGGCGAAGACAGTCCGAATACACTAATCAGCATGTGTCTCTTTGGTGGACTCTTGGTCATACTAGGAAAATATGAAGAAGCTGAGCAGATGCTCCGGCAGACTCTGGATCTACAAGTGAAAGTGTTGGATAAAGATGACCCCAGAGTTTCTTATAGCATGCACAATCTTGCAGGAATGCTGAACGAACAGGGAAAACACGAGGAAGCTGAGGGCCTCTGTTGGCAGGCGCTAGAGCAAATGAGGACAAGGCTTGGTGAAGAGCATCCAGACATGCTCAGCTGTATGGTGGCCCTCGGACAGGTGCTCAGGGCTCAAGGGAAGTATGAGGAAGCCGAGGGCATGCTGCGGCGGACAGTGAAGTTGCAGGAAAAGGTGCTTGGCAAAGAGAATCGTCACACACTCTGCAGCCTGACGGACCTTGCAAGCGTATTCAAAAGCCGGGGGAAGCGAGAAGATGCAGTGGCTCTTATGGAAAAGTGCTACCAGTTATGGGTTCAGAAGTTTGGGCCGGACCATCCTAGGACACGGTTATCTTTGAGAGCACTGAATGATTGGAAACTTGAGGGTTAATAGTAATGACTTGGTTGAACTTGATAGTCAGCTATAATCCTAAATTTGACTTTAAGAAAGAATATAAGCTCCAAACTGTTGGGCCACGTTTCTCCTCCAGCAGCCACTGCAAGTTGCCTCACGATGCTGCCGCCACCGCATACGTCCGGGTCAAATCTCTGGCGTCCAAGGAAAGGGGTATTTAAGGAAGAGGAACTGGCTGTTGCATGCGTAAGCATAATACCAAGTTCAAGCTCAGCTGTTAACGTGGCTGGGGGTCCCAGGGGAACCAAGCTGTGGGTAAGCTCAATCAATGTCACTTTGTCACTCTCGAAGAAGCCTTTCTTAAGAACGGAATAGCTATTTTATTTTCATTACTGTGAGATGCTTATACTCTTTAGGCCGTAGCTGGAGGAGTTAGGGTGCTATTACACCATGTATATCCTTCCATTATCACCCAGACTGACTCGGTACAACTGACAATCAAGCAACCCTCTCAACATGCGCAGTTGCACTTCCACTCTTAATCGCAACAGCCTTGTCAGCATGCACATCCAACCCCATCTGCCTCATAGCATTAACCCCAGAAAGCGCATCCGGCCCGTCGAAAATCTCCGCCACCTCCTCCAACCCCTTGCCCTTGGTCTCAGGGAAGAAGAAATAGATCAGCGTAAAGTGCACCCCAATCACACAGCACCAGACAATATAATACCGCCAGGCAATCGCATCCATCGCCACCGGATTCGCAAACGAGTTGTAGATCCCCGCCAGATTGCCGGTGAGCTGGTACATCATGCTCGCCTTCGCGCGCAGCGAGTACGGCACGACTTCCATGATGTACGTCGGCGCCACGGGCGAACACATATGGTACGCGGCGCTGAACATGAATATCATGACTAGCACGCCTGCCGCGTAGCCTTTATTCTTGAACTCGTGTTCCTGGTTCAGGGCGGAGCATACCGTCCAGATGATGTAGGACACGCCCATCCCGCCCATCCCGAAGAGGAACAGCCTGCGACGCCCGGCGCGGTCCACCAGCGACGCGAAGAGCACAGCTGTCATAAACGACCAGACGGACAGACACGCGTTGATGATCAGCTGGGTATGCGGGTTCTCAATGCCGATGGTCTTGAGCACCTTGGACAGGTAGTAACTGGTCAGCCCGTTGCCGGCCCACTGCAGCATGGCGGGGATATAGAGCGCCAAAAACAGGCGGTGCTTGTTGCCGCGCGTGGCCACCCACTCCGTCCAGCGGGAGGCGCGCTGCATCTTCTCCATTTCGAGCGTGGCGGTGATTTCGGCCATCTCGAAGCGGACGAGGCGCGCGGTGGCGTCGCCGTCGGCGTGGTACTTGGCGAGCATGGCGAGTGCTTCTTCGCGGCGGCCGTTGTAGATGAGCCAGCGGGGGGATTCCGGGGCGAAGAGGGAGAGGATGGCCTGGATGAGGGAGAAGAAGCATTGCATGACGGAGGGGATGCGCCAGCTCCAGCTGGAGCCGGTCATTTTGAAGGTGCCGTAGGTAATCCAGGCGGCGATGAGTGAGCCCAGAGACCAGGTGGTTAGGTAGAAGGAGACGAGCTTGCCTCGCTGGGAGGGGTAGGCGACTTCGGTGAGCAAGGGCGGGGCGGCCGTGGCGACGATGCCCAGGCCGAAGCCGACGAAGAAGCGCGAGACCACGAACATGCCGTAGTTGGTGGCCGCGGCTTGCAGGATCGAGCCTAGGATGATGACGAGCGAGCCGCCGCAGATGGGGTACCGGCGGCCGAAGCGCTCGCAGAGCTGCGAGGAGATTAGGACGGAGATGAGCGTGCCGCCGGTTGGGCCAAAGGACATGGCGCCGAGACGTGGGCCTGTTGGCTTGCCAAAGTATTTGTTCCATTGGGGGAGAGCCTGCATGCCGTTGAGCATGCTGCTGTCGTATCCGGAGGCGATTTGCGTGAGCAGGGCACATAGCAAGAGGGTGTTGAGTTTGATCAGGGTCCAATCCTTATAGAAAGGAGGACGCTTGGGAGTGACATCTTTGAGAGTGAGGCCTTCAAAGTTGTCCTCTGCCTGTCTATCTTGGGTAGTCATCTTGTGGTAGCTGACTGCTGTCTTGCTGGCTTGACTGCTGGCTGATTGTTGATCTACGGAGCAATGCAAGCTTATGTACCCAGCTGCACAGTAAACGCGGGGAAAACCTGGGGAAATCGGGCTATTTCTGGGGTCAATCGTCCGAGCCGTCGATCATTATGCACACTTTGATGGCGTCGGGGCGGGCGAATGTGCTCGGGCATGATTCCTCCGAGGGTCGATATAGGACAGTGATAAGCTCATAAGCGTCATAAGCCTCCGCCAAGTATACCTGCTTATCCATCCTACAGTATCTTAACCTGACAACTGCCAAAATGACTGTAAACCAGCCCAACGGGTCATCCCCACAAGACAACATGTCCCAGCCTCTACAGAAAATCTTCTCGGAAAACGTGCTGGCCAAGATCCTCCGCGTGGCCGTCGAGGCATTAAACAACAATGTACTCACCATCACCACAAGCACAGAGCATTTGAATCTAATACTGACTGTGTAGAACCCTCCCACCGAGTACCCCGAATTCGTCCCTCAAAAAGGCCCCTCGACAAGTCACTACATCCTCCGCGAATCCTCCTTCTGGACCTGCGGCTTCTTCCCAGGAGTCTTATATCTCCTCCTCGAACGAGCCATCCGATACCCCTCGACCTTCCCATACCTCGGACACAACCACAACCACGACCCAGCCACTCTTCGAGACCAGCTCCTCACCCTCTGCACCACATGGACCGCCCCCATCTACCCCATGTCCCTCCGAACAGACACCCACGACCTAGGCTTCATTCTGTCCCCCTCCCTCCGGCGCTCCTGGGAACTCACCTCCAACCCCTCCGCCCTCCGCGCTCTGCTAACAGGAGCCCAAAGCCTCGCCTCGCGGTTCGTCCCCTCCATCGGCGCAATCCGCAGCTGGGACTCCCTCGTCCAATCCGACGTAAACATCACCTCGCTAAGCACAGACTGCCTCGTCATCATCGACAGCATGATGAACCTCGACCTCCTCTTCTACGCCGCCGCACATCTCGGCCCTGAGCTTGCGTCCATCGCAACGACTCACGCGAAAACACTTATCAAATCCCATCTCCGCCGGGAAAGTATAGCAGAGAAAGAGGTCTACTCCACCATCCACGTCGTCAACTTCGACCCTGCCACAGGGGAAATCAGGGAGCGCCGTACCGCGCAGGGGTACGCGGCGACTTCGACGTGGGCGCGCGGCCAGGCGTGGGCCATCACGGGGTATGCGCAGACGTATGCCTGGACGCGAGACAGGCAGTTCCTGGATGTGGCGGTGGGATTGGCGGAGTACTTCCTTCTGAGGCTGGAAGGGGCGCCGGCGTGCGTCGAGAAGATGGTCGATGGGAAGGTGGTCGGGCGGTACGTGCCGCTGTGGGACTTTGATGCCCACGTTGACGAGGCCAGTCCGCTGCGGGACTCGTCTGCGGGGGTGATTGCCGCGAACGGGATGTTGTTGCTCTCGCAGGCGTTGGTTCGGAGTGATGAAAAGCTGGCGAAGCGGTTCAGGGATGCGGCGATGAGGATTGTGAGTGAGACGGTGGAGTTTTCGTATTCGAGGGAGGAGGCGAGGTTTATAGATGGAAGACAGGTGGAGGAC
This sequence comes from Aspergillus quadricinctus, assembly GCA_022814375.1. NCBI lineage: Eukaryota > Fungi > Ascomycota > Eurotiomycetes > Eurotiales > Aspergillaceae > Aspergillus > Aspergillus quadricinctus. Next base: position 189,786 of record JAKLNT010000021.1, read on the forward strand.
GTGGCTGGGCAGCGGTTTGATGCGATTCTGCGCAATGCGACGGCGAATCATAATGCAAAGGATCTGGATCGGTACAGTGACCATGGGCTTGTGTATGCGGATTACTATCTGCTGGAGTTTGGGAATCAGTTGTTGAAGCTGGGATTGATATAGACAGTACTCCATAGAGGGTTGACTATCTCGTGTGATATTGCATGATCCTATCTTAAGACTGATGTAGACTGATGCCGACTACTGCAGCGTGATACTATCAGCCTCTAGATCAACCCGTGGAAAATCCATCCATCGCTCGCGTAGACTGCGGCGAATCTGGTCCTGTATCGTTGCTACTGCAAAGACAGCCGTAACCAGGACCACCTCGTGACCGTCAACCTCATGTCTCACCACAGGAATCAACGTCCGCTGCGTCATGAGATTCGTATTCGAGTCAGGCTTCAGTGCCTCATGCTCCGTCTTCTTTGCGGAAGCTATCCCCCGAACACCACTCGACCCAGCCGCAGACAGAACAAGCACACTCTCCTCGGATACATGCACCCCCTCCACCAGCCCAATATCCGCATCCAACCAATCCTCACCCTCAAGAGCAGGAAGAATCCGCTCCCGACCAGGCGTCCTCACATTCCCCATCGGCACCCGCGCAATCGCAAACCCCCCTTCTACTCCATACAACCTGCCCAGATCCCTCCCCCGAATCCGATGAACCCTAACATGCCAATCCGGCCACCGATCCGTCGGCGGAACCAGCGTAGTCCTTACCGTGACCAGCCCATCCACCCACGGCCGCCACTCGACCTCAGCCACGGAAATCCTCTCCCCTGTTCCCCGTACACTCGCAGACCCAAACCTCACAGGCGACGCCTTCCACTTCACAGCCCAGGTCGCGCACCCGTCGCGGCTCAGGGCGAGAGTACTATCCGGCGCGAGCTGCTGTATCAACGGGCCGGTGGGCACGCTAAACGCAAACGCGGACGAGTACGCGAACTTGCAGTACTTCGCCTGCGAGGCTTTTATCGGCCAGGCGACGAATTGGGCGGGGTTGAGGAGGAAGTGGTGGCCACCGGATGGGTGGTTGCAGAGGAGTTGCTGTGGGCCGGACACGATTTCCACTGCTGCTTGGGTGGGCGGGTACGATGCTTCTGGGGTGCTCCAGAAGGGGTGCTCGTCGGGGAGGAGGAGGACGATGAGGGACTTGAGGCTCCAGTAGACTGATTGGGGGGAGTTGTAGTCTTCCGCCATGTACATGTTTCTGTCTTGTTAGGTTGGTAGTCAATTGCGAGGGGGAGACGTACGGATACAAGTAGCCGATATTCATCGTCCCATCCGCATAGAACATATCGTCCGAGTGAGCTGCCCACCAGCGTAAATGCCTCAGCAGGAAGCCTTTGACTGCGCCGATAGAGGCCAACGGCTCCGGCATGTCAGGGATATCAGCGACAGCCAGCGCCGCGAAGAACGCTCCACACGCAAAGCGATAGGTGAGGGATCTTCCGAAGGGGATTGCCGCTCCTATTTCGTCAGTCACCTCTTCATATCTTGAAGATAAACATACCATCACGATCAAAATACCGCCAAAAGCTCCCCCCAAACTCCCTCGCCTGGACGCGATACCTCTCCGCCCGCTCAGGATCCAAATGGCTCGCAAACCGTACATAAAGCAACTGGCTGAACTGGATCGCAAAACTCCCAGAATAGTAATCCGCCTGGCGCCCACACCCTATACCATCCCATCTCCCCGTCCTCATCCCCTCCTCCCTCTCCCTTACCTCCTCCTCAGGCGACAACCACGGCCCATCCCCCGACCACCCACCCCCAAGATAAAACCCATCCAGAACCCCAAAATCAGCATCCATTTCTTCTTTCACTTCATCATACGGAACCCCCGCAACAAGAACAAGCGCCAGGTTTGCAAACACCCGAAACCACCGCCAGTTATTCACCGGCATGTCCTTGCCGTGCATGCCTTGCAACCACTCCACGATGTTTTTTTGAGTCGTCTCATCCTGGCCGTGGAAGAAGGCGTCGGGCGCGAAGAGCAGCGCGCACGACAGCACCTCCGCCTCGACCATGCGCTGGTCGCCGTTTGCGATGGTGCCCCAGTATTCTTCGTGGGATGGGTCGGTGCCGGCGCGGATGCCGTCGAGCCAGGGTTGAGATATGGTTTTTATGGTTTCGATGAGGGCGGGGTCGGAAGTGAAGGATAGGGAGTGTAGGAGGGTAGCGATTACCCAGAGGGGGCGGGCGAAGCCCTCAAGCAAGGCGGCGCCATCGTCGAAGTGGGCGCCTGTTGCGACTGGGAGGCGGATGAAGGCGCGTGCGGGGGAGAAGTGGGCGTGGAGAGGGCGGACGAGGGCGAGGGCTGCAAGGACGAGGTCGTCCCGGGTGAGGAGGGGGTTGTTGCTGAAGTTGGGCAAGGGGGGCATATTTGTTGTCTTGCTTTTACACTGTTGACTTGTTATGTTTAAGAATGTGTTTTTATTGCAGGTGAGGGGCTAACTTGATATACTATCGGGCTCGGGACAAGTCTCGGACGATTTCCCGAACGTGATCAAGTCTGGCTAAGTGCTGTAGGCTACATCTGATGCGAAATACGCATTGTTTAGACTGATGATCCGGTCCATCTCCGAGTACTGCTGGTCTAACAGAATCGATGTCACCGTCGTCAATTCGTCCGGGCTGCCTGTGTTGTAGCTCATTCTCGCCGGACTAGACTGCAGCAGAGGCGCATCTACTGATATCCCTGGCGGTAGATCTTGGAAGGCGACCTGCGACAATCCAGCCATGGTGTCAAGTGCCGCTGTTGCCTGGCTACCCGTCCATTCAATCTCGTTGGAGTATCCCAGAACATCCAGCTTAAAGTTCTCGTCGCTTTGACACGCCCGGTGGATGGCATTGAGCTGGCCAAAATACCTGGCCGCCGAGTTCTGGCGACTCGCCTGTACACGGCCGGACCAGCGTGTCGCCATGGCATCAAGGCATTTCATCAGGGTCCAGTAATCGGGTGACAATGGCGTGCCATAGTATCGCCAATGGACTTCCAGGATCAGCAATCAGCCGAATCTTTGGACGAAGGGACAAACCAAGTAAAACCCTCGCACTGACAAACACACAAAACGCAAACTGACTATCCACGACGCCGTCCCGCGGACAATTCCCCAGATACTTGTCCGTGATATTCGCCGTCTCCGCCGCCGCCGCCTCGCACGTCTCCGCGCTAGACAGCGTCGGCAACTTCACAACCTCCAACCACTCAGCCGGCGGATACGCGATCCGCTGATGCAGCAGGATCATCGACGTGTTATGCGTGATATGCGCCAGCGTCAGGTTCGGATCCATCGTCACGACCGTCGGCTGCCGCGAGATATTCGTGTCCTTCCATTTCTGCGGGAGGAACATCTTCCAGCTGACCAGCCGCAGATCCAGCTCCTTGAACCGCATCAGCCAGCTTCCCATCTCCTGGCGGTCGCGGTGGTTGATGCGCTGCTGGAGGAAGAAGGTCGTCACGCGGCTGAGCGACTCGGTGGCTTCGACGCGGTACGCGAAGGCGCCGACTGTTGACATGTCGACTTGTGCGGTTGGGGAGGGTTTGTCTGTAGGTAAAAAGGCGATGAGCGTGCCGATCTTGCCGGCGGAGCGGTCCCAGATGCCGAAGAAGGGGGTTGTGACGGGTTCCTCGTTGTGCCAGAGGCCGCCGTCTGCGGGGAGGCGGCGGTGGACGTCGTTGGAGGTGAGGCTGGTGTTCCACCTGTTTTCTCAGCGGAATCTTTTGTATTGGATGGGAACATACCCTGTAGTCACCGAGCAGAATCTAGCAATGTTAGTGTGATAGCCCATAAAAAAGAGAGTGGCATACCTGTCTAGGTTGAAAACAGTCCAGAAAACCCGCCGTCGCTCCTCCTCTTCCACCCAGTCCGCAGCCACCGGAAGCGAAGGCCGAGGCTGCAAGACTCGTCCTGTATCATGGTTCTCGGACTCGACGCTCAATTGGAGGTACTCGACCGTCCTCGTCAAGGAACCGACAATTGGCCACGCTCGCGAGACCCTCCCGGAGCCAATCTACACCCGTCAGTTCTGCAAATAAGGCAGAAAGTGAATCATACATCCTCAAAGCAGATAATAATCAACGCCTGCAAATTCTCCACGTAGAGGTCATCCATTGCCGTCAGCACGACAATCTTCCTCGATCGTTCACAGACAGCCTCGATATCTTTGAGATCCGCCGGAAGCACAGATTGATCGACATGCTTGAGCATCGCAACCACCATCGCATGCAGCACAACCTCCAGGCGAGTCTTGTCAGGGCTTCTCAGCCGCCGCCGGAACTTCTTTTCGTGGAAGATTGGGATCCACGGCTGTACAAGGGCGAAGTACGAGTCGACCACGGCCTCTAGAACGACTGGCGGGGGTAGACTAGCCGAAAGATCAGAGAAGCTATCCGGCTCAATCAGGGTATCGTTGACCCGTCTCCGTTTGGATGGTGAGCGTGGTACATCAGACACAACGTCCGCCTCGCATGGCCGTTTACGGGCATGAGGCTGCTGCAGATGTCCAAGGAGGAGCTCCATTCCTTCTCGCAGCGCAGTAGCCACCGCACTGCTATCAGATACCGGTCTATGCTCTTCTGATTGTTCCTGGTGGAACACGGCATCTTCCAGCGCCTCTACTCGCGTCAGACGGAACCGCAGATCATAGGCATACCTACCAACCCGTCTCCTCAACGCCTCCACAGCTCCAGCCTTAAGACCCGGTTTCTCTCGCTCCCCATCATACACACACGTCGATCCTATACCCCTTAGCACGTGAGCTTCCAAGGAGGATAAGGTGTCTACCAATCCTCCGACAATGAGCGCAGAGCGGGACTTCGCGCGAGCAGCGGAGTTTCCGCTTGCGACAAGCGCGACAAGCTGGGCGATCGTCCTGCACTGATACCTCGGCTTCCATTCTGATTGATGCCCTTGGTCTCAGTCTCTGAAGCTTGCCCTAGAGAGTAGAGGTCGGACGAGGGGTAGGCTAAATACCCCGTTGTCCGGTGGAGATGGGCCGCCTTCGTTTCCGTCCGAGTTCCCCGACAGAAGCCTAATTCGCTTGTATGTGGCTCCTAGCTCCTGTGGGGTCTCCGCGCGGGGTAAATAAGCCTCGAATGAGGTGAGTTTAATCCTGCAGGGACTTCCTGCGCTATGGGTTAGTCCCGGTGGTTTAGCCGTTGTGGGCTATATGCACAAAGAAGGTGGTGTATGGGACATTTATGGATTTCTGAGCTATTGGTTGATATTGTACCGGTTCATTCGCCAAGAGAATTGCAGTGAATCGGCCAGAATAATGAAATGAATTCATATATCAGAAGCCTGGGCAAGAGTAGTCGACCATATGCACTAATCATGCAGACCAGCATATGCATTCACATTTTCCTGTTCTCTTTAGCGGAGGGAGTCAACGCTACCATTCATTTAGCCCTCGTTTATTGACGCCTGTAACGTTCAGTGACAACGTATCTCGGTATCATAAGGTAGAAGGATAGTAATCTTGTGGGATATCAGAAGCAAGACATGCGGCCAGTGAGCGGACTGTTGACCTTCCTAGGATGATCAGGATAATTGTGCAAGATTATTGTCTTTCAAGCTACGGCTGGTATCTAAGACACCATACTGCTCCCTTATGCGTGAAGGACGTCTACAGACATCCACACCTCGATAGCAGCCAGCTTCTGCCATATATGACGAGAAGCTGGTCATAGATCGAGGCAAGAAGAGCCCTACCCTCCCTAGCACGTACCGCAATCCTTGCCTATCGCCCCGATAAAGACTTATTCTCCATTTAAGTACTCGTACTGATAGAGATCAGTGATTGGAACATGTACAGTCTCGCCCTTTCCGTAATGGACGCATTCAGTCTACCTCTTCAGTATTCCGAGTTTCAAAGGCACATAATCCACTCGACAGAAGTATCGTACGAGCTAGAGAAATTTCACATTTCGATGCTGCTCGGCCTATCCATGAGTTAGGGTTTTCAGGGTAGGTGGTGAAGTCTTAGACTGGTAAAGGCACAAGAATTATGCTGGCGTGATGTCAGCGTCACGGAATCATCAGATAGAGATCAGCCCACCATCGCGTGATCCCATGCCGACTCCCCCTGATACCTTATATTCATCCACACCCAAGACATAATCCAACCTCAATCCACTCAAATAAAAGCAAAAAATGACAACTCCCCCCGTAATAATCGTCGGCTCCGGCCTAGCCGGCCTCTCCGCCGCCAGCACCCTCATATCCCGCAACATCGCAGTAACGATGCTCGACCGCTCCCCCAAACCAGGCGGCAACTCCATAAAAGCCTCCTCGGGGATCAACGGCGCCGGAACAAGATTCCAAGACAACAACGACACCCCGGATATCTTCTTCCAGGACACGGTCAAGTCCGCCGGCGACGCACTCACACAGGCAAGTGGCAACGAGCGCGCTAGGCGGGAGAAGCTTATTTCGACGCTTGTGCAGCGCTCCGCGGACGCGGTGGACTGGCTTGTTGATGAGAAGGGCGTTGAGTTGAGTAGAGTCGTGCAGTTGGGGGGGCATAGCTATCCGCGGACGCACCGGGGTGCGGGGCGGAACCCGCCTGGTTCTTCGATTGTGGGGGCGTTGCTGGAGGGGTTGAAGGGGGAGGAGCTGTTTACGCTGCGGTGCGGGGCGAGGGTTACCAGGGTGGTGAAGGAGGGGGAGTGTGTTAGGGGGGTGGAGTATGTCACTGTCGAGGGTGGAGATGAACGGCAGGGCAAGGCGAAGACGCAGACGGAGACGCACACGCTCAATGGACCGGTCATTTTTGCTACTGGCGGGTTTGCGGGTGATTCCAGGGGCATGCTGGCGACGTATCGGCCCGATCTAGTTAATTTGCCGTCCACGAACGAGGCGAGGGAAGGCACGCAGCCGATTCTCGAGGCGGTGGGTGCGTCAGTGGTGGATATGGACTGCGTGCAGGTTCATCCAACTGGATTCGTGGACTCCAAGGATCCAGCTGCGTTGGTCAAGATCCTGGCTGCCGAGATGCTCCGCGGCGAGGGCGGGATTCTGCTCGATAGCGATGGAAGCCGGTTCGTGAATGAGCTGGATACGCGTCAACATGTTGTTGACGCGATCGTGAAGTCGACCTGTCGTATGGAGACATCTACACGCCAGTGGGATGTAATGCTTGTACTTGATGAAAGTGCCGCAGCGGCAGCTGGCTCCCATATGGACTTTTACGTCGCGAAGGGACTCATGCAGAAGATGACAGTTGATGAGCTTGGATTGGCGGCGCTAAAGACCCTTCAGGAGTATGCGGATGTTGTCTCCGGCCGCAAAAAGGATCCATTCGGCCGTAAGTCCTTTGGCCATTGGAAATTGACTGAAGTAATGCCGGAATACCAGGTTTATGCCGGACAGGTGACGCCTGTCATTCATTTTACCATGGGAGGAGTGGCGATTGACGAGCAAAGCAGGGTGCTAGGAGCAGAAGGGACACCGATCGAAGGGCTTTGGGCTGCAGGGGAGGTGACGGGCGGCATCCACGGCCAGAACCGCTTGGGAGGGTCGTCTCTCCTGGAGTGCGTGGTGTTTGGACGTATAGCAGGGGATGAGGCCGCAGCATGGCACAAGGAACACTATATCGGTAGTTCTTATCCTTGACACTGACGATTGAAGGAACCAGCATGGTCTCCTTAGGCCGGAAATTAGGGTCACTCTACTTCAGCAAAGTGTATGCCTGGAGTCGTCCTGACTCCACTGGTTATTGGCCTTGTCAGCCCATCCTTGAGCCCATGGCTATGCAAAGGGCGAGGCAGGCTTAACTCCTTCATACAGTCTCAGCTTATTGAATTATATGGTGAACAATAGTAATCAAGTGATTGTCAGTATTGGTTGATGTTATTTCACCTGTCCATCTAACTCATACAATAAGTAACCGGCACGAGGAACGGGTCCCGTCTGCCCTAAATCTGCTATGAGTTGAGCCAGGGTCTAGGGGTAAAAGCCCGGTGTGGGCACGGGCTACCAGTTAAGACAGAAGTCTTATATGTATTCTGCATCTGTGTGTCTCATTCTTGCGGTGCTGCCATCATCTCCCCTCTCTAATCAATGCTATGAATGTACCTTATAGAGACATCGTTCTTCATACGTGTAAAGAAGAAGTATTTCAAGAGCCTCAGCTGACTTAGTTGGCAGTATTAGTGTACGGTTTCCTACATCTCTAATCTACTAAAAAAGCAGCCCTGTTGTGATCCATTAGAAGACTCAAATACCTCACACAACGGTTATCTAGACAGGCATGCCATCTTTATTCCACCTTATGTTGTCTTCTTGTGAGCCTGGCTGCCCTGTTATTGGAACCTCTGGACTAGACTTATCCAACATATCCAAAAAGCTCAAGGGATGCCCGAGGGTGCAGGAATTTCGTGACACAGGTACCGGGCCAATTCACAGAATTGCTTTGGGAAAACAGGATACGGCATGATCAGTGAAGGTTTCAAGAGACGGCGGGCAAAGCCCGTCAAAAATCCTCCACAGTTAAGGCCTTCTGCAGAACTGAGGACAAGCATCCTTTCGGTGTCCCTTTGAGACTATCCCGATGTAGTAATGGGATTAGGTTTAGCAAGGTACGAAAGTTGGCGAGAGTATGTAGGGGGCTGTACCTTGTGGATTGACCGTTGTACTTGTAGCCCGAGGGCCCCACAGTAACAAACAGCTGTTTCTTGATTTCTTCTTTGGATAGTCTACAGGAGCTGCATTCTTATATCTCGGAACATTCCGTGTAACTTGACTGGCCCGTTAGCAAAGAAGACATTTTTTGGCTCCGCCTAGAATCTATCCCTTGCGGACGGTAGCCCTCCAGGTCTAACGGGTATAACCGTATAAGAGCCATGGGAATAAACCCCAGTTTTCGTATCTGTCAAATGTTCTAAGCTACTATTCTACTACACCGCACCATGAAGCCGTCTGTTGCTCTTTTTGCTTGCGCCTCCTTATTCCCCGGTGCCTTGTCGTTTACAAATCCATGCAAAGAAGGTCTCGTATACTGTGGCTCAACTCTGGAGCAGTGGCATGGTACGTTCAGGCCGCTGAGCAGAAGTCGAACTATCATATCGTCTTGCTTACCTGCAAAAAGGATACACCATAGCAGAACTCGACGCGGCTATCGCGGCCAACTTGGACGCACTCCTTAAACCAGAAGATGCACTCTTCCAATGCAAAGACTCTTCAGGTGGCATACAACTAACGACATTCTGCTATTTGGGTTGTACCCAACCTCCGAATGGTGATATCTGTGCCTCATCTTAGGTAACTTGGTTTCTTCCCTTATGATATCTGTTGGCTTATGGACGATAGCGTTAGAGACTTTCCGTGAATTCTTGCTCATCTGGAGGTAGCTATCGGGTTTCTCTGAACTGCTCCAGGCTTTATCGGACTGATATTTCGTTCTGACTGGGTCGTTTGTACTAGACTATTTAATATATTTTGATCAGCCGATTCCCGGTATATCGATTCGGTGCTAGGCATGTGCTGTACGGTTTGGCTTCTAGGAACATACCACCCCTTCATGGCATATGTTAAGAAATCCGAGAAAGTTTGAAGAAGAAGGTATCCATATTCCATGTAGCGGCCATAGGTTGGTGTCTGATCACGGTTCAAATCCCGGCATTGCTGACCTATCTTGAACGGTCTAGGGCTCTAGGCAGGTATGACCCACCTGGGGAAGCTAAGAAACTCTCCTCGACTGAGGAATGCTACGGCGTATGCTCCAGGCTCCATCACCTGAATGTCCCACTGCACGGAGTCCTCCGCAGTGGAGCACTAAACAAGCCTCCGAGAGCGTTATTTACTGGCCCCGCAGCCTAACGACTCTATTTTAAGGCTCTCTGGCTAACGCACTTGAACTACCAGGTCCTCGTTGCGTGATTGATAATTTGAAATTGTAGATGCTCAGTGAATATGGCGAGGAAACAACAAGCCACAAGATGCCGAAAGTACAGCCTTTATCTTTCCCATGACGTCGTTACCAGCGCGAATGAGGAACAGTCCGTAGCTTTCGGGACATGAATGACCATGGTTCGTTTTGTGGGAGCGCTCCCGAGTACTATATAAGTCTGACGTAATGTCGCTCTGAGTCTGAGCGAAGCATTTCGGCTTCATGAACTACATATTAAACACCTTTTGCTTCCCTCGGTCATAGCCTGAGTACTCTGTGGTTACGTCAGGGTGGCCAATTTATATTGTGGTGATATTGGGTTTGGACGGGGCCGCACATGAATCCCAGCACGTCAGAGGAGAGAGCTTAAAACAAGCTGCCTTTCAAGTAATGTCGGTAACGCATGGACCTTCGATTATCATTTCTAATTGAATAGAGCGAATCGCTGACGGATACGCAAACCAGAGCTCAAGATGCGCTACCCCTTTGATCAAGGTGACCAGCAGACATGGACACAGGTAGGACAGCTACTGGTTGCCACGGCGCTGTCATCCATCATCGGAATTGAACGGGAATGGAAACACAAAAGCGCAGGGCTGCGCACGAATACACTGGTCGGGATAGGCGCAGCGTTGTTCATGTTGATCTCGAAACTGGGGTCTTTTGATGTTCTGGATCGCGGTCTGGTCGTGCTGGATCCAAGCCGGATCGCAGCGCAGATCGTGTCCGGGATTGGGTTCATAGGCGGAGGGATCATCTTCAAACAGCGCAACGAGATCCGAGGTCTGACTACTGCCGCTGGCGTTTGGCTGAGTGCCGCGGTTGGGGCTGCTTGTGGTGCTGGACTTCTGAAACTAGCGAGTGTTGCCACCGGGTTGTATTTCGTCGCTGTACTTGTCTATCCCAATCTGCTGCATTTCCTGCGGCAATACCTCGACCGGAAGGATACCAAGGAGATCTCAGCTGTGATCCGCTACCGGACCGGAGCGGATGGGTTGCAAACCCTGCTCCTGAATGTGATGGAAGCAGGGTTTGGGGTACGGATGATAACTCGACTGGAAGAGGTGTTTGTCAATCAATCGGCGGGTAAAGCCCATGCGGCAAGGGATACACAGCCGCCGATTTCATCGTTCTCCAGGGCACCAAAGACACCTGCGGCACATATTGAAAGGCTCGAGCGGATCTTCGACATCCATCTCACCGTATATGGCCCTAGAGGTCCAGATAGTTTGATGCATTCTCTATCCCAACTGGACCCTGTCATCTCCGTTTCCATTGAGGATGATGAAGGAGAATTCGTCCAGAGAGTTTGACAGTCAGTATTCCCGATACCAGCTCTCTAAAATGACCGTGCTGACTGAAGGGCCAGTTAGCAATGTCGGCATTATAAACCCCCGCATTTCTTGGAGCCATGTTCACGAACGTATTAGATACTGGGTTATGCAGGGGTCTGATCTGTGATATTTACCACCGCGTTACCAGCATAGGCGACAGATAAGTCCTCCCGACCCCCGGATGAATGAGGGGAGAAAGAGGGTCACCTTGTGCGGATGTAGCCACAGTACGACAGAAGAGGACGGTGGAAGAATGTGGAATGAATATCAGTGCAGCTGAAAAGTTTGCTCTGAATGCTGCAGTTTGACTCGCTTGTTATAGGCGACTGCAAGTGTGAGCTAAATAATATACTAGTTCATATACCTCTCAGAGGATGCTATTCCATACATCCACTGCCTATCCAATCCGCAGCCATGGCTCGGTCAGATATACATGCATCGCAGTGTCTAGGAAGGGCCAGCCCACACAAATTAGATACATCACCAGTAATAGGAGGCGCTCGTTAAAGACGTCAATGCGCGCTCACAATCCAACTCCGCCAGGTACGAGTCTCCCCCGAGTTCCATCACGAAGCCATACCACCAGAAGTCTTCTCTAGAGAACCTCAAAGCCGTGGTAAAATCCCAGTAATCAGGGTACCAGCCTGCCGACTCCCAGTCCAGAAATCCTGTGATCCGCCCGTCCTGTACCATGATATTATGGTGCTTCAGGTCGCCGTGCGTAAAAACAATGCGGTGAGACATCTCCTGCATTTTCTTTGCGCGATCGAGTGCATGCTTGTACTCGGCTTCTGATTGAAAACCACCCGACCAAGCCGGTCTCAGAAGATATTCGTTGAACTCTTGTTCCGTCTCAAAGGGACCAGCGAGATGATTGGGTATGCGGACACTCCGAACAGCAGTGCCGACGAGGGAGCAAATTCTGTTACTACCCCAGGGGCTTTCCCATCTCCGCATCGCCTCCAGATAGCCCTTCAATTGCTGTAGGATCGAGTTTCGGTCCGTCTCGCTAAGTGATTGGTATACTCGGCCAAGCTCATCGCCAGGGACGCGAGTCATAAGAATCGACACTGGCGCATGCGGGCTATCTGGATGTTCCCCGTAGCAGATGACCCTGGGGACTGGAAAGCCCGCTCTTCTGGCGACCTGCATAGTCAACACCTCCTCTACCCGAGTGCCGTCTGACCACTTCAGGATCAGTCCAAATGGAAGCTGGGCAATTTGATTATCGTAGGTAGCCCCGACCCAGCTACAATAATGGTCAGAAAATCGTCTAAGATATCTGTGGATGATGCCCCAAAATCGGCGTAGCAGTGGATGCGTCGGGCGTGGAGTTGCAGGTATTTGGTCAGTAATGACAGGTGGGATGCGGTCTGGCCATGTAAAGTCCGGCATGAAGCAGGCAGGGACTAATGATAGTTTCATCATGAGTGGGCTGGTAGTAGGAATGTATACCGAAGTGCAAGGAATAGAGACGAGCAAAGAAGGGAAGAAAAGAAGGTCTGAGGTTGGAGTTGGACGCTTGTTTTATCATCTGCAGGCTGCCTAGCTCTGATTGGATAGCTACAGAATACCCCTGAGTCGATAATCTGACTGGTCAGTTTGTAAATAGTCTTAAATTCGCGTGTTTGCTGCCAACAGATGAGACAACTTGTCATCTCTGCATATCCCGCACTGCTTCGATATCATGTCTCGCCCCATTCTTACCAAAAAATGTATGGATGTATGGATTTCGACGATCTAGCATGGCAGCGGAGTGACAAGCGTTTCGATAACTGGAAAAAAGAGAAGCTCCTGAAAAGAGAAAATCTAATCGCCGTGGGGAATCTGATAGATGAATGGAGAGGCGGTGTTCCTGACACACTGCTTACGCCTGGCCGAGGCGCGTTCAATGCCTGGGTGCGTTTGAAGTTCGTCGATGGCGGTTCCGCCGTGATGCGAATCCCTTGCTACGGCAAGTCGATGTTTCCGGAAGAAAAAGTCCAACGAGAAGTTTCCGTGATGCGTTTCCTCGAGCGTCATACCACTATTCCAGTGCCTCATATTCTTCACTATGGCATGACCAAGGACAGTCCGGATGAGCTAGGTCCGTTCATCATCATGGAATATATCGAACACGAATATGACCTCGTTGACGCGCTCAATACACCGGGTATCCCAGATGATGAACGGCCAATTCTGGATCCCCAAATCTCGGAAGAACGGCTAATGTTGGCTTATGGTCAAATGGCCGACATCATGCTTCAGCTGTCGAAGCACACATTCACCGAAATTGGCTGTATAGCCAGAGCAAACGACTATGATGACTTTGATGACCTCTGGGTGGTTAAGCACCGTCCATTGACGTTAAACATGAATGAACTCGTCCAAGTGGGAAACTTTCCTCCCCATCTTCTCCCTGCTGGTCCTTTTACGACATCGTCATCCTACTACCGGGCCTTGGCTGATATGCACCTGGCCCACCTTGTTACTCAGCGTAACGACGCCATTGACTCACCAGAGGACTGCAGAACAAAGTGTATCGCAAGGTTTCTATTCCGGAAGCTCGCAAGGGAGGGTCGACTCTGCAAGTACAATGACCAGGGCCCGTTCAAGCTATTCTGTGACGACTTCCGTCCTGCAAATGTTCTGACCAATGCGGAATTCAAGGTCGTTGGGGCAATAGATTGGGAATATACCTATGCAGCACCTCTTGAATTCGCTTACAGCGCTCCATTCTGGCTTCTTCTGGAACTTCCCGAATACTGGCCGGAAGGGCTGGATGACTGGACAAATGTCTATGAGACACGTCTGGAGACGTTTCTCAGGGTAATGGAAGAGAGAGAGAAAGTGGCACTCGATCGTGGGGTGTTGGCAGAAGAACACCGTCTCTCTATATATATGAGAGACAGCTGGATGAGTGGAGATTTCTGGGTTAACTATGCAGCCAGGAGAAGTTGGGCTTTTGACATGATATATTGGGCGAAGATTGACAGAAGATTCTTTGGGGATGGGAATCTCGACGATCGTCTCCAATTACTGACTGCAGAAGAGAGGCAAGAGATAGACGACATTGTACAGAAAAAGATGAAGGACAAAGAGGAGAGGAAACTAACAGACTGGACGTCTTGACTCACATTCGACTGAAGTATATATTTTGTTGGAAGATGGTGTACGACAGACAGAGATCGAGATTTTCTTACTCGGTAGACTTACTCTTTTCGATTCTTCTCATTTTGATTGATTATGTTTCACGCCCGTCAGTGGAGTAAATTTGCAATATCTTTAGCCTCACTGGTAGACCAGATATCGCCAAGAAAGACTTGAATTGTCCGAGCAATGCATAGCGTGAACTATGACGATATAACATCAATGCTCGTTATTAAACAAGCAATACCAAACCCCGCTTCGATCTGAAGTGAGCCACGCTCACAGCCTGAACATTGAGGTATTCGTTCTAACACTGGCAGCATGTCTTCCTGTAAGCTTCAGCCCATGCCCCAGGAGGAAACCTTTTCTCCCCGTCTAGTCATTCCTACTCCGACTAACACGAAAACAGTCCTTTACTCGAGAAAATCTGCAGAGAAGGAGTATTACCCGGTCCCAGAGGGACTCGGCCCAACAGATGTCCTCCAAATTTTGCATAATCACACCTTGCTCGCGAATACATTCTGGCCGCGGTCAGAATCCGCAGTGGTCGATGAAAAACGCACCAGCAACAGTATAACTGAGTTTGTGATCAACTCGTCAGCTGGTAGCGCTAGAGCTACAATGCGCACAACAATCAACGGGTTATTTTACGAGGAGGACATGCCCCTGGGTCTCAAGATGGCGATCTATTACAAGGTTGTTGACATCCAAGACCAAAACGCTCAAGCTTCGGCTCATCCAACATTATCAAATGAGTCGCATCTCCACTTAGTGGAGGAGAGGTCGGTAGTGGCACCCAGGCCGCTCTCAATGCTTGTTAAGGTGAAGGAAGGGCCGATTGAAAAGACTCGGCATCTCATCTGGCTGCTGAACGAATTGGGCCGGAATGGCAAGAATATGGCTGAAGCTTTGGCTGGCTTGCGAGCCTCTGCGGAAGGCCTGGATGGTGTGGACGGGCAGGCAAAGCCCAAAGCAGACTGAGACACTGGTGGGATGAATGTTCGAGCCGGCCGTTTGTGTCAATTCATAGCCGAGTGACCATGGCACTATGTATGCTCTGTGCTTTTCATCCATAGGCGGTTTCTACGATGTAAGCTCTTATCCACGACTCGTAATTAGTATTCTCGCGAGTCTTCAAGGTTGTTAGATGAATAGAGATACTGGGAGACTGGGAGACTGGGTCTGAGTCACCCTTTTTCTGGTAAACTGCTCTGTATACCGGAATATACTAGTGATGATATGATCATACCTGCATGAACTTACTTGATAAACTTGAGGGCCTTTGCCCTCAAGTTGTTGGTCAGCTTCACCTAAGAGTGCATGACCCATGTTTAAGCTTGAAATTGTTACCATTTGCCTATTGCTATTCTTGTCCTTGGGATTAAGAGAGTTGCTTTTCTATTAGCCTCCAATTGCCCCCCGACCTTCCTCTCCTTCCCAGTGGTGCTGTTAATCTGAATAGTTTTCCTCATCAGTTGCTTTTTCACTGTTCACCACGTTCATCCCTCCCATTGACCTTGTTTTTCCCTGCCATCGATAAGAATTTTTCCTCAACTGTCTAACCTGAGGCTCTATATCTTTACAGAGCGGCGAATCCAAATGCTGCCATCGCACCGATCAATATAGCCATGTGGTACCTCACGGACCCAGCCTCGTTGGGCATCGGGGTAGCAGAAGTAACAGTAGAATTTCCACCGGTCTTAGCAGCATTGGAGATGAAATTGCAGGTGCGATTCTTGTACAGCGTAGCAGAATCCAAGATAGAGCTGTTGCGGCTAGCAATGAACTGGTTAGTCATATGGGTACAGTTATGGAAGATGAGCTTGCTCCAGCTGTACTCGGTGTCGGCAGCGTAGTCAGAGAAGTTGAGCAGCGGGGTGACAAGGGGATCGAGGCCGTCATAGTGACCGCCGGCACCGTTGCGCAGGTACCATGGAGCTGCGGGGTTCTGCAGGCCGTTAGGGTCAACGGTGTAATTGTTGACAGGAGTCAGGCGTTCGATGTTGTGTGCGTGGCCGGAGTACACGACGTCGACACCGTACTTGTTGAAGATGGGCTCGAAGGATAGCCGGCAGTCGTTACAGAGGGTGCTAGGTGCTGTGCCGACGCTACCATACATGGGACGATGGCCCACTGGAATTCCAAGGACGTTAGTTGACTTTTGACTGGGAGGTTTTCTGTGTGAGGGAGTATGAGGATAACTCACTGACGACAACCCAAGGGGTCTTAGTGCGGTCCACGGCCGCAAGATCGCTCTCCAACCACTGCAGTTGAGCATTCATCGACTTGCCAAATGGACCGGCGTTCTGAGGACCATCTGCTCCGCCAACCTCATCGGGGCCAATACGGCCGTCACCAATGTCGGTCTCAGTGTCGATGATGACAAAGTGGGCCATACCCTCGTCGTATGAGTACCAGAAGTTGCCGGTTCCGTTGGATTGCGGGCTCGGCATGCGGAAGTGGTTGATGTAGCCGGTGAAGTTGAGCTGGCCGGGATGGCAGATAGCCACTGTATAGGTAATGTTGTGGATCTTGTCGGTTGTGCCGCCGTTGTCGCCTGTGAATATATGAGTAACTATTATAAAATGATGACTTGAAGGCAGGTTTTACAGTCGGCTTCGTGGTTTCCAGGAGAAACCATGTATGGCATGTTAGCTGTGATAGGAGCCATCTCGTCGTAGAACTCATTGAGCATCTTCTCGTAGGTTGCAGGTCCTTCAGCAAGTGTAATGTTAAGGTATAGCTGGACCTCCTCCTTAAGCCAGTAATCGGCATATGCGATATCACCGTCTATTTGTCATGTTAGCGAGTTATGAACTACCTCGCTTGTTCGGGAATGGCTGCAAGCAGTACTTGCCATGAATGAGGTGGTCGAAGCTGTCCATGTTTTGCTTCAAGCTCTGGATGGTGTTGTTCTCGCCTGGCTTCAGGGGATTGGCCGCACCCTTGCCAACGCGGGTAGATAGCCCATCGGGGCCTATGAGACCAAGATCCACCACAACAGCAACGGCAAATTCAGTGCCATCACCTGCAGGCCGGGCGGTCTTGAATGAGTACGGAGTTGTGATGTTGCTGTCCTGAGGAAGGTAGTAGTACAGGGTGTCCGGGAGCAGACCATCGATTTCGACGTGGTTGTTGTACGTGGTCGAAGTGGGGTAAGTGATGGAGATGTTAGAAGAAGCGGTCTCATTCAGCGACGAGGCGGAGAGACCGTAGTGGACAGTCGGGTTGGACAGTTGGGTAAACGTATTCCAGCTGACCGTCATTCCGGTTGGACCGGCATATGCCAGGCGCATCTGCATAGGCACGCTGCCGTTGCTGCTGGCAGCTGCTGCAACACCGGCCATGAGGGTGAAGTGCCAGGGTACCTTCATCATGAAAAATGTTGAGGGGCTATGAGAGGAAACAAAATGACACGATTGGGAAAGCGAATGATTCCTCTAGAGACTACAGCTGATATTTATATAGGGCAGGTATCGGGCCCTTGGCGACCTCTTCTATCGGCTTAGAATGCACATGGAGTGGCTCTGCACTTGAGATTGGACAGGCTGCTGTTAGATGTTCTACACCTTATCAACAGCTAGCTAAACTCTATCACTTAGCGGCGCAGTGGTAGAAGCGCTGGGTGGCCTCAAGGCCCTCAACGAGGCCACGGATTTGATTCCCGCCTGGGGACATGGTTCAAGAAGGTCTAAAGAAGTTTAAAGAAGTCTAGATGTCTGATAGTAGCCCCCTCCCTTAATACTTAAGCTTCTACTCTAGGGGTGCTATTATTTAGTAATAATAGAGTGACTCCTATATATATAGTTATATGAGAGGGGGTATATCCATTCTAAGGGTGCTATCAGGTAATGCTAATAGAGTGACTCCCATATGATAAATACCTCCCCTTATAAAATATCAAAAACAATTCCTGTCCATAAACTCTAGCACTTAGTAAAGGCACTTCGGCCACCACGGGCCAACTCAGCCACAGGTAACTATGAATTGGGAAGGCCCTTTCCCGTAGCGTGGGTATATTACTCTCGGACATTCGGATATGCTCAGATACCACGTGCTTAAGGTCCTGGTAATTACATGAGTGCTCGATATCAATTTAGCATCATCTTTCCCACGTGCATTAACTTGACCATAGCGCTTACAGTAGTGACATTCCATAAGTTTTAACTTTTAACACCCCAGCCCCACCCACCATCCCACTATGTCGGCATTCGGCAAGTGCCGACCCGGGTAATCTCCGACACCTCTGCCTTGGGCCCTTGGCACTTGGCAGATTTCCTGCAGAGTTTTGTTCCAACGGAATTACGGAAATCTCTCACCGGGCGGCGGGATTCATTTGGAAAACATGGGGACAGCAATCCTAATTTAACCCCAGGATCCGTGGGGTTTGCAAACTTAGTACACCGCAGAAGTCACAATTTTTAGGAATTCTTCCAGAAACATGGAGCTCCCTTCACCTGTCAATGTCATATAGAAGTCTATAATTGCCAAACAAGTAGTATCCTCCCTGAATTCAACGGTCATTATTACAATCCAACCTTAAACCCCCTATTAGCGCGCGCCGGATAATGCTCCATTCCCCAAACCCCTCAACTTGTATTAGAAAGGAAGGTGGAAGTTTCAAATTGCAGGACAGGCTAAGGTGTGCGCCAAACACCCATCCCAAGGAATCAATGTAACACTAACATGAAGCGTACAAACCGGTAGACTTTCAGGGAATTTGTATGATAAGGATACTAAGTTGGAAATGGTACCTAGAAGTGGAAAGAGGTAAGAGTTAGATTCTAAGCCTAATTAGGAAGGTGGGCTCCCAACTCTCGATCCTTGGATATAGAAAGGATCAAAGGAATCATAGACAAAACAACTAATGATTGGTATACTCCTTAGTCCATTGCGCAATTTTACTATATCCGACTAACACTGAGCCATTCCTCCACGCTCTTATTGGGCTGCTTCGCCTATCTAGTATGGCCAGCCGGACATCTAAGTCGCAAAGCAACTCCTCCAAATCAACCAAAGCCCCCAGCCACCCTGCCATATTTGTAGAGGCATTAATACATTTAGTCAATTTCCTAAAAGCCAAACCAAATGGCTCGATAGGCCACAGCAAATGATGCATATATTGGTTGGATAATTCATAGCGTCTTCCTCAAGGGACGGTGATTCTTCTGGCTGATCATCAGTAACTTCATCAGACTTGCCAAGGAGTTGCTTTATCTGTCTGTTAACTTCTAAGATGGGTAGGCTCGCATCTCTGCCTTGAGTTCTCTCATCTCTTGTCTGAGTTGTAAAATATCTGGATTTTAGTGAATAGCCCGCTTGTGCGTATCAGTAAGCTCAGACAGGGCATAAGGATCCCTTTTCCTGAGCATACTCCCAGCAAAACATAGTAAGCCTTTCTGAGATGGTCAAAGAAGAACAATATACTGGAGATCACATCTAATGAAGCACCCACCACTAGAGAATCATGAAGTTCATAACCATACAGAGTGCGCTCAAACCAGAGGAGAGGTGTGTTAACATCACGTTTGCTCTGACGGTCTTTCAAGTAGAAAAGTTCAATGTCGCGATAGCAAACTGTGTCACAATTGACCTGACCTTCCATAGCACGCAAGGAATGCTCGTACTCGTCTCATTTGTTTATGGGTGTCCTCACCCTGAGCCGACCGAACGAGTGGACTTGCCATTTGGGAAAGCTAAGACGAATGACCAGGAGTGGAATCCGGAAACACGAGCAGCCAGGCAGGGCGAGGAGGGAGGGATCTGTCAGCCTATGCCGGCAGGTGGTGATCTGGTCCCTATTTTCTACATGTACCTTAATACTACCTACTATTCAAGGAGTGGGAGATTAGCGCTCATAACATAATAAGTTAGCAATGATTATGGAAGAATAAGCAATTCAACCCGAGAACTCCTGATTGGTATCACTTTATACTCCATATATATTCAGCTCGTGTAATTCCTGACAAAGAATGTGCAAAGACAAATGTCAGCTTTAGCCATACCCCCCTGACAGTTCTACAAATAAAGCTGCAAGAATAGGCATTTATCCATGCCAAAGCCTTCCACTGCTTCCTGCTACCAAACACAGAGAGGCATACCTAAGGTACTTTTTGTTCACTATGTATTCCCGGCAGCCAGTTGTCTGGCTCTATGCCCTGATTACCACGTTGACCTGCCCAACACTGGCGTTGCCTACGGTTGAAACAACAACCAACGCCTCCTCTCTATCGACGGTCTTCCAGTTCAACCGCAACGGAACATGGCTGGAAAATCTTGCCGTCCGACCTAACGGCAAACTCCTCGCCACGCGCCTTGACGCCCCCGAACTCTGGCTGATCGACCCAGCAAACACCAACACGACTTCCGCCGGGTCCTTGTTCTACACCTTCCCCAATGCCACTAGCTTGCTGGGCATGACCGAAATCGATCCAGACGTCTACGCAGTGGTCGCAGGCAATTTCTCCATTCCCACCGTCACAAGCACCCCCGGTTCATACGTGATCTGGAGACTCGATGCCTCGAGCACTCCACCCTCAGCGAGTATTCTGGCCCCAATCCCCGAAGCCGAGTTCCTGAATGGCATTGTACGGTTTGGCGAGAACCAGCTTCTCATCACAGACTCCGCCAAGGGCGTGATCTGGCGTCTGGATATGAGCACGGGTGTGTACTCGCAGGCACTGTCTGATCCCTCGATGCTTCCTGCTGCGGGCCAGCCATATGCCGTCGGTGTGAATGGCATCGACGTGCGCGGAAAGTATGTCTATTACACGAGTACCACGCAGATGTTATTCTGTAGGGTCCCGGTGGATAGCATGGCCTCCGCGACGGGGCCTGTTGAGGTTATCGCTAGTGGTATTACTCCGGATGACTTTATGGTCCGGAGTGATGGGACGGTGTACGTCACGACGAACCCGGATAATGGACTGGTGAGGGTTGATTCGAAGGGTAGAGTTGGGTTGGTGGCTGGGAATCAGTTCACTATTGCTGTTGGCGGATCGACTGCTGTTGCTGGCAGCAAGGATGGTTCAGTGCTTTATGTCACAACCAGTGGGGGACAGTTTTCACCCATACTCGGTAAGCTCATTGAGCCTGCCAAGGTTGTGGCCATTCATCTATAGGTGAATATTGAGGAGTGGCGTGCCTGAGGAGTCCTAGAACCTAAGGTTAGACTCGGAGCCGTTCATGCATGGTACACATTAGATGTTTTTGAGTCGGATCTAGGCCTAGCATATTTGCAGGCCTTAAAAGAATCAGAGTTGGCACTTATAAAGTGAGTTAATCTGGATAAATTGCACAAATATCGCCTGCTGCTTCCACTAGGCTTGGCCTTTTACATGGTTGTCCGAATCTGGACTTGGTATGCAATATAAGGGAATCGTACTCTACTATGGTGGCTAGACATGATGTTAATAATCGTCTTTGGCCTGAGTAGGGGAACATCTGAACGTAACCCTAATAGTCTGTCCAAGTAAAGAAAAGGGACTGCACCACTCCATGCTCAACCCTGTCTCCCCCCGGCATCTGAGAAACCACATCGACAGCTCTCTCAAACATCAGCTCCACCCTCTTCTCATCATCCACCGTCTCCCACCTCACCGTCACGACATTCTCCCTCCCAACAGCCACCCGCGCCGAGATACCCCTACTCAACCTCAACCTCGGCTTGAACAACACCCTCCTCGCCCCAGGCGCCACGACCCTCACCCCCGCCAGCTCCGTACAATACTCGTAGACCGGCACACTCCCCCAAGCATGACAATCCGAGCGCTGCCGCACATCATCCTCCTCCCACGTCGTCAAATTACACTCGAGCATCCGCCGCCACGGATCCCACACCCTCTCCCAATAGTCCTCGTACACCTCATCCCCGGCAAGAGAGGACGCCCGCAGCGCATAAAACTGCATCACATACGAGCACTTTGCGAACCGCGCGTCCGCAAAACTCTCCCTCAGCAGACGCTCGCGATCGCCAGCCGCCACCGCACCGGATAAAACGGCGAATACCTGGCAGTGCTGCGAGTAGGCGCCTGCGTCGGCGATATCCGCCGTGGAGTCTGTGAAGAAGCGTCCGTCGTAGCAGTGTTCGCGGACGGATGCGAGGACGGCGTCAGCTCGCGCGGTGTACTCGGCTGCGTGAGCGGGTCGGCCTACGTCATGGAGGAGCTGCGCGGCTTGGTTCAGGACGTAGGCGTAGAGGAGGCTGAAGAAGGTGTGGCGGTTTGAGCGGCGGCCGGAGGTGGGAACGCCTTTGTCTGGGTGGGTGTCCGTCGCGCCCCAGGTTGTCACCCAGTCGACGTATTGCCAGACGTCGTCTGGGAGGTTGCTGACTAGGCCGAGGGGATCGATGTGGGCGTGGAAGAACTCGAGGACGCCGTCGATGCGGGGGAGGAAGGAGCGGGCGTAGGCTGTGTCGCCGAAGTGGAGGTGGTGGTCGCAGACTTGGAGGATCCAGTAGAGGGAGAACCCGGCGATGATCTGCGGGACGTGCGACGGGAATCGGGACTGGGTGAGGCCTTCTGGTGTTACTGAGGCGGCGAAGTTGGTGATGGCCTGCCGCATGAGACGGTCGTCGCCGGAGACGAGGTAGTGGAATAGACCGACGGAGCGGCTGTCGCCAGAGTACTGAAGTTGCTCGTAGAACGGACAGTCGGAGTACCCGTCGAACATGCAGTTGCGCATCGTGCGGATCGAGACCTCCCAGATCCTCGCGCTGTACTCGTCCCCGTCTTCCTGCCAGCTAGCCTTGACTGCCATTGGGTAATTGACCTGGGTAGCGTCGAACGACAGGAGCTCAACCGGTGCAGGCCCACTGGCGATCTCAAGCCGGATCAGTCTAAACGTGCGAAACCAGAACGGCTCGTAGACGATCGTCTTGCCGGCCGGTAGGTCAAAGGTCACCTCGTCATACGGCCCGATGAGACGTCCATTCACTGCGTCCAGTCGATCACCCTTTGTGCGAAAGAACGGGTAGGACCGTGGCTCTTGCTCGTATCCTTCCGAATAGGTGATCTTGAGGGTTATGCGAGACGCCTGCACAGCTTGGAAGGACCATCGCAGAAACGCAGTCGAATGAACCTGTGCCTGGATTTCAAGCACATGCGATGAGTTAGCCGGGAGTGTCAGTATCTGCTTCGCATTCAGAAACCCCGTCCACTCGTCCATATGGTTAATGGTTCGCACAAGACCAACACCCACAGAAGTCTCCTCAGGCATGGGGATCTGACGAGGCCGTAGACGCCATGGCGACAGGTCCCCATTCAACGTCCGTATCCCGTACACCATCGGCGTAACCGGCTCCTGCAACACAGTCGGACTAATCCGCTCGTTAATCTACCCCGATTAGCCTTTCCACTCTCCCTCAGAAGATACAGACACCTACATGCAAAAACACATCATCAACAAGCCCCATCGGAAACCGGACACTCTCATCCACCTGCACCAACCACCCCTCCCTCGACTGCACATCCACAGTCTCCGTCTGCGTCTCAATCGCCCCCACAACAGTCAACCCCGGAAACGCCGTCCGCTCAAACGGCATCGCGCCCCGGGCCACATTGAAATACCTCGCCACAACAAAGACAATCTCGTTGTCTCCGACACGCAGATACGGGCCGATGTCCACCGTGTCATAGTACCAGATCAGAGGGCTGCCGCGGGCGGGTCCCACTGCCACCCGGATGCCATTGACATAGAGCTTGTAGCGTGTGTCCGCTGAGCAATGGACTAGCGCTCGTGTAGCGGGGGAAGAGAGGGATATGTGATGGGTGAAACGGACGATTTTACCGGCTGTGTTGGCCGGGGAGGAATCAATCCAGTTTGGGGCCCAGATCCAGTTGGACTGGAGGGAGTTTATGGTCTGGATGTTTAGTATAGGTTGTTGGATTAGAAGGGGGACGTACCTTTTGTTCTTGGGGAGTGATCATGGTGTATTACTGAATCCTTGAACATAAGATTTGAGGCAAAGTCGTGGTTTAAAGGGGATTTATCATTTATCTGGTTTGATGCTCGGGTGAATGACCCCCGACATTCCCCCGCTTCCATTGCCACAGTGAGAAGAAGCATGGATTGAACAGATATACCATTCAATGATCAACTGAAATTGAACGATCTACTTCTACTCAACTCTAAACCATCCATCTGAATTCAACAATGCCAAATCAGGAAACAGGAACCGATACCAAACCCCAGCACATCTCATGTCCCGCCAAACGATCACTCTGTCTTAGGAAGTCAGATCCATACTGGACCATATATGACATGCACTCAATTATCTGCAGTGCTTGTGAACGTTCCATCCAACACAGATAGCTCCCTCGTAGCAATTCCATGGAGCGCGGCCAGCCGTCGCACAGTCGAGGAACTATCTCATCAGCGACCATTTTATTACTCCTCAAGCAGGGAGTAACTCACCTGATCACCACATCTCCAGAACGGAGCAGTACGGACGCAGTAGATGTAGGACCAGGCCCGCTTGCCAAACTTGGCAATCAGCTTCGCAAACCTGATCGCGAGCCTCCACTTTGAAACTCGCTTCTCCAGGTTCTCGTCGTCGTCATCCAGGTCCGCAAGGTTGACTTCCTTGCCTTCGGCGTCGTAGAATGTGGCAGCTGTGTCTGTTAGTTCGTGTTTGCAGGTAGTAGACGGAGGCAAAGGGACGTACTTCCGTCCTCGGTCTCGATGGCGGTGACTTCGAGGGTGCCATCGACGTCGAAGAACTCGATCTTCTTCTTGCCGTCGTCGAGGACGGAGCTCACGACGTTACCAAAGTTAGTTGCGACAGTGGTGTTGTCGCCGAGGTCCAGGTCGTCCTCGCGGAGCATCAGGGAGGGATAGCCGATGGTAGAGGCCAGGGCGAGGTGGCTGCAGAGGGCCACCATGAGGGCATTGACGATGATGATGAACTTCTTTTTGGAGGTGGTAGAGCTGTGTATGCTTTTTGTTGTTTGCGTTCGTTGCTCGCTTGCTTGCCTGCTTGTTCTGCTGAGTTGCTTGCTGATATCTCTCATTTCTCGTGGATGTCGAGGGGTTTATAATATACTTTTGATCTCTCACACAAAGCCTTCCTCCATTGAAGCATTCGTCCTCATCACGAAAGCAATCTCGTATCCTTTGATGCCATTGCTATTTTCGACATCCCATGAATGAAGCCGACGATAGGGAGCCAGAATACGATGTGATCTCGTGTTGTCCTTCGAATCAAGGCATCATTTCACCTGCGGAATCATGCCAAGGGAAGAGAAGTCTACGCTTGGCCTGCAGAGGCAGGCCCTCCGCCCCTCGTGTTGGACTTGACATCTTGATTATCTGCTGCCAAGCCGTTCCTGGACTTCTATAAAAAGCTCCGGAGGCTGTGTCTATGCCCGGTGCCAAGAGCCAAGGCCTCCCACAGTGCCACTCACCTCTGCGTTTGGGTTCCTGTATAGTTCGGCTTGGCATGGGCTCTCGATTGGGAGGCTATTCGCGACTGCAGGGAATGAAGTCAAGTCACTCAGGGTATGAGAATAGGGACACTGCTCGTATTCTATCAGTTGCTTCTCTCCTGAGGCCTAAAAAAGACGCATGGAACGAAGTCGTATCTGATATCTCGGCGGAGGAAGCTGTCCCCGGTGGAGCTTTGGGTTACAGCATCGTTCATTCCTTCGTTCTATACTTCCTGACATGGAAAGGCTGCTCCCTATCAAGGGCCATGGAGGACAGGAAATCCCTCACCATCTTCTCATGAAGATTCTGTAGAACTCTGCATCTGTCCAAAACGCCGCACCTGAACGAAGCCATTTCTCTTGGACTCTCGTGTGCAGTGGGGCCAAAGTATCGCAGCATCTTAATACACTTGGGTCATGTCAGTTCAGGATTATCGCCCATTTCATAATCCTTCAACCGCACTACGGAATTCAATTCCATGCTCTGAACGAAGATGCAATACGAGAAACTCATTGATTCTCACGCAACGGATACATCAGAACATCTCTTTGGAAGTCTCCGTCATGGCCGTGCTTCAAGGTGTATACGGGCTCTGGACCGTGGTTTAGGCCTTGTCCGAGCCTCTTCCAGACTCCAACGATCATAATGCGGCCAGGGGAAGTGCGGTGAAATTGCCGTTTGACTCTTGCGCTTCGCGCAGCAGCAACAACAGGTCGCAGCTAAAGCGTGCACTAGCTGATCAATGGCATGAACGAGGTCATCCCAGGCTCGAGCGAGCTCAGGGGATTCTCCGCCGAGGCCAGTCCTAGCGTGATCCTGGGTTTGTTCTGTGGCTATTGTGGGATCCTCTAATGAAGTCGCAGGTGAACAGGGCCTGACTCTCTTTTCTGTCTGAGATCTGCCACTATTAGCCGTACTATCTATCTGTTCTGAACGAATGCTGCATGGATGGCGCCGAATGGTAATCTATTCCTCTTCTACGTTTCCCTTTAGTTTGTTGAGTAAATAGGTAAGATATGTATCCACATCTCAGCAACATAAGGCTTCCATGAACACAAACTACACTCAATTAATCGCCATCTCTAATGCTGATACTTGCTGCAATGCTATATGCACATCAATCAGCGTGATGAAAGCATATGGAGTCAGGATCCAAGAAAGTGGATAAGCTTATATTAAGCGGCTAGCCATAATGCTTCATGTAACTTGGCCGATACCCCTTGGATCAATGTAAGGACAAGAGATATATTATCTCTCCTCCTGGACTCATCTGTGCATACGTAATCTTGTTTAGCTTGTTTCACACTGCGCATGGAGAGCTCAACAGAGCGCTACGATGGCATGACATTTCCACTGTTATCCCCTCCCATTGGACAGTAATAATCAATTCATATGTACTTGGAAGGATTACTAGACTGAGCAATATTCCGTATCTTTCCGAAATATACTGCAGAAGCTTCTCCTAATTCGTCATCGCAGGATAGGCCGCGGCGGTTCTTCGTAGGGCTTCCTCAACGATGATATCTGAAACCACCGGACAAAGCAGCTGACCTGAAGGCTGAGACATTATTCCGCGGTGGAGCTGTTCTTGCAGAGATAACAGAACACTTACCGAAACCTACATGGGCTGTGAAGAGATCGACATGCGAATCGCCTTTCTAGACATTGGCCCTAATCCTTTCGATCGCTGGTTAAACCGACTGGTGGATTGGCGTTTATTGAGTGATCATCTCCACTCGTCGGAGAATTTCTAACGGTCCAAAACAAGATGCTCTTTGAGATGGTCGTCCAGTCGTCCTCCAGGGGTTGGGAACCAAGTATATAAAAACAGCGACCTGCAACTCACAGCCTGATGTTTCGGTCTTCAGCACACCACAACTTGTCATTCATTCCTTTCCTTCGTTTACGTCAGTCACTTTCAGTCATTCTTTTCTTGCTATACTTCCAAAATGAAGTACGCTGCATTCCTCATCACCGTCGGTGCTCTGGTCTCCCAGGCCATTGCAGTTAGTGTCCAAGGGACCGCCGAGGGTTTCGCCTCGTCTGTAACCGGCGGTGGCAGTGCTACTGCCGTCTACCCCTCCACCACCAACGAGCTGGTCTCGTACCTCGGGGACGCTGAGGCCCGTGTGATTGTGCTCACCAAGACCTTTGACTTCCGTGGAACCGAGGGCACCACCACCGCGACTGGTTGCGCTCCCTGGGGTACTGCCTCTGGCTGCCAGTTGGCGATCAATCAGAACGACTGGTGCACTAACTTTGAGCCTGATGCTCCTTCTGTCTCGGTGACCTAGTATGTGTTTCATCTGAAACATATGGAGAAGGGGGTCTGACACGTGTAGTGACAATGCCGGCTCGCTTGGTATCACTGTCAACTCGAACAAGTCCCTCATCGGTGAGGGCACCTCGGGTGTCATCAAGGGAAAGGGCCTTCGGATCGTCAGCGGTGCTGGGAACATCATCATCCAGTCAGTACAAGCAAATAAGGGGGATTGATTAAGCTGGCTCTGGCAGGAACATTGCCGTCACCGACATCAACCCCGAGTACGTCTGGGGCGGGGACGCCATCACCATCGACCAGGCCGACCTCGTCTGGGTCGACCACGTAACTGTACGTCTCCCTCTCTCTTTCCTCTCACTTAAACTAACTGAACAGACCGCCCGCATCGGCCGCCAACACTACGTCCTCGGCACCGAAGCCAGCAACCGCGTCACCCTCTCCAATAACTACATCGACGGCGAGTCCGACTACTCGGCCACCTGCGACAACCACCACTACTGGAACGTCTTACTCGACGGCTCCAGCGACAAGGTCACGCTCAAGGGCAACTACTTCTACAAGACCAGCGGCCGCGCTCCCAAGGTCCAGGGCAACACCTACCTGCACGCCGTCAACAACTACTGGTACGACAACTCCGGCCACGCCTTCGAGATCGGCTCCGGCGCCGAGGTCCTCGCTGAGGGGAATCTCTTCTTGGATGTTACAGCTGCCGTCGAGTCCGGTATCGAGGGCGAGCTGTTCGCTTCCTCGAGTGCCTCGGCTACCTGCGAGTCCTATATCGGCCGGGACTGTGTCGCTAATCAGTTCTCCAGCTCTGGGACGCTCTCCGGGTCGACTGTCGATGTGCTGTCCAAGTTCGAGGGTGAGACTGTTGCCTCGGCGGATGCGGCTAGCACTTCTCCTGCCTCTTCTGCTGGTCAGGGGAACCTGTAGACTGCACACGTTTCGACTGGGTGGAATATTATTGCGTCGAATGTACTAGTCAATCTTATTAATACCAGTCTAACACATTAGTGAGAAAATGATGTATTCGCATAGTAATCGATACTTCCGATTGTATCACATTATACGCTGGCTCATTTACCACAGATGTAGATAGATGGTTCACAATGGCGCTATTAGTTGTCTACGAAATATCAGCCAAGTTGAATATCCAAATTAGCCTAAGAAGAAGTATTAGAGGTCTTTCAGAGAAATGCGCTCGATCATCGGCGGTAGAGAAGCACAGCTCACTCATAATATCCTGGACCACAAATTTCGAACAGATTTGAAACCGGGAAGGTGGTAGAACATCCAAGTATCCAACTGTTCTACCGTCTTATATGCTTCCATTGTATTTGATCCTGCTTGCAGCTAAATGTCTCGTCACCGGACCTAAGCAAGCAGAATATATATTCTCAACATTCTTGAGAAAGATGGCTTTCTGGTGCAAACCGCAAGTCAAATACGGCTGACTCGTTCATTTAGACTCGCTAGAGTCAGAACTTGGACACCGGTCGAATGCAACAGATGCTCCGTCAGACCTGCGCGATAATCCATTCCAGCAGGTTTTGGGATTTGCCTGCACTGTAGAACGCTTATATCCGGCCTGACCTGGGCGGTACAACCTCAGCCAGGGTCGTAGCTACATTCGTAGGCTTTCGTGTTTCGCCGTCCAACGGCGATTGTGACGCCACATTGGAAGAAGATGGATGAGCAAGTCAATCCGGCTGTCCGAAGGAATATGCAGCAGTCATTGCCGAATTTGTGGTGGTCCGAACAACAACTTTCACTGAAGGAAAGGTGAATTTCCGAGCGGTCTCAACCTCCCAGCCACCCGAGAAATGCCATGGAGACACTTCAATTACTCGCTGGTTAGAGCATGAGACGTACGTCCGCTCAGGCAACAGTGTTATATGCCCTGCAAGCAGACCGATTCCCCTTTGCCTTCTAATCCCG
The DNA here is from genome assembly GCA_022814375.1 of Aspergillus quadricinctus. Classification (NCBI taxonomy): domain Eukaryota; kingdom Fungi; phylum Ascomycota; class Eurotiomycetes; order Eurotiales; family Aspergillaceae; genus Aspergillus; species Aspergillus quadricinctus. Next base: position 219,822 of record JAKLNT010000021.1, read on the forward strand.
TGAACAATCATCGTAATAGAATCCATTCTAGACCGATTCAATCACACCTCAGGTTACGATGAACCGAATGTGATGTTCCAATGAGGGCTCTATACATGGGCCCAGCCATTAGCAACGAGTACCTGCATCTCGTTAATCAAACAGAATTCGCCGGGTTCATGCCGGCCGCTAGAGAGACCCTTCCACTGGGCGATTCGCCGTCGAACGACAAACTTCTTGAAAAGAGTCGTGGTGGCCCAACGTCGGAATCTGTTCTCCCACAAAGCCCAGGCGATATATTGTGGAGACAGCCAGGAGCCAACAAAATGAACTGTTTCGTACGCGGGCCCGTTATAACCAACACGGACCTTAGGATTCAGGTAGACGCCCTGGTGTCCAGAAAGAGGATTGTCCGCGTGGATCAAACAACATTCAGAGGCCTCAAGATGAAATAGTGCGAGAGAATCGGGAGTTCCACGAAATCGCAGCGGCGTGGCCGACACGAAAGGCTCAATGGGCATAGCGACTGTTCAATCGGGTGAGCCAAAGCAAAGGAAGAACACGTACACTAAAAGCATAAGGTTGGTGAAGAAGAGAAGCAAAAATGGAGCTTACCCATGCCATTCCAGCAACTCTTGACAGGGACAGGGGACATGTTGAAGAGCGCATGCCGAGATAGGGTAGACCGAAAATAAGGCCACGTTTGCATAACATGCTCATCGCCATGGCTATCCCGCAAAGCAAAAGTATCATAATACAACGGAGGTCGAGAAAAGTCTAGAGAGCAAGCCGCGGCGTATACCCCATCGTTTGTGTCAAGCAGTGTGATAACATCATCCACCTGCAGCGCGTCCATAGCGTTGGAAGCCATTCCTTCAATAAAGCATGAGTAGGACCGGTACGTACGGTGAATACCACATCATTCAAGAAGAGAATTTTGTCAAATGTAATGCCTTGTCGTTCCAAGTCCTCCAGAGGGCGCAGGGTCAAGTTGCGGAGCCGAGCCAAGTAAGGTATACGCCTGAGCTCCTTCCGACCGCGAGGAGTATCTATCCAGCCTTCACTCGAAGGAGAAACCGAAATCTCATCCTGGTGAGTCGTGTCTGAAAGGGTGATGTTCCGTCGCACACCGAGGCGATCCAGCTCGTCATCAAGGTTACGAAGCGCACCCTTTGTATCATCCCAGCTTCCGCTCTCCAAGACAGTCACAAAAACATTCTCCGTACCCCATGTTCTGACCAATTGAATGATTGCGTCATTCCAGTGACTACGGAGAATCTCCTCGTTGTTCCAGTGCATGCTCGCAATGTATAGTCGCTCCCGTTGGTGTGGCAAACGAGGCTTGATCGCGTCCGCTGTTGAAACCCGAAGATATATGAGCAGGACTTCTACGATGGTCCAGAGCGCGAAACATATCAACAAGGCCTGCAAAAGGCGGCGGCGCGGTCCGTACCGGCGAAGCAGCCCATAACGGGAAAACGGGGCAAAATCAGAAGGGATCAAGTGCATTGGAGCGAACCAGGAATGGCATCATAGATAAGTGGACGACGCGAGTTGTCGTGTAGAGCAAGACTGTAAGAGACAAAGGACAAAGGACAACTTGGAAAGGATGCTTTGATGTTGTTTTGCCAATTCTGCCACTCTTCACCGACAACAGAGCTTCAAGACAGAATCACGTGCTGATATCGACGGCGTCATACTCATGTCTCTCGTCCTTGGGCAGGAGTCGCAGGACTCAGAAGTTGCAGGACTGTGTCAGGGTAGACCAGCACATTGCAGATCATATGGCCCCTGCAAGACTCAAGTGCTTGTCTTCAAACTTCCAGGACCGGAAAGCTCACAGTACATTACCCCTAAAAGGTCCAAGAATATGCCATCGGCGCAGGGCTTTACATATTCAGCGTTGTTCAGCAAGGCGGCGCAGTCTTCAGCCAATGCAGAATTTACTATGTTTATTATGCTGATACACATACTCAGTATAGAGACTACTACAGCTATGTGCAGGTGTAACCTCCCATGCATGTATATCTACACTACAACTTCGAGGTGACTCAGTGTTCAATCACATATAGCACCTTATAACAGTCATATCTCGCTGTCATTCACACTGAAATCTCAAAACCACAGAACTAAACATTCGTCCATCCCCTCTGACACAAAACCAACAAATACCCATCCGGATCCCTAACCGTAACACCCCACTTCTCCCAATACTCATTCGAATGCTTCACCCTCGTTCCCCCTCCCTCAACCAACCTCTCCACAACGCCTGGCTCAATCGCCCCATCCACATAAATAACCAACAGATCCTCCTCAGTAGGCCTCGGCCACGGCGCAGTTCCCCCCTGGCCATCAAGCACCAACACCAGCTCCAAATGCCACGCTGCACCCGGCCACCCCAGCATCAGCAGTTCATGTCCGCCTTCAACTCCGTGCGCGGGCCCACTGCGCCAGAGGACTTTGAGGCCCAAACCGTTGACGTAGAAGTGCTCTGCGGCGGTGAAATCGCGACAGGGGCGCGCAATCCGGATGTGGGAGGTTGCGCTGGGGAGGCGGCCTGCTCCTGGGGTGGTGGCTATAGTTGGGGTTTGTGGGGTGGGGTGGGACATTTTGTGTCAGCAATGGTTTGGCTGGATATATGCAAGGTTGGTCGTATCAGGGATTGTCTATCAGGATTGTCTATGGGTGGCAGGTTTGTGATATATGTGTTTGCGCTAGGGCTAGATCTTGTTCTTGGGATTCTATTTGTCAGCTGGATGCTGGATACGAGATATTAGGTAGTCAGGTGGATTGTCTTCGCAACGATCGCTCAGTCATAGGATGGATGGAATGAAAACTATATACAGATGAGATGGTATTTGCTGTTGATAGTACATACTAAAGCTGCAGACGAATGCGGTACAAGCCGATAGAGGCTGACTTCTGAAGCCAAGATATAGAATGACGCACGCCCAACATCCTCCACATGGATGATAATCATGGTACTCTTCCCTCCCGGAGCAGCACCTCAGCTAGCATCGCGCGGTGCAGTAGTTTATGTAGAGCTATCGTGTCAGAATAGACCCTAGAAACAGAGTAAGGCAGACTACATACCTTCTGGCGGTGTTCCCTGCGACGCCCGAGGAATCACCCGTCGATAATCAACCGCAACAGCTGGAACCGCAACCTGCACTACAATCAGCAACGCTCATTCCTGAGAACAGAAAATACGACCAACCTCACGAGCCCGCAAATCCGCACGAAGCAGTTCCGCCTTCTCCACCACATTCCGCAGCAGATCCTCCAATTGCGCTGTGTGCGCACCAACAGAGAATAGTGATGGGAGGCGGTACTTGCGCGAAACGAGTTTGCGCCAGCTGTACCATTTCACCGCAGTGGCAGGAACCGTGTAGTTGTGTTTGGTTAGCCAGGAGAGGAGCTCGACGTGGATGTAGGAGAGGAAGACGCCGTGTTCTACGCACTGGGAGTCCTGTTTTGAGGCGTTTATGAGGTGGCCGTCGGACTCGGCGCGGGCGGAGTACTTGAGGAGGAGGGTCTGGATGGCGGTTCGGTCTAGGTGGTTGTGTTGGAGGTTGCTTGCGACTCTTTCGAGGAGAGTTGCTAGGCGGGAGAGGAGGTCGATGGCGTCGGGGTCGTTGCTTTCGTCGGCCATTGCGTTGGGTGTATTGAAGGAGGTGATGGAGATGAAGTGGTGAGGTGCTAGGGTGTCTCATGGTAATAGATGTCATAGCAGGAAGAAAAAAGAATCATATGATCGATAAGCTGATCTGTATCGCTGCTTCTGTCAGATGGTGATCGCTGTGGAATTATGAACCATGGATGGATAAACCTACGATGGACCAACATCTTGGCCCCGGCGGGTTTGTAAAACTCAATGCATAAATGGCAGCGATGATAATAACTATCGATTCTCAATTGCAGGACCTTCTACCAGTAGTTAGTGAAGAGTATAGGGTGTAGCTCCTTCAACAGCTGCGCTGCCGCAGGGAGTGGTTCAGCCTCAGGATCCTTGTCGCTAAACCAGTCATCCAAAAAGTCCTGTTGCTTGACCTCCTTTTCTCCAAACTCTCCCCCTCTCAGATGACTCAGATAGACAGTGGCTTTCTGCCCACGGAATGCAGACCCCAGCTTCTCTTCCAATGTGTCCAGAATCCTTTCCCAGCTGCCACTCAAAAGGTGTATACTGGCCAATTGAAGCCACCGTAGTGAGTAACCCAGCCCCGAGCAAAACCTTTCCAGCTCGTCCTGCTTCAAGGAGACACTCAGGATCCCCAAACGTCTGATCCGCGGCCATTTGACTGCACCAAGGATAGGGCCTAGATCGTACCCGCCCTCCTTCGTGGTGCGCCCATCATTCAGGCCAAACGCATTGAAGCTCATCCGCACATCTTCCATATCTGGACTGCACAGTATTGCGCCAAGGTACTGGTCGACATAGTACTTTTCTACCGGTGGGAGATGCTCGTGGCGGATGAAACGGCAGTTGAGGGACCCTCCGAAGCTGACTCTCCGGAGGCTGCTGCACGCAGCTCGAAGATCTGACCATGCTGCTGGATCCGTGGGATTGCTCACAGTATTGGGACAAATCAGAGAGAAGCTGCCCCGGCATGGGAATGGTCCGATGTAAAGATCCCTCAGCGTGGTTCCGGCTTTGTGTATGGCAATCGGCAACTCGAACAAGATCCTGGCGGGGGTGAGTTTGACATCACCAAAATCCTCAATCTTTTGCCACTCCAGACCGGCGCTCATGAGTCCGGGAAGCAAACTCTTGTCTCTCAGCGCAACCGTTGGGTTAAACCGATCATATGGCGGATCCAGTTGGTCGTTGAAGCCGAGGGCAACCATGTCGGGCAGTTGGGAGATGCAAGATGCAAGCGTGGTGACGAAGGATCCAGTCATGATGAGCTGCAGTTGCTCTTCATGCTTTTTGCGAAATTTATTATAGCCTCGGACGAAGATCTCCATGTACTCATCCGCCTCTGATTCGGTGCCATCGTCACTCTTGTCAGAGTCAAAATAGGAGTCCCACGAGTTCGTGATTTTAGAGTGATTGCTTAGCGCTTCTCGATATACCCATAGGGGCAGCTCGCAGACTGTCTCATCATCTGATTCATATCCCCCGAGGAACCAGGTCTCGGCGTGGTAGTCACAGGAACGGGCCATTTCTTCCAATTGCTTCTTGCGATAGTCCTTGAATCTCGGACAGCTCGAGACTAGCTCCTCCGGACGATATTGCAGTCCGACTTGGATGGCACGCACACCTTTCGCTATATGGGGACATTTGGACAGCTGCACAGCCCTGTTCAACGATTCCTGGTCAAGGTCCACCCGGAGGATCGGACACAACAGCGGAGACGCCAGGACGTTGAACAGGCTGCAGACCTGGCGGACTTGCCGGATCGCCTCGCAAGCAGATCTGCGGGCAATCTCTGCATCAGTCCCCCTGGGCCATCTCCACCCCCAGTCAACCTGGCCCTTTTCAATCTTTGGGTCCTGGAAGTAATCAAAAATCTGGCGCAGAATATCGGCAGGCAAGTCAACTATCGTAATTGGTCGTATCTTCTCGCGGGACAGATCCATTGCCCCAGCGCGAAGCGCAAGGCGTCGTTTGTCGATGTCAGCGAAGATGGTGTTTTTTCGAGTCTCTTCTGGGTTGTCCTGCCCTGGAACCTGCTCGCTATCCTTTCCAGCATTCGTATCATCCTTGTCATTCTCGTCATCCTTGCTGGGATGTTCAGGACCCTTCTTTACTAGCATCGAACTGATGAGTTGCTCAAAATCATCGAGGCGACTCAGTTCTTGATAAATCTCATCCAGAGTAAGCGTGCCGACATCCGGGTCCCACTTGTCGAAGATATTCATCATGATGGGCAGACCGGCAGAGTACCTTGTGCGTAGATTTGTTAGGCGAAGTGAGACCAAGACTTTGTGATTATTAGGAATATATATTGGTATTCATTACCTCTTTAGATGGTTGTGAGTGTGAGTGTGACACATCATGACTCAGATTGAGGCGCAGCCTGGCTTATTTCAATAATGCTAATGCTACCTAGCGGAGTCATCAGGCACAAGTTAAAACTTAATCTATCACAGGCTTCAATCAATGGGCATACTAGTCCGAGCCCTATTGTCTGATTGAGATGGATCCACCCTTTTATCCGCGAACTCTTATGATCTTACCCCCCCCCCCCCCTTCTGTCTATGGATCGAATGCTCACCGACGCACCGTCGTGAAAATAATCCCAAGCCCACGATTATAGAAGTCCCGTCTTTGATTGCTATTACACTGTGCTATCCAACAGCCCTCAACTGACTACACGAGACTCTGAACTGAGTAAAATGATCATCCCTGGCCGCGCTCTCCTCACCCGCGCCATAATCCGCAATGTCCAGAATCCAGCTCTGCAGGTCCAACCCTGCGGTGTGGACCTGACCCTCAAACGAGTCCTCACCTGGACATCACCAGGAACCATCGATCTAGACAATCAGCGTCGCCAGACCGCATCAACAAATGAAATCCGTTTCCCCGCATCAAGTACCCCAAGTCCAGAGGACCGCTTCCTTGATCTCCAACAGGGGTCTTATCTCGTCGAATTCAATGAAACGGTTTCTGTCCCTCTGGACGCCATGGGCCAGATCTTTGTGCGCAGCTCACTGTTTCGCTCTGGCGTGTTGTTGACCGCCGGTGTCATGGATAGTGGGTATGTAGGGGCCGTTGGGGCCTTGATGCAGGTGCTTAATCCCGCTGGACTCAGGGTCTACCCCTCTGCGCGACTGGCGCAGTTCGTATTTTATCAGATGAGTGAGGAGGTCGAGGGGTATCGGGGGGTTTACCAGGGGAGGACGGCGCTTTAACTGAATACGACTTTGCCTCGACATATGTTTCTAAATCCTGTAGCCGTGACTCGTACACGACTGATACTATCAATTCATATGCAACCCCCCACTAACACAAATACTCTGCCCCGTCACCCATCCCGATTCCTCCCCGGCTAGGAAAGTCACAACCCTCGCAATATCCTCCGGCACAGCGACTCTATTCCCCAAAGGCGTATTCTGCTGAATGTACGCGACAACCTCATCCGGAACCCCCCGGCGCAACATATCAGACTCCACCGCCCCAGGCTCAACAGCATTAACGGTACAACCCACAGGCCCAAGCTCACACGCCAACGACCTCGTGAATCCCTCCACGGCGGCCTTGGACGCAGAATACACCGAGAAACCAGGCGACCCCCGCCGAGCAGCTACGGAGCTAAGGTTGATGATCCGGCCTGGGGCACGTAGATGCGGAATCACCGCTCTGGTCATGAGAATCATGCCGTAGACATTTAAATCGAAGATAGATGAGATATCGCGGGGGGTCGTTTCGAGCAGGCTCTTGCACATGGAGACGCCTGCGTTGTTGACTAGGATATCGATCTTATTCTCTGCAGTGGGGAATGCCTGGAACGTTGCAGCGAGGATTTGGGCTGGGGCGTCTGGCTGGCGAAGATCAGCGCGGACTTTGATCGCGCCGGAGCCGTTGTTGAGGGAGTGGATCCTGCGACAAAGATCATCGATAGCGTGCTCGCTGCTTGCGGATGTGTATGTTAGGGTGAGCTGCAGGGGAATTAGCGATATCATCAGAAGATAAAGAAGGTGGAGGACCTTTGCACCCTGCTTTGCGAGGTCAAGGGCGATCCCGGCGCCGATTCCGCGCGAGGCGCCTGTGATAATGGCGGTTTTTCCTTCCAGGCTCATTCTGTGTTGCAAATATGTATTCTGAATGAGGTTTATGGATTGTATATAGAAGGCATCTTAGCTCTCTTTATAGGCGCGATCTGCCTCGTTAGCATAACGTTATGCTATGAGCCAATGCCGGAACATCGTATTTAAAGATGGTAGGAGATACAGGCCGGGTTAATCTGTGCTACATTTGGGCATCTAAGAGACGAGAACGATATGCTTTCTGAGTTTGTAAACGATTCTCACCATAACGTTATCCAATACGGGGGATACCCCAGAATGGCGATTTGTGAGCTTGGTGACAGGACGAAGACCACTATCTGGTTATGGATTGGTGCCAGTGAGCTGTCGAAACTGATAGGACGCAAAGATGACAAGAGGACTCGCTGTTTGTTTCAATGAACACCACGGAATTGAAGCTAATATGCTCCTGGTAACCAACGGTCGACGCGGTGCTAATTCACCCCAACCTACGCCACAATGAGATTGGGAAAGATAGCAGAGTAGCAATAGGTCCAATGAGAGGTGCGGATGGAGCTGATAGAAATAAGCCACATGGCAAAGGCTGGCAGTTGTCAAGACTCCCTCATGCTGATTAGTGTCTCCTCGAAGTCAGCCTATCGAAATAACCGGTTATCTAGATCTGTATGGCTCTCTTGCTCCCGGGAGATCTGTTAGCAACGTCACTAGTAAAGAAGGATTGTGATCTAGGATCTATAAAATGTTGATATGAACCCGCCTTTATCAAGAGGCTGAAAAAGCGTGAGATCAAGAAGAGAGAGAAATGGTCGTGATAAGGATGGAGGCATGCATATCAGGAAGGACAATGTTATCGTTGCCAGCAACAGTCTTACTCTTGGGCATCACAGTACCATAACTACCAGAAACAGGATCTCTCAAAAGCCATCCTACCAAGTAAACGCCTCCTCCACAAAATCAACCGCAACACCCCGATCCACCTGCCGCCTGGCGGCCTTCCTCACATCATCCCCCAACGCCCCCGGCCCACAAACCGACACCACCGTCGCCCCAATCCTCCTGGGCATAATCTCCTCCAGCACAGTAGCCGGATTACACCGCCCCGCAAACGTCCGGATGACACCACCGGGAGAGCGCATCTCGGCAGGACTCCTTGGCTTCGACACAAACAGCATGATGGTTAGGATAGCATCTGCGTTCGGCATCTGCAGAATCTCCTGGATATACTCCAGCACCCAGCGCACGCTGTCCATGCTGCGGACCGCCCAGACTAGCGTGATGGACCGCGTGGCGGCCCGGCCGGCTGCGGCGCGGAGAAGTAGATCGCGGATGAAGAGGAGGTGGTGCGTTATGCCTACGCCGCCGGAGAAGAGGATGGCGGTGCCGTAGCTGGACATGTTCACTGCGTGCGAGGAGTATGGACCCTCGAGGAAGCCGGTTGTCGTGAAGGCTTCGTCTGGGGAGGCCATTGCGCGGGTGTACAGCGCGCGGGTCATGCCCTGGCGGGCGGCGACGATTAGTGTCACTGCAGTGTGGGTGAACGGGGAGGATTGGCTTTCGAGGGTGAGGGTTTTGGTGCCGATAGTCAAGGATTGTATGCTTTTTTGGCTGGGGATGGCTGAGGTTTCTGTCCAGGCGGCGGAGAAGGGGTGCGACATCCACCAGGAGATCTGGGGGATGTACGCAAAGAAGTGGCTGCCCGGGGGAACGGGGTAGTGTTTGGGAAGAAAGAATGTGAGACGACAGGCTTCGCCGGGAAGTGCTTCTACTCGTAGCTTTGTCATGCCGTGTCGTCGAGACACATTCAAAAAGATGAGCCAGAGGAGTCGAGTGCATCGTTCTACACTCCAGATGAGAATGACCCACTGAATCCATGGCTTTTGCGGCAGGTTGTGCAGGTCCAGGTGCAGGTATACGCCTAAGATGATGAAGAAGGCGCCAACTTGATGGATGCAGAGAAAGGTCTCGTAGAATGCGTGCCGCACAGGCGAGAGGGAATGAAGAATAAAAAAGGCCATTATCACAGTTGCAACCATTCCCCAGGCGTAGGAGGGCGTTTCAGCAAGATGCTGAGAAAGTGCAGACATGTTTGCCTCTCGGACGGTGTTGACGGCCCAAGCAGCCATGTGAATTATGCTCTCGACGGCAACGATGCGACCCAGCCATCGGTGGAAAAGGTTGTATGAGTCGAAGCTGATCCGTAGCAGAGAGATTAGTGGGTTGTTCCGGGTTGCAAAGAGCACAAGAGGGACCATGTTCACTGCGGCTAATGTACCGGACCGTCCCCGAAGCTCTGCAATGATGGCGGGCGTCTCATTCTCATACTTGAGGTCACAGCAGTAGACGATTTGGCTGAGAATATATCCAAAGATAAGAAGTGAGTGAAATCGGGAGGGGAGAGTGCCCATATTCATGGCCGACGAGAGCTGGATCTCTCGGTTATGGCGCTTCCTGAACAATGGCGCGTAGAGCAGCCGGCTTTTGATTCGGACCCAGAGTGGTGATTCGGTGATGCTCCAGACTGATTGTTGCTTTTCAGCTGCACCAGAACAGACAATGTAGCGAAGATAGGCATGTCCGATTTGAGCCAGCCGTGCGACTAGGACCAGCCCAGCGAAAGCCGACATGGACGAATAGATGATCTGGACAAAAAGGTCATCTCGAGGAGTGTCGAGGCCAGCATGCCCTGTAGCGTAATCCACCCCCGGATTAGTCTTCATGTTGATGATGCAGATTAATGAACTAAAGATGATCAACCGAGCAGCCCTCACTGCGTATATAAAGTCCGCCTATATCTAAGGATTCTTGGCTGTATGATCCACCAGGGACATGACTGTGAAGAACTCCGTTCTGTAATTCCCCTCATGTTTCTTCTTAAGCCCAACAGACCGTGGCATAGCTGAATACATGGAATTGCAAGTGGTCTGTGTTGATTCCATGACACTATTGCCTCTGTCACCCTGATTAAGCCGGCTTATCGACAGAAGAGTGACAAATGAGAGCCATCTATCCTTCTCCATCGTTTGAGGGAAGACCATAGGATTCGGTGCCTTCTGTTTACTGCCAAGTTCAGGGTCTTGGTGAAACCTCTAGACAGGCCATCCACGGCAAAAGCTGCTTCAGATTGCCTCCTGTGATGTGCGAGCGATATCTCTCTTCCTGTAAAGGAAGTTCGAGTGCTTCGGATGGAAAGCTTGTCCTAGTTTGCCTCAGTACGAGACGTTTCGGTGAGGAGGAAGGAGATGTCCGAGTAGAAGTGAAGCATTCGATGGGAACCTCCTTCGATGGTGAAACATTCGTTGCTCCATAATGTTGTATCCTTAGGTTGTATCCTCTCTTTGGGAAAGCAGGAAAATCGAGATATCGATTTGGATATGGCTCGTGAAACTGCCGATGAAACAGTTTCTGGTTACTGAAGAATCTGCACATCCTGTGAGTCTGATACCTGCCCCATGCCCCCGGCGTTTCATAGTTTCTAATTATAATAGCCTGAAACGTGAACATTCACCACATTCGGATATCTCGCTCGAGTCTCGACCTCACCAGTATAAAAGTCTTGAGATACATAGAAACTTCGAAACTACATATTCGGGCTCAGCTTACTCGCCGCCACCTATGGAAAGGTAGACCTCATGATCAACCAACCTAGTTTCAGAGTCGCTCGCTATGGTCAGTTAGGAGACAAGCATGAAGAGCAAAATCTAGGAGATCCTGATTCACTATTAGTCATTACTTGTTAGTGCCCATGCAAGGTCACTACTCGGACCTCAGCACATCAACGGCACTTTTATCTTCGTTCTATGGGGCATCCTTTGCCTTGTAGCTACACTTGAGCGTTTTTCTATATGGCTAGCACTTTGGCGTTTTATAGTATAAAATATTACATGTTTGAATATGTTTACTAAACAATTCCCAAGGCCAGATTCAGACCATCAGACGCATTGCTCTTCCATTCCGCGCCCCCGAGACAAAGGAGAAAGCTTACCGACTGGGGTATATCTGTTTCATGATCCAGCGGCAGGATAGAGAAGAGACGCCCTGTCAAGGGTCATGGGCAGCAACTATAGGATAATCCCAACAGCCACCAGCGTCTGAAGACGGTGCAGACATCACTCTGTTTGTCTAATGCGTTCGACGCTTTAGACTCTGCATAGCCCATAGGAAATGAAAGCAAAATAGGAAGACCCAGATGATAAAGATCCGCGCCACACTTGCTGCGAGTAGAATCAAACTTCCTATTGCGAATCGTTGTGATCCTTGCCGGAAGTTGTGATTATCTTATAACTTCTGCGTCCCAAGCCCTACCTGCATCGCACTTAATGCAAACGTCACGTACGCAGAAACCGCAAAGACCCAGCTGAAATTGCGCGCGCAGAAGGCTTTAGACCATGTCGACTCGGACTTGAATCCCTTGATAAAATTTGTTGGGGAGAAGACGGCAATCTTGAGAGACGCAGCTCGCTGTATAACATCAATAGCATCTATTATCGTTCTGCATCAGCACGTCGACGATGGACATGTCAGAAGCCAGGCCAGAGAATGAGCAATATGGACTGTATCTGAGTGGGAGGTCTTTCATGAGACGAAAAGCTCGTCTCGCCATTCGAGCCCTTGCTTTGATGCTGGTGTTGTTTAAGATACAAGACCTCAGGCTTCGTTCAAGTGTTGCAACGAGGCAGGTAATTATTAGGGCACTGTGCTGCTTTACTTTATAAAGAATGTAAATGGTTAGCCCTCCGCTTAGACCTCATTCTATTACTGTCCGTTTTCATCTCTACTTGCGCGATGCTAATATTAAGTGATGGATAAGAGATGTAAGCAAATCTTGCATCTGGTGATTATCACAGTATGCTTACTCCATGTATCCCGTAGGGCGTAGGGCGTGGACCATGACGGGTAATGAAGCCGCAATTGGGCAGCCACGAGATTGTACGTCCTATATAATATCCCAGATGCCCAGATGCCGCTGTATAAGTGCTATCTCTTTAATTAAACATAACTCTACCAGAGCTCTGTATGACGGCCGGCAGAACTCCCCGAAAAACCAGTGTTTCTAGGAGTCAACCCCCGGAAGCGAATGCGGCACTCCTATTTATCATCCATGTAAACCATTATACAATTCCTTCAGATCAACACATACGTACCGAACTGATATTGAGCCAGCATACAACAAATACTGCAAATATCCCCCCAAAATGACACCCCCCACCCTCCAATACCACCTCGCAACCCCAGCCGACGCACCCCAGATCCAACAATTAGTCCAATCCGCCTTCCGCGCCGAAGACCCCAGACCAGACTGGACAGGAGACACAACCCTCGCCTCAAACTTCCGCATCGACGCCAACGACATCCTCAGCAAGATCACCACCCCCAACAGCGCATTCCTCCTCGCAACAGACACCACCGGCATCCTGATCGCCTGCATCGGCATCTCCAGACGCAGCGGCAACGCTGACCTCGCTCGCTTCTTCATGCTCGCTGTGCATGAAGCTTATCAGCGCGGTGGGATCGGGCGGAAGGTCCTCGCTTACGCGGAGGAGTATTGTCGTCGGGTCTGGGGCCTCAGCAAGGGAGGACTGAATGCGCTCTCGACGCGGAGGGAGCTGATACTCTGGTATATGCGCTGTGGGTATCGGCGGACGGGCGAGGTGACGCCGTTTCCGGTTGAGAAGTTTCAGGGTATTGCGTTGCCTGAGGACTTGTGTTTTGTGGAGATGGAGAAGGAGTTCAGTCCTGGATCTGGTGGGGACTGAACTGCGTGAGTGCTGATTCAGTGTTGCAGGAGCTGGATATAGAGAACGACCATAATGCATGGTTGACATTTATGTGGTGGGTTTATGCTGTTTTGGTCGTTTCACATATCAATCGTGGTGTTGGTAGCTAGGTTCTAACGGCTAAGGTCTATGCGAACTCGAATCAGCGCATAAACAAGAGTGGAGAGCATAAGATCCAGCGTAGAATTAAGATTAAGCGCCGTACAGTTCAACGGGATTATCATCATGCTAGGGCCCTATAAAGGCTGTTGACATCAACTAGCAGTTCTTGAGGCCACGCAGTAAGTACATGGTCGATGAGGTGAATCATATTCCTGGTACATAACCTAGGCTACAGGACATGCTATCAATCACGCTCACGGAAGCCCATAGCCACCCAATTGGCTCGGACCCTGGCCTTCACATCCTCGGGATAAGAGTGTTCAAAATCAGCCGCCTCCCAGTCCGAACCGGTGGTATATTCAGCTCGCAGGAGAGCATCAGAAACGACCTTTCCACCCCGCGTCGCAGACCCCGTGCCATGAGACATGTAAGGAATCAGAGGGAATCCACGGACATCCTCAAAGAAAGTCTCGTCGGCGCTAGGGCGGCAACGGGTCGAGAACGCCCACATGACGTCCTTGCCATTGTAGACGTCGATATCATCGCCGACGAGAATAAGGCGATGAATGGTGTAGCCCGCCTTGTGGTTGAAGACAACATCGCCAACTTTCTTTTGGAACTGCTTTGCAGTGAGCTTCATCTGGCGGAGCTTGACAGTGTCGACCTTGAGTGCCGCCCAGGTGACCTGGGATTCGAAGGGGGAGAAGGCATCTGTGATAGGAAGGCCGGCGAGCTGGCAGACTTTGCGGATTTCGGCGGCGGCCAGGGCACCGATCATCGTGTGGGTCTCGTCGGTGAGGCGGCCGCAGGCTGACATGGGCAGGATCGGATCGGTCCGGTAGGTGATCTTGTTGACTGTGTAGACAGGGCATCCGTGAGTGTCGCCGGGGAAGACATAGCCGTGCATTTCGCCAAAGGGTCCCTCGGCGGTGGTTTCAGTAATAGAAAGGGTGCCTTCGAAGACAATTTCCGCGTTGGCAGGAACGTATAGGTCATTGGTATCGCATTTGACGAGTTCAAGCGGACGACCAGTCATGGCGCCGACATAGCCGGCTTCGGTGACGCCATCCGGAATGGGCATGGACGAGGCCATAATCGCCGCGGGTGGGACACCAAAGCAGAGTGCCCATGGAATGTCCTTTCCCTCCTTCTTCCACATCTGATGAATCTGCCAGATGTGCTGCGGTTCCATCACCAAGCCTGTAAGATGGTTCTTGTCTTTGACCATCGCACGAGCAATAGACCAGTTCGTCCATGTCCCATCAGGGGACTGAACGACGTGCATACCATACGTCTGGATATATTTGCCTCCGTCAGATTTGTGAATCGTGGGGGCAGGCAAGGCAGTAAGATCAATCTCATCGCCCGTCAAGCAATTCTCCTTCACAGGACCGGTTTCAACAATCTTCGGCTCAACCGGAGGGAGCTCGCTAGCAGAGAGCATCTTGTCGAGTATTTCCTTCATGCTAGCCGTGGGTGGGAGGGCGAGATGGCGAGCCAGACGGCCGTAACGATCGCGGCTGGAGGCACGAAGGGAACCGGGTGCGCCGAGGATACGGAAAAGTCCTTTCTTTCCCATTCCCTTCAGGTTATTGAACAAGGGCGCTTTATCGTCGGTTTCGCACACCAGCCGGGTAATGGCAGCAGCTTCGAGGTAGGGATCGATCTCCGTATTGATCTCGACCAAGTCGTTGTCTGCCTTGAGGGCTTCGACAAAAGCGCGGAACGAATGATCCACATTGGTATCGTTAGCGGCCATTGTGAGATCGAGACTGTGCGTGAGGAATCTTCAGCAAGAACAGACTAGAAATGTGGTATCAAGGCTTGATGTGAAAGTAACAGATGAGGATCAGTCACCGACGAGGGAGTTATATAGTCCTGACTCCTGCCATGGAACGGATGATCGGCAATAACCCGTGGATAGACTCTAGACCTTGACCGCATACTCGGCAGCGTCCTTCTCAATGATTTCGTCATGTCCGAGAGTTGGGTTGCTCGCCTATGCCGATATCCATTGACTCGGCGCCTCGGAGGCTTCGGGGGCTCGGAAAATGCCTCCACTTCAACATGTATCAAATCCGAGCCACCGAGACCAGGAATTCGCCATGAGAGTGATCATACAGACTCGCAATTGCCGCAGTACTGGCAGCGCGTCGCCTTTAAAGACAAGTCAGGCAATCGAAGGTTCTATGTTCCCTTCCTCAAGTTTTCCAATCCACAATGTTTGCATCGCTGATACCCTCCGGCGCCAATACGCCCAACTCTGGCCGCTACAGTCCCGATCATACCTCCGAGTCTCACTCGGCAACACATACAGCGCCCACACAAGAAACATCCACATCCAACACAGAGCACCTTAAGTCCCGTCGACGGAAGCGAATCGTTGTCGCAATGACCGGCGCCACCGGCGCAATTCTAGGCATCAAGACACTCATCGCCCTTCGCCGGCTCCACGTCGAAACACATCTAGTCATCAGTAAATGGGCCGAGGCCACCATCAAGTACGAGACGGATTATAGTCCTCGGAACGTCCGCGCATTGGCAGACTATGTGCACAACATTAACGACATGGCCGCACCCCTGTCGAGTGGCTCGTTCAAGACCGACGGGATGATTGTCGTGCCTTGCTCGATGAAGACCCTCGCCGCAATCAACTCGGGCTTCTGTGACGATTTGATTTCCCGCACTGCAGATGTCATGCTCAAAGAACGGAGGAGACTCGTCCTTGTCACGCGCGAAACTCCTCTTAGCGACATCCATCTTCGCAATATGCTTTCTGTCACGCAGAGTGGGGCGATCATTTTCCCTCCGGTACCGGCTTTTTACATCAAGGCTTCTAGCGTGGATGATATTGTTGATCAAAGCGTTGGACGGATGCTGGATCTGTTTGATCTTGATACTGCTGATTTTGAGAGGTGGGAGGGTTGGAAGAAGGAGAAGCGATAATCGACTTGTCTATGTAGAATAATCACTTGCCTAATCAAGGGTCTTTCATCTCTCGGTCCACATTCTACTGGGCGTGATTTATCGTGAACACAACGATGAGTGACTTCAAAATGTTGTGGCTATCCAGAGTGGGATTGGCCTATGTCGGGAAGATCGAATAGTGGTACTTTTCGGTGATTAGCAAGAATAACAAGATAGAACAGGGTCATATACCATTCATTATAGAGTCAAGGTAGGAAACAGGAGACAGATCCATATCATTGCTGAATAGATTCCCTGGCAAACTGGACCCGATTTAGCAAACTCGGTAATGGACCGATCATAAAGCAATTCTCACCCAAAGTCATAGTTGGCAGGAAAAGCGCCAGGTGGCTGAAAATCACCGAACCCCATCGCGCCTGGACTGGATATGACATCTGACAATCGTCGAGGCAGGCGGCTTCGTGGCGATCTTCGCTGCCTCTCGGGGTCTCCGTCCGCTTCAGGCAGTGGGGTATCGCGGACAGCATTTCTCAAAGCGACAAGCGCGTGAATATGCCTGGTTGACAACCATTGACCGTTTCCGTGCGGGCTATTGACATCCTTCCCGTCAGTGCCAACTCTGGAGAATACCTCAATGACTCGTTGCTGCAAGTCGTGACATGCCGGGTCATTGCGCGTCTCCTCCCAAAGGCAGAGGAGTAATGTAGAACTGAGCACCGTGTGTACCATAGACCAGGTGCGCAATGGGACGATGCTTAGAGTTTCAAAGTCGAGAAAGGCCTTTGCAGCTTCAGTCAGACTGTTTTTGGCTCTATCGCGCAGAATCCGAATACGTGGGTCGAGAGAGCCTCTGGGGGAGCTTTTCATGGCTGGCCGACATAGGATGGAAACGCAAAACGAAACATGGATGCGGAGGGCCAAATGTTCCAGATGATGGTGCAAGCTAGTACAGTGGTCTCTGGAAAGGAGATGTGGTTGTACGCGCTTGAAAACATTGTCCAATGCAGCTAATGACTCGATGGAATAGTCCAGGTCATTGCGCTCTGTCTCTTCTGCATTGTTGATGTGCAGACCTATCCGGCATAGGTAGTGCATCAAGTCAGTGTATGATAGGTTGGATTGGAGAGTAGACATAAAGTCCAGCTGCCAGCCTCTTGTGGACACCATAGAGGGGCGGTCATAGCACAGGCTCAACAGGCTGTCTTGCCAAACCGTCATTAACCTTCGGGGGTCAGCTTGTGAACTTCATTTTGTCGAATATCTACTCACCACAATGCCCTAGCTTTTGGTCTCATTGATCCTGGCCAGTGAGAAATGCTCTTCTCGGTATGTAGTCCCAAGGTCTGGGCTAATCTGACAGTAGTGCCAAGCAAAGCCCACGCGGCATCAGATTGACCGTTGTTCTGTAGCGTATTGCCCAGAATGAGTAACGATTGGACAACTTCAAGAGATGGCCGCAGGAAGAAATTTGCCAGCCTTAACGCTTGGAAAGACCGGCGGGCTTTGTCCGAGCATCAGTCCCCAACTTCTCGATAGCAGGAGAGTAATTCTTACCGAAGTTTTGGTATTTTTCTGCCCTCTCCGGGTTCTCAAGATCCGAATAATGAGTTCCAGAAGCCAACGTGGCCAGGAGGAGACTGATTTGACCAACAGACCGATCCGACGACCATCTTTCCGAGATCTTGTCTAAATCGCGCAGTTCCCCAGACGCGTAGGAAGTAAGGAACTGGCATACAACCAGCTCAAAGCCGTCAATATCGACAAGAATTGGGTTGAATGGATGGGCGGAGATGCGGTAGAAGTGAAAAAACCTACTGTCCATCAGCACCAGACAGACATCCCTAGTGAGTGGCTGAACCTACTTCAAAACCTCCTCCCTTTGAGGAAGGATCTCCACGAGAGCCTTCCAGCGATCCATGGGTGTTTTAACATCAAGAAATGGGTAATTGCTGTAGCTATTTTGGAGCCCCAACACAGAGCTCGCCTTGTGGGCAATTGATCCATCAGTGTCGTGTGAACCCAGTATGGAAATGACTGTGTTCTCCCCGGAGAAGACGTAGTTCGCAGGGTCCTCTTGATTAGGCGATCCTGACGCAGGTCTAGAATGCAGAGGAGATGCCGCATTCCTGGGTTGAGGCTGATCATTTGCACCCTTGCAGCCAGACGCTGATGCATCGTAAGCGGCACCAGCGTCGCCATTTCGCGGACTCATCGTGGCCCGCTTGCGCAGAGAGGGTTTCTCAACATAATAGACACAGATCTGAGGATGACCGCGTTTTTGGCAGGTTCTGCATGGATGACCATTGTCGCACTTGACTTTGCGCTGGCGACATGGATAGCATGCTTTTGTTTCGCGTTGTTGCTGCCGCGTGGCCCGTAGGATCCGGTCGATCTCTTGGCGGTTAACATTGGAATCAGGCATCTCTGAGGTGAATCAATTGAGGGCGCTGAAGAGGCTCTCATATGATGTATCTAAAGCTAAAAAGGATGGAATTCCACAGTTAGGAATTTGAAGGCTATCATCAGAGGGTGTTGTCGCGTTGACTCTGTCTGCTACAGTCCGGAACAGCCACTCTGAAAATCTGGTGCCGCTTTTTGCTCACTAAGCCAGCCGGAATTGCTGTATGAGTATGACCTTATATTATTACCTATAATAATATAAATAGTCTATAAGTACATGGAAATTACATGGAAATTACATGGACCCTATATTTTATGCAAGTAAGATATTTGACAGTTATGATGTTATATGCAGATCAAACGCGATGTAAATAACTATATATTTACACACTATTCTCCTGCACCTCTATACGGTGAACATCGCATTTCAGTCTGTAGGTAGTCCATGAGCGGATAGGAGCCTCCACAGCGCTGGTTTCGTTCTCATCATAACTTCTTCTGGTGCAACCAGATTCCGAAGGTCATAATCCTGCCCTCTACCCGCGGCTTCAAGCGCGAGATACCCCGGAGCATAGACTTCAACATCCTCCTTCCAGTCCTCGAGGGTACAGAGATTCATGTCGCCGAAAAGCTGGTTAGCTGCTTTTGCATGCTGTAGTATATCCAGAATAGGTAGGTCCATGTTCATCCTGAACAATTAGATATTAGGCCAGGGGTGTGGAAATCTCATACATCGCGGAACTCTTGTGTAGCAGCTGCCCACTTGTGGATCAATGCTCGTCGCTGGCGAAGTTCATAATCATCATCCTCGTCCTCGTGTACGCCAGCCTGGGCGCGAGAAATCCAGCTCTCCTGAACTAGTGTTAATATCCAATCGGACAAGACTATTGCATCCCACCTTTACAAAGAGAAGCCACCCTTTGACCTCTTCCTTGATCTCGTCAAAGCTTAGGTCTGCTGTATGGTGTGGTCGTATGTGGGAGGGAACTCCACCGGGCCAGTGTCCCGGCATGATGCTTTTCCTTGAAGTGAGATCAATTCGAGAATTGCTCGCGTGATACGGAAGTTCTCGGCTCTAGACCTGGGCAGACAATTACTTATGAATTGGACTTGGTCCTTGAGATGATTCAAACTGCTCTAAGACAGC
This sequence comes from Aspergillus quadricinctus, assembly GCA_022814375.1. Lineage (NCBI taxonomy): Eukaryota > Fungi > Ascomycota > Eurotiomycetes > Eurotiales > Aspergillaceae > Aspergillus > Aspergillus quadricinctus. Next base: position 239,862 of record JAKLNT010000021.1, read on the forward strand.
AACACTAGCTAGTATGTAATATACACCACGTGGGTCACGTTCCAGTCTATTTAGTCAGAACTTCTAGGAAATTCTAATAGTCTGACATGATAAGAGACATGTTTGTCCACCGCAAGCCTACTCGTTCTCCTGAACATCAATAACAGTCGTCTTGAACTTCCTAGCAGGAACCCTGCGGTTGAACAGAATGTCGGCCTCACGGTACGAGCGGTGCTTGAGCTCAGGCAAGAAGAAGTAGGCCATGACCCAGCAGACGAAGGCCGTGCCTCCCCAGACGTACCCGCACTTGCCTGCGAGGTTCCATCCGGTGGGGTTGAGCATCCGCGAGGCGAGATAGATCATGGGAATCTCCGCGACATAGTAGGCGGCACGGCCGACACCGGTGCTGAGAGCGCGGAGACGGACCGAGGATGTCTCGGAAATGACGGTGTAGGAGATGGGGCCGAGGGTGCCGGCGAAGACGAAGGAGATGAGGATACCCAGGCAAGCCTGGGCGTAGTTGGTCGAGTGGTTCTGGGGGATCGAGGCGCAGATGCCGAGAATGATGAGCAGAGTAAAGTTGACGGCTGTGCCCCAGAGGTAGATGGTTCGACGACCGAACCAGCCGGTGAGAGGCCATGAGCAGGCGTTGGCGACGAATTGAAGACACGAGTTGATCAGATTGAGCTGGAAAGCTCGGTTGTGCGAGATTCCGGCTTCTAAGGGGGGTTCAGTCTGTCATATAGCCTTAAAAGTTGCAGAGAAGCACTCACGCTCGAAGAAGAAAGTTGCCTGGTTGGCAATCAGGTTACCAGCAAAATTCTGCGACGCGTACATCAAGCAGGTGATAATGGTCCGCCTCAAATCGGTACCCTTGAGAAGATCAAGGAGGGTAGGGGTACCACCCATCTGCTCTTCGATCTTCACAGTCCGCTCTATCATGGCCAGTGTCTGTTGGGCATGCTCTTGGGATTTAGCACCGAGGCGCTTGATGGAGGTAAGGGCCTCCTTCTTGCGTCCGTGACGGATCAGCCACCAAGGAGATTCGGGGGCGAGGAAGATGAGAATCAAGAGGGGGGTCTAGACGGTCAGCTTCAGCTTTGTAGCTGTAAGATTTGAATGGAGGACTCACAGGGAAGATCCACTGCAAGGCCAGAGGCACTCGCCAAGCCCACTGATCCCCTCGCTTGTTGTAGCCATAGGTTGCGGCGGCGACGATGATTCCACCGATCGACCAACTCATTTGCAGAGTAGCCGTACAGGCACCTCGAAGGGCGAGAGGAACAATCTCACTGGCATAGGCGGGGGAGTTTGCAATGAAGAAACCCCACGGGACACCTTCCAACGCTTGTCCGACCGTCAGGACGGCGAGTGAGTCGGCCTAGATTCGCTCAGACGGAGAAGTTCAACAACGGGGCCGGGCTACTAACGAAGAAGGAAATGAAAATGGTGGCATTCATAAGGATCAGGGCCAAGATGGTCGTCCAGCGGTAGCCAAGACGGTTGGTGACGGGACCGGCCAGAAAGACACCCACAAAAGCACCACATTGACCGGATTGGAAGAGGGCACTCTGCCATCGGGTCGGGATGGCATAACTGCCATCCTCCAAGCGCACCCCGTACTTCTGTTGAAAAGCGCCTTGCGCCACAAAGTTACCATTCAGGAACATGTCAAACGACTCCATGACCTGTTGCCCTTTAGCTTTGCACAAAGGAGCGGAGTTCCTGGAATACTCACAATGGTGAAGCACATGATAAAAGCCCAGAAGCAAGCCCAGGGGTGGCTCCTGACGGCGACCAGCATGCCCATCTCATGCTCGCGGTTCTCGCCATCGACGGCCTCGTTCATGAGATCCGGGTTGGCCAGGATCTCGTCATGTTTAACATCACCCTCCAACTCCCCCTTTGACTCGGTGGTTTCTGACGACATTGCTTGGATTGCTCGGAATAGAAAACAACCCCGGGGAAACAAAAAAGGGAAAAGGGCGAATCAGGGGTTTAATATCTTTTATCACCTGCCATCCGCATGGCCTGCGCGTGATATGTGGATTAATTATTGCATGCAATTAACTCAGTAGTCAGTCGGCCTGAGTCCGATGTTTCCTCCGCTTGTGCCTCCGGGCTTTTGCCCATTCCCAACGCATAAGCAAGGATGGCGGTTGGATTGGAGACAAACCACTTGTAATCTGCTGACCAGGATTGGCACTGGCCTCCATGGGGAAGGGGAAATCTCCAAATCTCCATCTTTGAGGGTGACATTTAGTGGGGATGCGGGGGCCCCGGACAAGACTCCTTGTTAGGCTTGTTGGTTCTTATTAGTTCTTATTAGTGTTAGTTAGCTGCTATCTACCTTGTATGTCTTACTTTCTGTCTTAGCCCTAAGCATATTAGTCCAGACTTCAGACTTTAACTTGTTGCTTCTGAATGGTTCTAAAATGACCATATACAGTCATCCCATGGGTAATAGGTTACTCTGATAGCCTAGGTAATAAAGCAAGAGGGTGTCTATATAATTACCTCTTAATTGTCATAGTCTATGGCACTCTAGATCTCTGACATATGCTATCCCTTGCCTTGTCGTGATGGTCACTGATGCACCCCTTGGTCAAGACTCAGCAGCCGTCATGTAAAGAAAGTCAGAGAAGATGAGCAGGAGAAAACCTCCGGACACGCTAAGTGCGCGCTACAACGGGAAAGACTTGGCTTTAGCGTTTGGGGCTTGTACTGAACATGGAATTATTTCAGTCCTGGATCATGTCGGCGAATCAAATCTGTTGGAGAACGTTTTTCAATGTAGCTCTAGGCATACACCTCGTGGACAGCCAAGCTGCTTCAGCATCTCAGCGCAATAGAAACTGGTCCTGAGTCCTGACACATACTGTGTCAATCAGCTATCCAAGCCCCTGGGGTGGCCTTGCATATATGTCTTCTTCTGCCGTCCTCTCTTATATAGAAGGGGTGCACGATATCAGGTGCAAGCTCTCAGCAAGGCTTGAACATCATTTTCATTCCTTCTACTTCTACAATACAAATCCTGATCCCTCGAGCTCATAAGCCGGTTCAGAACGTCACGTCTGCCTACCACCGGAAAAGACCGAGCTGGACGGATTAAGAATCTATGTCTGCTTGACAGTTGATCCACCTGAATTTTCCAAAGAACCCGAATTGCTGTCCAGATATTGGTCGGATTATAATCACTCAAAGTAAAGAGCTTACATAGATGCGGGGCTGTTGGCTTTCCCTTTCCCGCTTTTAATAATAAATCATACTAGAAGTAACAACAGAACGACATCTCCAGTTGCCCAAAGACATACTATATTGGCTGCACGGTGGCGAGTAGGAAGATAACTTCTCCTTGCTGTCAGATTGTTTGCAGAGGCAAAGGCCAGTAACTTACTTCAACATGAATCACAATGACATACACATTGAAGGATGTGGAATATGCATGGGCATTGTTTGTATGGTTACTGCCGCATGCGGATATCCCCAAGAAACCTTATTTTCTGAACTTCAAGCTTGCATTTACAGCATTCTATAGCCAAGGATATTTCATGTACTGGAGTCTATCATATAGATATTAAAGCATCATAGACGCATTGCGTAGATGCTGTGGTATCAGGCAAGTGAGCTCGACAGCTCAAGTAAGGTATACATGGATACAAGGTGTAGGTGGTGTGACCACCTAAGGCCTGCGGAGCAAGCGGTATGATTAAATGCTAGGTAAGTTAGTAACCAAATAGTTAGGGAGTGACTAGTGAGGGGCATAACTATGGAAGAAAGGTATTAATAATTACCTGGGGGGCAGGGCCCCCCAGACCCCCCCCTTTTATTATATTAGGACTCTAGGATACTATGAAATAGCAATTAAGATCTGGGGGGCGCTGCCCCCCAGGCCCCCCGATGCCAGCGGGAGCTCTGAGGGCACGTGACATGAAGTTTCAGCAGCCAATTAAAAGGCTAGAAAGTGGACCAATCAGATTGAGTGCCAAGAAAAGAAGCTGGAAGGGTAGGCAATAAGACATGCTTCGCTTCGCTCCGCAATAAAAGACACCCCCCCGTGATAGGAAAGAATGGAAAGTCAGTTGGGACGAAATAGGAAGTTCGTAGATCCTGTCAACCTGCTTCTCTTGTCCATGGTTCGAACTACAAATCCAAGTGCCATCGCCACCCGCCAGAAGGTACTCTACTGCTTGAGAAGTACCCATAGGTGGCCAGAGACTACGAAAGATATGCTACGAACTGCCACTGGTCATATGGAACCCAAACAAAGAAATATTGCTCGGTCCGAAAGTCGAGTTCCATGGACGCCTCATGCTCAGCTAGCCACCCTTCTATCATACCCGTTTGCCGAATCCAGTAATAGAACCCTTCTAGAAGGGTACGTCATTGAATCTCCATATCTACTTGCTAATTGCTGATAGGCATGTCAATCGAGCACATCATACTGACATACACACCATGCTATACAAGCCAATGCTTCAGAGGTATAAAATGCACCTCGCACGGCAACTTATTGACCAGTTAAGAGAGATGCACATAGCCATGCCAGACTTATCAATTGATTCCTCACGTTACCACTCATCTAGTACTACACCATAAATCCAACATGGCCACCTCGTTCCAAGCTCACATCCACCGCCCCTTCGAGGGCCCCTCTTCAGAATTACTTCTCAACGCCCGATGCGTCCCAGGCCTCACAGGAAACGGGACGCATTCGACTGTCTCCCAGCATCACTCGCGCAAGTCCAGCGCCGGGGGCAACTCCGCCCTCGCCAACCTCGTGCAATCGCTAGGACGCAGAGGCAGTGGCGAGATGACCTCGTCCAGTATCATCGCCGCGGACTACGAGGGGATTCTGGAGTGGATCCGCTCGGAGCGGATGCGAAAGCTGCCCCCGGAGGGTAGTAGTTATGATAAAGTCCTTGTCTGGGCGCGATTGTTTGTAGAGCGGCTGCATTCGTTTGATTCGGCGATTCAGCATTTCGAGGGAGACAGCCATATGGCGGCTGAGCTGGCGTATATCCACTGTGCGAGTCTTCTTGAGGTATGTCCATGTCTCTTCGAACAAGTGTCTGAGGCAAGATATTAATGACGTCTGTAGTTGGGAGATGAAAACGCTAGTGCCCTCTTGGATGTCTTTGGTTTCTTCTATCGGTGCTCGACGGGTTTGGAGAATTTGCTTCACCGGACGGAGTTATTCATGGTTTCGCAGAGCATCAAGGACCAGCTGATTCTCGCTTTGGCGGACCTGGTTACCTTGGTCGTCGGGGTCGCAACTCACTGTCATCAGTCTCTTGGCAGTCTGGCTTCGGGATCGGTCTCGATTGATATCTATAGTACATTCACTGCGTCGATTGAGAGCTTCCGCGCTCGGTGTGAGCATGTATCGGAGATGATGTGGCGGCATCAGCTGCTGGGAGCCGGTCTCCATGAGGACAAGGGTATATTCATCTTCTTTTTGTTGCGTGGTCACAGAACATGCTAATACATGCCCAGTCACTAAAGTGAAGACAATCAAGAACTGGCTCCAGCCGGAAGATCCCATTTTGAGCAACATTAACGAACTCACGGCCCACTTTGCCCAGGAAAGGGAGGAGTCGACGTGCTTGTGGATGGCACCGTATCTGACTCGTTTCCTCAAGAGTGATCAGAAGACCCTGTTCATCTCCGGCAAGCCGGGATCTGGCAAGACCGTCCTGGCGATGGTGATTAATGACTACCTTCAATATCCTATCGGGGGTGTCATGTACAAATCCATATTTGTCCCTATTAGTGAGTCAACGCTGTTTCTAGAACATTACTTTCCACTCATACGCTAACACGTACAGATGCACGCATCCCTGCTAACACGACGCCACGCGCAACGGCAAAGTCTATCCTTTCTCAGCTGTTTTCGGCACATATTGGCAACGTGCAGCTGTACGAGATCCTCTCAGATGTGTATGACCGCTGCCAAAAGACGACTCTTGAGGATCAGTACGATAATACCCTCTGGCACGCACTTGGACTTGCCCTCCAGGCTAGTCTGAAGGGTACAAAAGAACTCGTCCTTGTCGTCGACGGAGCAGACGAAGCCAGTTGCGGGCAGACTGCTCTGGTTAATCGTCTCAAAGACGCGACCTTCAACGCGTCGACTCTGAAGTTGATTGTCCTTGGCACGCAGAAGCAGGAGACGTCCACTACACAGACCGCGGTGCAGATTACCCCGGAACTGATTTTCGACGACGTCTTCCGCGGTCGTCCGGAGGATCCTCCAGCCCTGCCATGCATTTGGCGAGCTGTCCGAAGAACAGCGGGAGATCACCGTCACCCAGATCGCAGAAGCTGCTAATGGCTCCTTTTTGTGGGCCAAGCTTGCCGCGAAAGGATCAGAGAGGAGCACCCGCCTAACGGGCAGGGGTTGGTGAAAGCCGTTGACGGGCTGGTCAAGGCAGAGCTCTCTATTACGGATCTTGTCGTTCATCGACTCGACTCGAAAGTGTCAGACGAGGCAAAGAGAATGCTGGTTTGGCTTGCCACTGCTACCCGTCCACTGACTCTACGCGAGCTGTCTGCGCTCTTGTCTGTTGGAGTGGACAAGAGCACCATCGTCGAGCTAAAAACGGATCCGCTCACGCTTCTGCGACCCCTCGTGTCTCTGGTCTTCTGCCAAAATAACATGGTCTCCTTGCGGCATGGACAGATCCGCGCAGCCATCATTGACACCGTCAACAAAGGCAAACTGTTCCCAGCCCTCGGCGATAGACACGTGGACCTCGTCCGCAGGTTGCTGCTCTACGTCAAGCTGAATGTCACAGATGAGGAGGAACTGTCCGAGACTCCACTAAGCCCAAAGAGGACGTCCAAGCTGCTGGAGCGGTTCCCACTCCTTGACTTCGCCCTCCGGTACTGGGGACATCACACGAAAACCGCGTTGGGGAGTGAAACAGATCAGCAGATCCGCACAGTGGCAAAGGAACTTGGCCCATTTCTCCCCACCAAGCCAATTGTGCCACTGCTGGCGATGACTGTTTGGCAATCAAAACCAACTCCGGTGCTCATGTCCCTGCACGCCGTCCAGACTCGCCTCTACCAGCAGACACTCACCGTCGATCATCCCGCAACTCAACAGGCGATCATCTGCCAAGCAGTCTTCTACCGCGAGATACGAGATATCGTGCCTTCTGAAGCCAGCCATATCTTCTACCATGCAGCGATTACATGCCAAAAGGCGCTCTCCGGCCAACACGTCATCACCAGGAGGATGGCCGAGGACTTTCTGGAAATCACCACCGATCAAGTCACCAAGTCACGGACCGAGATCATGATCAGACGAACTGAGATGCTCCAGCTCCTTGTTGAATGCTACAAGGTGCAGTATGGACAGAATAGTAGCATCGTCATTTCGACATTGACTCAGCTCGTGGAGCATTTCAAGTATATCAATGAAGAACGCAAAGCGCAGCAAATCGCAGCTTCTCTGCAAGCAAGCCTCACGGAGACTACTTCACAATCGACTGTGTCTCACCAGTCCGACGAATCATTGCTCGTTCAGCTTCATGGCCGAAGGCCTAGCGGTCAGGAAGGGACAACTTTTATCCTAGACGACATCGAAGCCGATGAACTTATCTCGCAGACAGCGAACAGTCAGAGCTCCCTGTACAGTGAGATTGAGAGCCACGTGCAGTCCATCAAAGAGGAGACAGAGAACTGGTCCGAGTCAACGACGACAGAGTCGAGTTTTGAAGAAATCATCTCCAGCACATCGGCCACGCACTCCTCCTCCATCACAGCAGCTCAGAGCCTGACTGAAATGTACTGGTCCCAGCATCGATGGCGGGACGCAACAAAGGCTGTGAAGGCAGTTCTGATCCGTGTTTGGCCGTCCTTTTTTACTCCATCGGTCCAAGACGTGGTGCTTCCGTCGGAGAACGTCGATCATTGCATCGTCCTGGCAGAGCGTCTGAGGGACTGCTATCGCTTCAGAGGCCGTCCAGCAAAGAGAGAGGACATCTCTCTTCGTCTGTATCATAGCATCCGGCGAGGCCGTCCTATTGGTCATGAGCTGCGAGAGCGAGTCACAAGAGACCTTTTGCATTTGTACGAGCGTAAAGCTCAGACTGACAAGTTGATCCTCATCCATCAGGACATACTGGACGACTTGACCAAGAAATTTGGACAAGATCATCCAGCGGTCCTCAAAGAGCTTCGGATTTTAGCAGACCTCACACGACCGCGCTCAGCTTCTGTCCGCTACCATCATCGAATCGTCCAGATTCTGAACAAGAACTCTGACACCTGTCACCCGGACGCATTCGAGTCTCTTCTCATCGTAGCAACGGAACTTTTGGACCAGGGACAATACTCTGAGGCACGAGAGCCCTGGAGAACCTTGTTCAATACCCTGCGGCACCCAAACATTAACCCGAAGCTTCGAGACCAGGGATTTGTCAAGTCGATTTATGAGCGGTACACTCAGTGTCTACGTATGACGCACGCGGAGATCCATGTGATACACGACGTGGCAGTTCAGTATCGCAGCACTTGCGAGGCCAGATTTGGGGCCTCCGCCTCAATCACCATCCAGTCTATCACCAGATTGCTGGATATCTGTCGGGAATCCAAGCGGTACGAAGCCGAAGTCGTCCAGCTGTGCGAACAACTCCTCAAAACTCCATCCATTGAGGCCGAGATCGACCAAGAGGAACTCCAAGCAATACTGGATGCTCATTACGAAGAGCAATACGTGTCAATCGCGTCGGCCAGCGTCGAGTCTGTTTCCTCCGAGCAGATACAGCGAGTGATCGCCATCCGCAAGGAACGGCTGTCGACTGTAAAGTCTACTTACGGATGGGCACATGAGAACACGCTGTCTGAGATGAAAGAGCTGATCTCGCTGTACATCAAACGAGGGGAGACGCAAACTGCCGTGTCGATGCTTCAAGAAGCGACTTTGCAAATTGTTTCGAAAGAAACGTCAGCAAAAAGACTCGCTGCTGCTGCCCAGACCATTGCGTCCAGCTACATCGCGATGGGTCAGGTCGGACGCGCAAAGCAGCTCTCCGAGGAGCTCTACCGTAAAATCGTGGTCAAGGAAACCGGCTCCACGAACTTCGTCCTGCCTTCCGGTGGCCGTCAGAGCCTGGTTTTCCTGGCACACTTTGAACACAGTCTTTGGGAACAGAAAGGACTCTCGCTCACGGTAAGCGAGATTCATTCGTCCCTGTGTGCCGAGTACCTTTACTTTGAGCGCTACCGATCAGAGGCCCGCTCCAAGTCCAGTACTCTGGAAAACATGGTGGGCACCGCTGCTCGTCTGTACGGACTGCTTCGCGCCAGAAGCCAGGAGTCGACTGCTTCTCGTCTCATCGACGATCTCGCCAACTCCTTCATCACGTCCCAGAAGCAAAACGTCCAGGTGAGCTTGGGCCAGGCCAAGGTCTTCGTCGGCACTCTTCTCGAGTACTTTAGCATGTATACCACTAAAAACTTCCTGCGGTCCGTGGCCATCGCAAGCTACCGCAGCGTGATACAGCTCCTCACCACAAGAGACTACCAAGCGGCTTGTGATCTAGCTGTGACCGCATTCAAGTACATCCATGCGCACAACGGATTCTCCTCCTCACTGAGCGTCGTCAAGCTCCTCTTCAACATAGGTCTAGCCATCTCCGGGCAGGATCTGGACCAGCGTCCAGACTCAAACACAAGAAAGCAAATGCTCGGCGCATCAGCCCCGATCATGAGTGCCACACTCGGATACTGCAAGCAAGCCAACATCGACCTCACCCAACTAGACCTGGTCACACTGAACAAGCTAATCAAGCTTCTGGACGCACAAAGCGACTACACCAACCTAGCCTGGCTCCTCACAGGGCTGTGGAACAACCGTGACAGACACCCACCCACACAGCAGGAAGCGGCATACACACTCGCCCTGGGCCGCATGCTCGTCATCACCCGCTATTTGATGGGCGAGTACATGGCCGCCATCCGACTCGCCGAGGACATCGTCTACAACTGCGCCCGCGTGCACGGCCCCCAGCACCCGAGCACCGCCGAGATGACCGTCCTCCTATCGCAGATGTACACCAGCGTGGCACAGGGATACCAGGGCCGCAAGGAGCGCCGCGAACTCGCCTACCGGTACTACAAGAAAGCTGCGGCGCTGCACGAGAACGCGCTCCGCGCCTTCATCGATCCCACTGCGCTGGCTTCTCCCGCGATAGACGAATCAGGGAGCTCGTCCGGCTCTGAATCCGGCCCGCCGAGTCCCGTCGAGAGACCCGAGGATTCGGGCAAGTATGTCCGGCAGCACCTGCATTTGCTCAAGCTGGCGGTGGAGCGGCTGGGCAATTGGCCCAATGACTATACGGAGTACGAGAGGCTCAATTCCGCTCTGTTCCAGGCGTTTGGAGACGATCTTAAGGGTGTCGAGGGTGTGGATAAGTGGAATTTGAAGAACTTCGGATCTGGTCGTGCAGAAGCCAGTGATGATTTGATTTCACCCAAGTCGCATCCGGCGTTCGGTCTGAGTGAACGGTTCGCGATTGCTGTTTGATGTCTCCACCGTACCTAAAATTGAACCGAACCTATCATGTCTTTTTCTCCTGTTGATATCTTGAGTGTACCCAAAAGTCGATTGAATCCATCCTATCCTTGATGATTTGAGTGGGGTGTTAGCCTTGTACAACGAAGTAGAGTCTAGTTGTCTGAGGATCTATCCGCTTTATTCATCAATGTCAAAGGGCCAGATGGACCTCAGAGTCTTTTCGTCTTTTACTGGCTCATCATCATCTGGGTCTGGGTTGGTCAAGACAGCCTGCAGCATCCCATTGAACAGTTCCTTGTGAGCCTGTTCTGTGGCTTCCCAGTTCTCTAAGGGTACCCAACCGTCTGATGCTGTGTTGAGTAAGTCTACCAAGTCATGTCGCAGCTGTTGTGCTGCTTGGAAAAGTCTGTACTCCCTCTTATGATTCGCTAATTCTTCTGATGCAGGCACTGGGTATAGGCATTGACCTTCAAACCCTAGCTCTTCCCAATATCGGGAGGTCTGAATCATCTCGTGACGTAAACCAACTGCGCCGTCCTGCCACGTCCTGTAACAGTAGAGAAATGGCCGAAAGAGGTTTTCGTCCATCAGCCTTGGGCCAGAGAGTTTGGGTGTGTGAAACTGCGAGCAGTGTTCAAACATCTTGGCGCAGATGTCATCTCCTGTCGCAAAGTCCGGCACTTCATCTGAATACCAAAACGCCGGTTCGATGCTGGCTGCCTGCCAGTCTATAATACTGCTAATAAGAGACGGATCGTCTTCCGAGACAAATATATTCCTCGTATGCAAGTCCGGGTGGAACAATAGCGGTGTGGCAGCGCTGTGGATCCGAGGATCCGCGGAGATTTGCCTCAGTACAATCCGGGCGCGTTCTAGAAGGCGCAAGTGTGTTTGAACCGATCCATGATAGAGTGGCTTTTTCTCGACTTCAGTATTGGTTGGAGGTACCCTCGAAATGCCGGCGTCAATGAGGCCATCACAATACTCATCAAGGCTAGTCCCTAGTTCATCACAGTAAGTGAGCTTGCCTGGACGACTGGTTTCCACTGCAACTTACAGGGCCCGTGATTTGGCTTTGCATTGCCATAATACCTATGTTCTCCTGGATTGCAGTTCCAGTATCGAGTACCGCAGTGCGGGCCAATACAGAAATCTTTGTCCAAGTATTTTGTGTGATGCGAATCAAGAAAATTGTTGTAGTATATGCTCCCGAATGCCGGAAATTCGAGGTCAACTGCCTCTTTGATCGTCCGGTAAATCGCATCTATGCACCTGACCTGCTGACCCCCAGTCATTTCGTGCCATTTCTCGCGCATTGGGACACCAGCTGCGTGTTCCATGATTATATATTCGCTACCAATGAGATTGTCTGCATCTGCAGCATCATTATGCCAGTCCAGGATCCTAGGAATTGGGATGCTGGTCTTTGCTTGTACTGTAATGGACGAATCAATTAGGACCTGGTTAATCAACCCGAGAGCATACTCACAGTAGCGAATCGTCGCAACCTCAGAAGCAGTAGTCAGTTTCGCAGGCCCGGCTAATGGAAATGGAAGTCTCGCGACCAGTCGCTTGGCATTATTCAATGTGAAAATAAACACTCTGTTGGAAGCTCCTTCGATCTTTTGGCAAGTTGCTATGGCGTCAGCTCCAGGACATAGATCTATAACCCTCCGGCAAAGCGCGCCGAAATCGAACTTGATGTTGCGGGAGTCGTGCTCCAGCTTGTCATGGCGTAACCACCGACCGCTCGAGTAGGCATGGGGGTCAATCCCTCCATCGAGTCAACCTAAAGGAAGGAAATCTGCTGGAGGAATAGCATCTTACTGAGTCCTGAGGTTGTATTCCTCGCTTGCACCATTGAAAATCTCGCGGCATGGGTAAGTCGAAAGCAAAGCTTCACTGAAGAAGAAGGCAAAAGTTGAGGACGGAGTATGCAAACCATGAAGGGGGAAGAGTTGGACAGCCTGGAACACCGAATGATCATGATATTCGATGATGATGAAGATGAAGATGATAATGCTACGAGAGAGACGAGAGAGACGAGAGTCGCGAGACGTGTAAGTGTAACAAACAAGCCAGGCCGCGCTAAACCCAATATGGAAGCACAGGCAAATGCCCTAGAAATAGTAGAATTATATTCGAGTACCTTAACATTATCACATATTCATTAGAGAAAGCTAATGGACAGAAATAGCAGGAGCTTGTAAGGCTCATACATCGGATGGGAAGGCATCGATTCCTTCCTATTGCCCTTTAAGCTTCTAGGCGCAAATAACTGACTCTGCAATCAAGCAAGACAAAAACGCTGAACATGATAGCTGGGATATCTATCCCTCGAATGCATACCCATAGTGTCACACTGAGATGCACAGTGTTAACAACTAAAAAACTATTGACCATTGACCTCGTCACTAATAGAACCCAGGGCGATGAAAGTTAATGCTTGTTTTGCCAACGACCTTGCCCTTTGAGACGGCTTCAAATTTCAAAATCCCCTCTTGAGCACCGAAGATGACCTTCACATCATATTGAAGCTTGTAGAGTGGCGTACCCAGCAGGCTCTTCCGTTCAAAGGTAGAGGGATTGAGCCCAGTGAAGTCTACGCATATATTTCTCACGCTGCGAACCCCTGCCAGCTTAAAGTCAAGTGCTCATCGAAGTTGTCGCCAGTGGAACCAATCCCAAGGACTAGAAACTCCCGGCCAGGATGTCACTGTTCGGCGGCACCAATACCGGCGATGACATTGCCGGGTATATCCACGAGGTAGGCGAGGCGTCGTGGGATTCAAAGTCGGCGACCGCGTCGCGGCCTTCCATGACTACATGACGCCTATGCCGAATATGCCATCGGGGAAGCCTATGCCACATTCCACATCCCGGAGACGACCTCCTTTGAGCAGGCGGCTACAATCCCACTTGCGGCCATGACGGCGGCGTTGGCGCTGTTTTCTCGGCTGGGATTGCCTGAGCCGTGGTTCGAAGAGAAGAGCTGGGCTCGGAGACCGGAAGGGGGAGTGCTCGTCTATGGGGCTGCAGTGCCGTGGGGACATATGCCATCAAGCTTCTCCAGAAAGCGGACATTTATCCTATTATTTGTGTGGCGGGTCGTGGGAAGGATTTTGTGCGCAGTCATCTCAGCGAGGAAAAGGGGGATGTGGTCGTTGATTATCGGGAGGGGGAATCAGCGGTGGTCGCTGCGATTTAGGAAGCGGTACCTAAAGGGAAGAAACTGCGTTATGCTCTGGATGCCGTTAGTGAGAAGGCGAGTTTTGCGGTTGTCTGCCAGGTGCTGGATCCCGCTGGCGGTGCAATGTCTATAGTTAGTCCCGTGGGACAGGAGGAATGTCCGGAGAATATTCGTGTTGAATTCACCGATGTGGGCAGGGCTCACAAGGATGACAAGGAGTTTGCATACACTGGTCGAGATTCCTTACCCTCGGTCTCAGCGGAGGATGGTTCACCTCTCATCCCCATGAAGTTATCCCGGGTGGTCTCAGAGGAGTCCAGGTGGCATTGACCAACCTGATGGAAGGGAAGGCTAGTGCAGTCAAATATGTTGTCAAGGTTAAGGACGTTGTCTAAGCTTTTTGCTTTATGTATTTAGACGCTTGGTATGCTAGACTATAAGTTCATACGGCAAAAGGACCCTACATAGTACTGGAGACAGTTGGGTTTCCTCCTGTATATCCGTTGTTCATTGCTGGTGCTGGAGCCTCACAAAATATGAGATTCTACCTTATTGTCACTGCTCACAATAATTAATTTCCAGCTCTTTGAAACGCAATGGAAGATTGACTGGAGAAAGCGAATGATGTGCTAGGCTCGGTACTAAGCTTCAACGGAACGAGAGCTCGTCTGTCAAAAGGGCTCTTCGGCATGGTTGTAAAGCTTGAAACATCTCTTTGAGTCGGCAAACCAAATTCCAAGAACCCTTGAGCGTGGCATTGATTGGCACTTCTTTGTCAGGGTAATGGGTTTCGAGAAATCGTGGTCCGTTCTATCTCCTGAGACAAGCCTTTGTTCCTCCGCTGTCGAATAGTCAAAGATACTTGAAAGGATTAGAGACTACAATGCCATGATAATGAAATGTCTAGAACATAGGAATAATCCATTGTTGTATGTTTAAGACAACAGCTCTATGCCTCGAAATCTGTCTCAGTCCCCCAATATAAATACCACTCTGCTGCCATCATTAGCACCATCATCATCATCATCTTCTCCTTCTTCAGTTCTCTCACACTCCTATACTCACTCTCTGCAACTCCACCATCTTAGCGACTATCTACAACACCCAAGCAACCCAACTCCCACCCCCTAACACTACAACCACTTGCCGAATATCTAGCCACGATGCCGAAGCAGCGCAAGTTCCAAATCCATGAGGCCAACGACACCTTTGAATGTTTCCTTCTTATTCGCCCCAACGACCCCAACCTCCCTGCTCTGACCATGCTCAGAGAAGTGGTCAAGGTCCTCGAAGGCGGCCAGGGCATCTGGGGCCTCACTCGCGAGTCCTTCACCAACGCGCAGGTAGGCGATCTGCTTTTCGAGGTCATGAGTGAGGATGCTACTCCCATGGGACTGACCAATGCTGCTCTGCAGTGCATCAACCAGCAGATCGAGAACTGGGAGTATGACCAGGACATGATCCGATGGGAGCAGTATGTCGAAGGAATGGTTCTGGTCGACTATCGGTATCTGCACTAGGTGAGTGCTCCGAGCTGGGCAGATTGGTGGGATTCCTCTCACCGTGGTTTGAGTGGATGATGGGAATATTGATGGAAACTTTACTTACTGGTTCGATCTGCTATTCGGAGTGCTATCATTATTGTTTGGCCTACACAATCATATCTATGTTCAATCCTCTATGTCTTGTTGCATCTTTACTGTAGCGCTGGAGTATGTTGAGTACAGACAACAGTAACCCAAGCTATGCTTTCTGATCGAAGCTGCGTCGTGTAGGTCCATGAGATGCGACCACTTGCTAAATGATCAAGATTTGTGTAGTACAATCATACATAGCGGAATATCAGTATCTCGTGTGAACGATACCTTCTTCGTCCCAGCTGTCATGAACGACCGATAAAGTGCCTCGGGTCATTGGCAACAAGTTACTTAATAAAATTTCCAGGACTATCTCATTCAATCTTATTCGTAATTGATACTTCTCCTAGACTGTGCACCTGACTTTTTGGACGCTACCATTGATAAATGAGCATATATTTTAGTCGTACACGATTCTACCAGCTTTCGAGCTCTGTGGGCTAGTGGAACGACGACAAGCTAAACAAAAACCGTTCCTAAAATCATCATACAGGATGACGACATTTTTTTCCCTGAACTCAAGTTCGAATCTCACCAGAGGTAACAACTCCTCCATTTATTTTATGCTCTCGCGCGCCACTGAACATGTACTTTCTGGGCTTTTCTGGTGAGACTCTCTGTCGATGGCCTCTGCCATGATTCAAGCAGGATCTCGGCTGTCAGAGTGGCTGAAGTCCGGCAGATTTCGATTTGGAAAATAATGGATGACCTGGCTTGCTCGGGAATCGTCTGTTGTAGTTCCTCAACGTTAGTGAGGACGCATATCCAATATACCGGAGTGGATCTAGGTAGTACTACAACCCTGTTGACTAATAAGAGTAATGGCCTCACAGTACAGGAGTATGCTCCTAACAGAAGACTTGATCGCTTACTGTATAATTATCCAAGTAGTCTGATTTCATTGCCCAGAGTTCATGTCTTAGCGGCAGTCCCTATCTCTGTGCTGAGAGCGCATATCATACTTAACTCGAGTATAGGGACACAACTAGGGGGTACTCAAGCTTTTGCTAACCCGGGTGGTAAGCTCACCATGCACTGTACGTTTACCAAGATCCGAGACGAACCCATGTAATGATGTACAGACAAGTAACGACAGCACGGGCGAGTACGACCAGTCTGTCGCGATTAACGGGGAGGTCGTGTCCACACTATCGACCAGTGAGTCTCTCCTCTTCGTTCAGTAGATAATACTAAAAAGCGTAGATTCCGGTCAAGCTCAAGGCTGGGGGGCAGCCGTCGAATGCCAGGATGATGCGTGCTACAGCACTGTGGCTGCTCACCGTAAGTTACTCTTCCTTCGGTCAATGATCCATACTGACGGGATATAGCTTGATACCACCATTATTCTGAACTCGGGTGATTACTCGTTCGGCAATACCTTGGCCATCAAAGGCTAGCTTCTCGGGATTGACTACTCCGGACGGAGGCAAGACGTGGACTGTGGCTACTATTCAAGTTGACTCTCACACTTACAATGTGTAATGGAGTCCGAATATGTGGTCAATTGACTTTGACTTGAGATTGTGTACACTTCAGCTATTCTCGTATATAGTCACAGTAGACAAGTGGTGGTTCTCTGATGGCCTGGTTGTCTTTTCTCTCGATAGAAAGTATGGCAAGGATAGTATGACGCATTTCATACTCTTCGCCAACCCAAGATACATGTCCAGAAACAACTAGTATAATAATAATTCTGTGCTATAATAAACACACAAACCAGCGATAGCAGTGGGGATCACAATATTACAAGATTGCAAGATAGAATGAAGACGCTTCTTCTCCTTCTTCCAGGCAGCAAGATCGATCATGGAAGAGAAAAAGACGATCAACCACAAAAAGAATGGAATAATACCAAAGCTAGGGAAGAAAAATCGGAAAAGATCCACAATTGTACCATGCAAAGCAGCCGTGACGATGACGTACAAACCAAGCGCTCCTTCCGCAAGCATGATATACGTCGTACTAGCCGTTAGAGCAGTTGACCCTCGGTAGTAATCGTAATCAGGCTTGAAGGCCGAGGAGCCCTCTGCTCGAACAATCTCAGCACCATCGCATAGGGAGGCCTGTGGCCCAGCCCCTGCTTGCAGCGAATCGTTGCGAGGAGTTGTCGGATTGTCGCAGCCTGGTGCACTTCCTCGTTCTGCTGAAGATGGAACTCAGTCTCTGCGGGTTTCAACAGAATGCAGTAGACCTTACCTGGGTACAAATATTCAACTATGGTTTTCAGGGGGGCGGCGAGAAGCACAACCGCCATTACCTGTCCAAAGCTCCATCCACTGTTGTCGTCACTGTCCATCGAGTCGAGTTCCGGAATAGGAGGCCATTTTAGTGGTTTCAAGTCGGCAAGGAGACTACACAGGCCGTAGAGGAAGCTAAAAACAAGCCATAAAACCTAGATATCATTAGTCGCGAATCTGATAGGTGGAAATTATAGGCTTGGGCTCATACTTCAAAGAACATAGATGACCAATGGTCAAGGATAATGTGAAGGGTACTTGATTGCCTACACTTCCTATTTAGGATTAGTGCAAGTCATCACACACACTCACCTCTCTCTCATATATAAATAGCTTCAGTATCTTAGCTAGTTAGCTAGTTATTAAATATAATATTATTCTTTTATACTCATAGATTATAAGCTCTTATTACTTAGTATAAGATTATTATCTCTCCCTTCCTTACTTCTAATATCTTTTTTTTCTTATATTCTATATATATAATCTTACTAGTTAAATTAAAATTCTAACTACTATAGATCTACTCTACTTCTACTTTCCTTCTTAAGATAATTCTTCTGAAGAATCTAATTAAATTTATTAGATTAAGCCTCTAAGGCCTATAAATATATAAGCCTAGATCTATTCTAATCTAGTAAAATATAATAGATATTAGTATTAAGCCACACAAAGCTATCCCTATACTAAAGAAGGAAGCTAACTAGACTATCTAGCTAGAAGGCCTCTAAAGCTATCTCTATAGTAAGAATATTATCTACTAAAAGCTCCTAAAGTAATAGTATCTATCTCTCTTTTTATCTATATTCTATAATATTAAGCTAGAGCATATCTAGCAGAGCCTGCTTAAATATATTAAAGAAGAATATATACTTATAGCCTAGACTACTAAGGTCTAGTATTAAAAGAATAAATAACTTACTAGTATAGCTCCTATAGTGGTAGTGGGCTTCTTAACTTCTATAATAGAAAGGACTAAGGATACTAATCTATAGGCCTAGACTACTATAGCTATTAAATAGCTTAAGTAGACCCTTTTTATTACTATTACTAATATAGATATTAAGTATTAGATTTATAAGTAGAATACCTAGAATTAGTAGATCTAGTATAAATTTAATAAAAAGTAGAAAGCTTTTACTTATCTTAATTATTTAATATTTATTATTATTTAAATTACTATTAGTAATACTGCAAAAGCATATATATAAAGAATTAATAATATTATTCTTATTTTTAAGAAGCTCTAAAATCTTTATAAGTATTCTAGCTATAATAGTCTATATCTACTCTAGTAAAAGCTATACTAAATTAAATATAATCTAAATAATAATTATTAAATATTCCTTTAAAAGTAGCAGGCCACTATTATAGAAATCTATACTTTAGAAGAATTATCTAAATAAATAAAGTATTATCTCTTTCTATAGATAATTAAGGGTATTATTTATCTAGAAAACTTTATAATAAATATAGAGCTAATAAAAGCTAGCTAATATATTATACTAGCTAATATATATTCCTAATTTTAATATTATAAATTTAAGAGATATATAACTAGAGCTTATAAAGCTTAGTCTAATACCTCTAATAATTAGCTATCTATAAATTCTATTTAAGAGGGGTATAGAGGCTCTTTATAGTGTAGTAGATATAGTATATAGTAGAACTAGTCTAATAATATATCTTCTTACACTAATTCTAACTCTAATTTAATTTCTAGCTATCTCTCTAAGGGCCTATCTATCTTTAATCCTAATAATAAGGATATAGAAGTTATCTAATATCTATATTATAAGAAGTTTAGCAGCTATCTATTATCTAAATATTATAAATAAGATATTATATCTTATCCCTCTACTAATAATTCCACTATAAGAGGAACTTAGAGAGGTTATAGTAGAAGATATAGTAGATTTATAGCTTATACTACTTTAATATAGACTTCTTCCTTCTAGGATAATTAGCTAAATAAATATAATAGAGAGGCTAATTATATTATACTTAATAGTAATTTACTATTTATAAATATTATTAAACTCTTCTATTAATAAATATAATATAATAAAGTAGCTGCTATCCACTGTAATAAATAGTATAACTAGATATTAAATTTTAATATTAGTAATATTATAATCCTATATAGATCTTCCTTTATTAATTATTATAAATATATTATACTAGTAAAGACTGCTATAGGGCAGGTCTTCTAGATATATAGATATAGTACTATTATAGTTAATCTCATACTCTCTAATAGTATAGAGAGAATTAGTTCTCTAATCTTCCTTAAAGTTTAGTATACCCCTGTCCTCTTATATAATCTTATCTTAGTATAATATTTTACTAAACTAGATATAGATATAGTATTTAAGATAGATAATACTATTAAACTATTATATTATAGACTAACTAGAGTATTTACTAAGACTATATAAGGTTATTACTTCCTTTACACTATAGGGTAAGAGTCTATTAAAACTATTAAGTATCTTTAATAGGCTAGTAGTCTTATAGATTCTATAGATATTATATATATTTTATACTTTAGCTTTAAAGCCTTTATTAATGCTGCTTCTATTAAGAAGCCTTAATTTATCTTAATTAAACTAGTATATTACTATATAGTATATCTCTTTAAGAGATAATTATATATATTCCCTAACTATATCTCTAGATTATATCTTAAAAAAGGGGGGCTACACCAGCCATATAGGCCCTATATTATTAGTAAGAGTTACTAACTACTCTATAGCTATAATAAAAGTATTAGATTAAGCCCTAGTAAATTCCTTTATATTAATATATACAGACCTCTTAGTATCTAGGCCTATAGTAGTAAAATATACTTTCTAATAGTTATAGATAATACAATACAGTTCTATTAAGTATTTCTAATAAAATCATATACTAAAGTACTTAATAAACTTATATAAATAATTAACTATCTAGAGACATAGTTCTTCTACTATATAAAGTAAATTTATAGTAATAATATCAGTAAGTATAAGGCTATATAAAAATATGCTCTAAATTATAGTATTATCTAGGACCTAATATCTTCCTATACTCTCTAGCTAAATAGTATTACTAAAATTAAGAATCACTATCTTATTAAGCCTATAATAGTAGTTATAGTAGAGAATTAGCTCCTAAAGTACCTCTAGGGGCATCTAGTACTTATTATTAATTATCTTTTAAACTAACTCTTTTACTCTAAGATTAGAATAACCCTCTATAAGGCCCTGTATAATATATAGCTAGATATCTTATACTAGTATATACTTAGCTATAAATACTAGATATTAATTCTAAAAGAGTAGTATAAGAAGCTTAACCTCTATATAGCTAAAGGCTACTTTATTAGCTATACTAATAGCTATTATAAGATCTATAATATTATATTTAAGTATATCTTATACTTCTAAAATATTATCTTTACTAAAGAGCTATAGCTAGCTAGTAAGCCTAAAGTTTAATATAATTTAGATCTGTAAGATTAATACTACTAATAGACTATAAATTAGATAAATAACCTCTTAGAGTAGTGGTATATATCTATTAAATTCTTAGAGATATAGAATAATAGCTTTATTATACTAGCTCTGCCCTAGATTCTAATTATCCTTACCTCTATTCTATCTAATTCTACTACTACTTCTGCTTCTAAATCAGACTAACTAATTAAGTATAAATCTATAGATATTCTCCCTAAGATTCTACTTTCTTCTTCTATTAGGAATAGTCTTCCTAATACTTCTAATACTCCTACTGCTACTAATTTAACTAATAATAACTTAGAATTATATACTCTAATTAATAAGAATACTCCTATAGACCCACTAGGAACAGCTTCTATATCTAATATTTAGACTAATAAAGATCCACTACTATACTATTTAATATAGCTCTAGAAATTATTATATTAGCTTTAAAAAGTAATAGAGGGTCTTTATATATACTTTAATAAGCTATTTCTACCCTAATTAGTTTAAACTATAGATATATATATTCTATAAGTAATTCTTAAAAATATTTCTAATCTAGTCTACTAAACTAAGGTAAATCTATATACTTATATTCTTAAATTAGTAATCTCTGACCCTAATATCTTAACTAATCTAATATATAATAATTATCTTTTCTAAATATATAATAATATTATCTTCTATAAAAGGGCTTCTAGTTAGAGGGAAGTAATCTATAAAGAAGTCTAGAAGCTTATCTATAATAGTATCTTTAAGATAATAAATTACTAAAAGGAGATAAGGCTTCTACCTCTTAAGTAGATATTTAAAATTAAGAGAGATAGCTCCCTCAAAGCCTATCTTATTATTTAAGATTTTTAATAGTAAAAGGAAGTAGATTTTTATAAAGTCTATACTATAGTTATAAAGTTAATAAGCTTTAAGCTTTTCACTACTCTTACTACTTATAATAACTAGTTACTATATTATATTAATATTACTACTATATTCTTATATACCTATCTTAAAGAATCTATCTATATTAATCTTTCTAATAGTCTATAATAAGTAGGCAAGTATGCCTTACTTATAAAGATTTTATATAGTTTTAAATAATTATTCTAAGAGTAATATATCTTATTATATAACTTCCTAGTCTCTCTAGACTTTAAATAGACTTATACTAATTATTTAGTATTTATTAAGAATAATATTATAATTCTTATCTATATTAATAATATACTAATTCTCTTAAAAGATTCTAGATTTATTAATAACTTCCTAGTATAGCTAGGAAAGTCCTTTAAGTATACTAATAATAGTAAGATTTCTAATTATCTAGATATTAATATACTATGTAAGAAGAAGGGAATTTATTTTAATTAAATTATCTATATCTATAAGATATTTAAATACTTTAGTATATCTAACTATCTTCTCTATCCTATATCCTATAATAATAAAGAAGTGCTCCCTAATTATATAGAAGAGGTTTTAAAAGAAGATATTCTACTGTTTTAAGAGATAATTAGTTTATTTATATAGTTTATACTAGGGATCTAGCTAGATATTATCTACTCTATATTAAAGCTTACTTACTATATAAGGAATCCTAGCCTAGGACACTTTGTTGCTATTAAGTAGGTCTTTTACTATCTATAAAGGATATTAGTACTCTTACTTTTATATCCTTTAATACTAGGGACCCTTAATAGATATATAGATACTAACTAAGTAGGTCCCTATACTATTAAATATATTAGTACTTCTAGCTATCTATTTCTTCTTAGCTAATTACCTATATCTTAGATAAGTAAGCACCAGACTAGTATCTTACTATCTTTAATAGAATCTAAATATATTATAATAGTACTAGTAGTCTAGGAAGTAATCTAGCTATATCTTATCTTATCTAAGCTAGCTATCTTTAATAGTATTAGCTATAACCTTCTAATTATAATTTATACTAATAATATAGAGGTAAAGTTACTAAATATTAATACTAAGTTTTATTAATAGATAAAGTACATTAATATATAATATTATTTTCTATATAAAGAAGTAGATAAGGGGAAATTAGAATTTATTTATATATATATAGATAAATAGGTAGCTAATAGTTTTACTAAGCTGCTAATAAAGCCTACTTTTATCTAATTTATTAAATAACTTAGGATATTAGATCTATCCACTACTTAATCTATCTTACCTTCCTATTTAGAAAATCTGTTAAGTATAATTCCATGCTCTAGCTCTGAGTAAGAGGGGTATAAAGGGTACTCAATCACCTATACTTCCTATTTAGGATTAGCATGAGTTATTGCACACACTCACCTCTCTCTTATATATAAATAGCTTCAGTATCTTAGCTAGTTAGCTAGTCATTGAATATGACATCGTTCTTTCACACTCACAGATAACACGCGCACCCAGGAATAATGCAAGTGCGGCAAAATAGCATCCCTTCCTCATGATCCTCCACCTTTGGGTTGGGGCCTCACTCCAGTGATAGAGCTTCCATAAAAGCTTCTGAACATGATTGCTGAGAAAAGCTCGTGGCCTTCCCACGAGTAGTTTTGAGAGCGGTTGAATGAGCTTGACAACCCGGAAAAGGAAACCAAAGTTGATTGACAGCACAAGCAATATCATTGGTGCTGAGTATTCATCAACTGCACGCGGTGCTGAAAAGTAACAAATGGCGTAGTCACTCCTGGATGGCTCGGGTGTCCACGCGTCCCAACTGTAATTGCCTGTAGGCACGATCGCTGTGGTAAGCATGACAACCATTATGAACATCAAGACCAATCTCCAGTGTCGCTCTGCAGGATGGTTGTGAAGGCGGTTTCGAAGCAGTGTTAGGCAAGAGAGGTGTGTTAGGCTGGAGAACCAGGCCAAGCGTCCCACGATCAACCAATGGTAAGATGAAAGGCCACAGTGAAGCTGGGCATATCCACTGATCATGATAGCAAGTCCGGTGACAATTTGTAGATCGCTCATAGCTAATACACACTTGGTTTATCAGATGGGCTCCAAAGCAAAAGAGAAGGCGGAGTGGTTGTAACTAACCTTGATTAATGGCTGGTCGAGACGAGTCCATGGATTGGTCTTCCGCTCTGGGACTCTTCTAGCAACCCTCAAAATCATCAGATCAACTGGATTTGGTTTAAAAGTCACATCAGAAGTAAGGCTAGGGTCGACTGCGCCATTATTGGGTCGGAATGGATTCAAATCAGGGCAGTATGCAAGAAAGTAATAAGCAGTAATGATGATGACTGTTACTCCCGCACTGGCAACGTAGCTGATCAGGACCTACGCGAGACCTATCAGCACTGTTATGCTATTATCAAAAATAAAAGACGAAAGTGCCATAGCTTACACCAGTGCCAGTGATGTCAGGGTCAAATCGGACCTTCGTAGGGTGATCAGCGCAGTTATAACTGCACTTTCCAGACATTATGGCCAAGGAACAGTAATGGGAGTATAATCCCCACTGAAAGGAGCAAAGTACACAATGCCCAGGGCTGAATTGAACGAGCTTTGCTCTGCTTCAAAGGCCCATCTTCAAATCGAGTCAACTTTCAGGGGGGATGCGAACCATTTAAAAGAAACGGGCGTCTGATTCTTCTTGTGCTCAGACCTGTGGCTGTGCTGTGTTACCTATCTCTGGATGCAGGCACTGTTGTCCCTCATTAGTCATCGCTCATTGGCGTTTCAGCTCATGGTTGCTTTTTCCTGAATATGAGCTGTCATATCACCACTCAGCCAAAAAGGTGTCCAGACAACAGCAGGGATACAACATGAGCTAAGCCTCCATGCTCTGCAGGCTTCGTCCCACCCCCATTATAGGTCAATTGTGGCTTAGCATCATAAACTAGGCAACAAGGCCACAGGCCCACAACCAATGGTTATATACAGGAGAGGGTTCAAGGTATCCCCTACAAGGCATCTAATATAATGATCATGTCAAAGAACATGGCCACAGCGGTAACATCTCTCCCCTCATTCCCTCACTTCTCCAACCTGCCCCCGGAGCTACGCATTCTAATCTGGCACCAAGCCCTCCCAGAAAAAGACAGCCCAGCCCTAATCTTCTTCAAGAAAGGTTGTTGGCGTCTGCGACGCCTCTCCGAATCCGAACAAGGCTACGACCCTACCGACCCTCATCACCCACACTTCTACTTTGACCCTGAATTACTAGACCATGTCGAGGTCAATGTCCCACTGTTCTTCGTCAACCGCGAGGCGCGCAGTATTGCCCTAGCCTGGTGTCACTCGCAGGGAATCTCAATCCGCTTCTCCGGCAGCCAACAATCTCCTATCTTTGCGCGCCCATTCAATTCCGAACAGGACGTGCTATACGTCCCGCTCGATCAATGGGACGGCTTCCTCTGCGAGCCGTATGATCGGATGTTCTCCCCTGAACTTCTTGACCAATGTGTCAGCACGTACGCTCTGAGGCTGGGCGGCATTGCTGTCCCCGAGGCACAGGTTTCTGGCAACGCCGATGTACTACATCAGCTGTTCGAGTGGCCGTATTGTCCCGCGGTGCTGTATGTCATTGTCGACACACCGCCGGACCTGCGGTTGGAGTATGCAGGGGCGAGTGTCCAGCGGCGGTGGGAGGTTCAGGCCCGGGCTGGAGGGTCATTGTTCTATAACTGGAAGGACGGCCCTGGTAGCTTTGAAGAGGGGCCTGGTGGACATTCTGGTTATGCAGAATTGTTCGAGCGGATGAAGGAGGCTAGCAAAGGGCTGGGTGAAGGGATTACATTGCATAATGTCCACAGCTTTGAGGTACGGCTTGTCTTTATCGTTCAGAGATGAGGCAGATGCTGCTCAGTGCAATATCTTTGGCATGGGTTGAGGAATGGGATTTAGAGAGAAGTCAGGTTTAATTACAGCACACTGCTCGACTGAGTCTTTCACTTCCTTATTTTGGGGTCTGCACAAGAAACGGAAGATGGCTTCACAGTTGACTCGGCGGGGTGGTATTGATCCAGCTGTACTACCTGTCCTAGGGAAGAGCTAATCAACAGACTGGAGGACCGGGAAACTTTTGGCAATGTATCGAACAAGGAGTTAGCTTTCAAGTGACATCCATACGCGGTGTCAGGGTCATAAATTCATTTAAATGTGAAGGATTGGTTTTGGTGGAGTTCGATGATATTTATATATATTTTCCGAGTCTAACATAACAGCTCCGACCACATCTTCCGGACCAGACCATTGCATACAAGCGAACATAGCGGTACAAATAGCTCTTTAGAGTAGGCAAAAGATCAATGAAGGCTGGCTGCAATGGAGGTAAAAAATCCGTTTGGCAAGTCATTGGGACTGAAGCAAAAAATGGACTCGCGGGGAATCGAACCCCGGACCACCCCCATGCTAAGGGGGTATTATACCACTAAACCACAAGCCCATTTGTTGATAACACATTGGGAAATTATGATAGAGAACTCACTTGAGCTCTGCCACGTGATATTGCTGTGAAGGCCACTGTCAGTTTCTACTACTGTTAAAGATAGGGTTATAAACAATGTCTAGAAATATTATTAATGGGATGATACTCTAGTATCTATTTACTCACATGCATATGACCTGTATTCACTACCAAAGTTCATGACCTTTAAGAAGTGAATCCTGTTCCTGCTGAACTGAGCTGATACCTATGGCTAACAACATGGCTATTTCTACTTGAGCGCTTGCTTGTGCTGTTCCCATTAGTATACACCAAGGATAGTACTAGAATAGCATTATTCCTATATCTATGCCTTTCAGCGCACCCACTGCTTCCCAGCGGAGATTGTCACGTATACATTCTCTTACTCAAATTAGTTATAGGACTCCTGTCTGATAATGTATATCAGATATCTGCATATTCTATCTTTTTTAACTATAAGTGGAATACTTGAACATATTTCCCAGAATGCTAGAATGTAACTCATTTTCTTTTTCTATACGAATGTAGGGCTTTGATATGTGATTTGCGCCGGCAAAACTTTCCGGCAATGGGAATTGACTCAAATTTTGAGACTTTGTGTTTCTGCAACCTGTATCTTAGCAGAATATGTTTGGGGTAAATTGTCTTCATTGCCGTTTACTCTGTTTTGCCCAGTCTTCCTTGTGTCTCTGTACCTAATCTATATTCTTTAGAATGTCCCTGCTATAAAAGCATTCCGTTAACGCCACGAAATCCTTAATGGAATGCATAGCTTGTGGCATGGTCATCTCGTGGAATGGAGCTTGTATACATGGCATAGGTCCATGGGTGGATTTCATGGAGTGAGAAAGGTTGCAATATGCTTAGTGTCTGCGTTGTGTATATATATAGGATGGTCTACCTGTGAAAGATATTTGGCGTGAGATTCCAACAGCAAGAACACATCCATTACGATTTTGACGTGCAAGTCGGCCAATATGGCAGCATCGAAGGTTTTTCTCGCCCTCGTTGTTTCGACATTCTGTCGCAATGTCTATTCGAACCCACAACACTACCGCACTTCCTGGCCTGCCGCGGTTCAGCACCGGTGGGCAATGTTACGGGACGAGCGCGTGTCGCAAAGTCGTACTCGTCACCCACCGACCACCAGCATCCAGGACGGTCAGGTTCAATGCGGAACACCGGATGACAGCCAGCCAATGTGGTTCACTCAGGGCGGCTGTAGCCTTGCAAGCCAAGACCTCACCTACGCCGACATGAGCGGGAATACCACGGTCATCCGCACGGCCGCAAAGGGGGATCTGATCAAATTGACTTGTGACGACGTGTATTGCCCGATCCCGGCTCGACTCGACTGTTATGAACAGCCGGGGATCTGCTCGTCCGATGAATGGTGCATGATCGACATCCACGAGAGATGGGGTCCGTGGGCCATGGACCGTGATGGATCGACTCCCCAATGGGAATACTGCTACAGCGCCGCTGATTTCGTCGCCAACTCTACCGACGCGTCGTTGATCGCCAGCTACAATGCTGATTGTGTTGCCAGCACCGTTGGCGACTACGGCATCAAACTTGGACCCAAGGTGGAGGCCTGGAAACCTATCCGAGGTAGATGCGTCGCATTCCGAAAGGTGGAGGAGAGCTGCATTGGCAACCCGCTCGAGTTTGGCCCTTTTGAACCCGAATTCGGTCTGAACTATGCCCGGCAACAAAATGGTTGGCCGTTCCCTCGCCCGCTCGTTTGCGGGCCCGGGCTTACCTGCACCGGTGCTGACTTCGAGGTCCGCCCATCGACCTGCGTCGTCCAACGGCCCCCCAATACATGCTTTGCTGGTCCGTGGTGGGATTCCACCCAGTGCCCGAGAACAGAATCCGAAGCTCCCAAGGGCGGCCTAACCATGAACCAGGCGGTGGAGGCTCTTCGCAGGGCTATCTTATTGTATCCCGGCGAGATTGCGTCTCCTGGCGAGTGCGCCTATTGGGATCGCACTACTAACGTCGGCGTGAGTGTGCTCGCTACACAGCATCGGATCTACAACATAGCCGCTGCCCTGTGGCCGACGCAACTCTTCGACAGAATACCTACTTTCGAGCAAGTGATGCAACTGATTCCGGATCCCAATCTCTACGGAAGCCCCTCGGACTGCGTCGCCCAAGCCGACGTTCCTGGCTCGGCCATCAACAACGCTCTCGCCAGCGCGGCCACGCTTTCCTCGCAACCGAATCAAGTGTGGTCGCTCGTGCACTTTCTGATGCACAACCAACAAGCTCCCCTGAGTGCGAAGCGTGTTGCTGCCTCCCGCGCGCTCGCTGCTCATCTCTCGGAAAGCTTCTGGTGTGACGACTGCCGGGGCTTCTTCTCCGTTGGCGTTATCGAGGTATACGGACTTCCGCCTCCGAGCTCGAATCCTGAAGATCATGCCCGATGGTGGTGGTACGGCCACAATGTCGCTTCGGAACACGTCGCCACGACCCGTGGTGGCCATCCCTGGATCCATGAATTGGGGGAGCCGGACGTTGCTTCGTTTCAGAACCCCTACTTCATGACTTGGAAAGATGCGGTGGATATGTGGACATACGACAATTCTTAAAACCGATCACTATCAGGGCGATGTTACATCAGTGTGATATTGCCATAGCCGAGTAGCCGCTGCTATATAATGCAGATAATTCTCCAGGTATCAGCTCAGTTTGGTAGGACTTAGCTCTCGAATGTTGAAGAGTGCGTTGGCAAACAAATTGGTTGAAATTTCAATATCGTATATCATCGAACCATTTATTCCTCATATTTTATTATTTCCAAACGCGGACATCATATACAAGATAGTGAAGCAAAATAATCAAATGTCTTGCATCTCCTAGGTATCACCATCTTGATTGCAGTAGTCTTGATTGCAGTAGTCTTGCAATGACCGCTTAAACAGCATCAGGGAAAGGATGGGGGTTAGCCAAAGTCGCAGGAGCATTGCGCATTCTAGGACCGATCAGATGGTCGAAAGCAGGCGAGTGCGAGACACGGGGCGTAAGGTCCTCCAGATCCCAGAGGTATCCAAGGGTCTTGAGAACGGAAGTGGCTTGGTACGAGGCAGTCTTGCCGGTGGCGGGGTCAACACCGTAGTTCTCAATGTGTCCCTTGGGGGCATACGGCGAGATAAGCCAGGTAGGCATACGGCCGCCCAGACGGTCAAAGTTGAAGGTGTAGGTGCTGCCGTCGACGGCGGTCTCGGTGTAGGTCTTGTTGTCCGGGCGGACGGCAAGAGGGGGCTGGACGTGGTCGAAGAAACCGCCGGTCTCGTCGTAGGTGATGAGCAGGAGGGTCTTGTCCCACTGGGGCCCGGTGCGGACGGCATCGTAGATCTGCTTGACGAGGACCTGGCCGAAGGAGACGTTGCCGGAGGGGTGCATGGAGTTGGTGTCGAGGCCGCAGCAAGAGGGGTTGATGTAGGAGAGCTGGGGCAGGAGGCCGAGGTAGGCGTCCTGGTAGAAGTTCTCGAGAGGGACGACGTTCTCTTTGGCGTTCTTGGCGACCCAGCTGTAGAACAGAGCGTCGGAAAGGAAGGCGCCGTTGGTGCCGTCGTAGTTCTTCCAGCTGATGCCCTTCTCGCTGGCGGCCTGGAAGATGCTGGAGACGTCGATGCCAGAGTCGTCGAAGCTCTTGTCGTTGTTGCCGTGACCGTCGGAGGTACCAGAAAGGGCGCATAGGCGGTTGGGGTTGGTGGGCTATCTCGTCAGTATCATTGTATGCTCACGGGCAGGGGTGACCTACACCAGGGACACACGAGTGCCAGTAGTTGAAGGTGGTGAACTCGTCAACCAGGTCGACCAGAGTGGGGATCTCGTCCTCGGAGTAGTAGCCCATGACCTCCTCAGCGGCCACCTTGGGACTAAGGCCCTTGTGCACCACCTGCTGCTGGTCCACGAAGCCTTGCAGGCTGGGCTTCAGGGTACCGTCAAGGATGGCAGCGTCGCTGGGAGTGTAGGTGCCATAGAACTCCATATTGTTACCAGTGACCGAGTGATCAGGGTCGTGGATAACCGAGTCAAAGTCCTTGTAGACGCTGCACCACTTGGTGCTGCTGGGATCGCTGATATTCTGGGGGTTGCAGAAGGGGCCGTTGTTGACAACGTTGTCCAGACCCCTGCGCTTGACACCACCCAGGATGTTGTTGAAGCTGCGGTTCTCCAAAAGAATCCACACGACATTCTCGATCTTGTCCTTCAGGTTGGCAATGGACTCCTTGGAGCCAGAGGCGTAACCAAAGGGGGTGTGGCTGAACGTAGCCACGGCCGCAGCAGCAGCGCTGCTGGACAGACCGAGCAAGGGCACCAAAGTGTTGGCCTTCATGATGTATGGAAGTTGGGTTTGCTCATTTTTACTTGTACACCAGTTGGACGTCTTTTTATATTAATGCGAGTAGCTCGATTACCTTGTTGGTACCCCAACGTACTGCTATCAGGTGAACAAATGAAGAGTGACACTGGCCAGCACATGCGCTGATCGTCAAATTCTACAGGCAGGGATCATGCATCCACTACTGTCGGCACGCCTATCGGATATATCTACCGCTAAGCAGTAAGCAATAACTTCCCCTCATGGCCGTTAATGCATCGGAACCTTGCCGGCCGATTTCCGGAAGGTTGATCAAGGAAGTGGGCACATTAAGGTGCTTTTTCATTGAGATCGTCGTCTTTACTGCTTCATTTGGCGCCGATGTTCTCCGAGGTAGCATGGCTAAGTAAAACCCTGGATCGCCTTTGGAAGCTTCCATCTTATCATTGATAGTGCATCAGGAACAGGAAGGTATATAACACATGTGGGCCCGCTAAGCTTTATGAAGCTTCTGCTTGGCTTGTTGAGGTCAGCCAATCAGCATGTGGAAGAGAGCACCCTTTTCACTCTGTAATATGATTGGTTCACGCTTTGTTTCTGTATATCTGGACCCCCAATCATATCTGATTGTTTGAGCATGTACTGCAGTAAAGATGATTGAAATGTCTCGTCTGAATGTCTTGTTCTGTCTAGGCAAGAACTTGGCTACTTATGGCATCCTTCTAGATTCTTCAAGTCCAGGCATAAAGACATATACCCCAACAGACCAAGGTGATGACTCCAACTGTCCCACGTGCAATGCCAATCTCCAGCTCCCAGGGTTGACCGGACCCTGGGTCCCTGAATGAGGTTAGAGAATAGAGTCCTGATGCAACCCTAGCAATATCCGTGCCATACACACCACACTGCTCTGTGGTGTGGGTGTGCTATACCAGAATGGTTGATTTCAGTGGAATGGCCATGTACCTTTTAGATAGCATTACTATATAAAAGGCACATATAGATTATTTAATATAGGTATGTATATATTTAGTTTTTATAATTTATTATTAGAAAGGAAAATTATAAGTATTAAGATAGAATAATCTCTCTTTATTTTTTTCTCTAAGAAAGAGTGTTCAGTGTTCTATAGGGAAATTTTATATATTCTTATATCTCTACTTTTATAAGTCAAAACTTCTGAAAAGCTTTTAAATAAGATGTTTCCTCTTAGAACTTTAATATTACTATATAAAATATAGTCACCCGGTCACCCCTAGTGAATACCTAAGATATTAGACTTAGGGGTAGTGTACCTTTTATACAGTGATGTTATATACACGCAGCCAGATGAATCCGACGACCTGGACTGCGACGGCGGCGGCAATGGGTCCAACAACAGCAGTGGCATTCGAGCGCGCAGTCGGACGGCGTTGGTGGCAGATCGTACGATTCCCATAGTGAAGAAGTGCAAGGGGTTCAGGATATCGCAGTATCGAAGAAACTTTGTCTCTATGAGGTCTTCGACCTCGTCGATGAGTCTCTCAATTTCCGCTGCATCCCTGAATTGAATCGTACCACCGATCTCCTTCATTTTAACACCCGTTCGGGTATAGAAATTGGACAGTTCAATCCGCGACAAGCAAAAGATCATCTCCGAAGCGCCCCTTTGCTCCTGAGGCTGCTGTGTCATATCAGGGAAGATCTGGTCATCGTTAATGTTCAGCGGTGGCTTGGTATCCCAGCTATTCGGCGATATGGAAATACCAGTACCGCAAACTTGGCCCGCATAGCCGTCCAGTGGGAGCAGTTGCCAAAAGAGCCGCCGTCGCATCTGAACCTCAAATGGTGGCAAACCCAAGATTTCACCATCACGGTGGAGCCCCATACGTTGTGCGAGGCGAACCGCAATGCCTGTCAATATCCAAAACGTGTGAGAATCGATTTGTGTGCGCATGGCAACGAGGAATAGGGTGTAAGCCTGTAGTACCGGCATCGCTGTAGTCTTCAGCCACGACGCATTGACAAGTGCCTGGAAAATGGCGGTCCGATATCTCGACATCAAATGGTTTCTCGATTTGTTGAACTCTTGCAGACAGTCGTCGTCTGACATGGAGAACACGGCGAAATAGTAGATGACAAAAAGCAGGCATTCGTCGCTCTTCGAGGCCGCAGAAGGTCGTTTTGCAACTGTGCCTACCGTTTTTGCGACAGTCGGAACATGAAGGACCTTGCAGAGAGGCTCAACGTTTCGCACGTACGTATTCCAGAGCTTTGTAGCGTCCTCATAGCTTGGGTGTTGCTCGGTGAGGCTCTTCGTGCTTCCAAGTATTGCGCCAGAGACGGTATGTGCTGCGAGGACGCCCAGAAGTCCAGTCGGGGTGCTCTCATCCGCTCCGGTGTCGTCGTTGTAGTCATCTTGGTCGGAATCGGATAACTCACACAGGTCTCCTTCTCCAGCATCGAGGAGGAGAACATTGTCGATATAGCGAGACTTGCCGGGGGTGGAAAGAAGTTTACCAGACCTAGCTGGTTGCGTGTCCAACACTGGGCTTGGGTCCCGTGTGCTCAGCGCCGATGCCTCCGTCTCCTTGCCGCAAGGGGTTGATGTAGAGGCCATAGGAAGAAGATTGCTGTCCTGCAAAATGCTCTCGTAGCGTGCTAGACGCTCATACACGTCTTCGACCTGGCTTCGCTTCCTCTTCCGCGGCAGGGGAGCCTGGTAGACACACTGAAGTTTTGCTTTGCTGCAACTCGAGCATGTTGGCACTGCCCTATCGCATTTGATCTTTTTGCGCACGCAAGCTTGGCAGTTGAAGCGCATTGTGGTCAAGCCTGTGTCGGAGCCATTCTGCACGTCACCAGAGGGTGTCCTAGCTGGCGCAGGAGCAATTGGGACAAGGCGCGAGGCGACCATGGTGTTGGCTTGCATGACTCGATACCGTAGTTTGGATGCTTCACGTCTCTCTAAATCCGGGGAAAATATACATGAATGGACAACTATGTCCAGGGCCAGTGAACCATGTTGGGATAAGTGCGACAAGAGATGCCACAGTGCGCTAAGGGTAATGAGCTGACAGCTTCAGTAAATGTATGGCTGTAGTAAGTGGCTAAATCATGATAGAAGTAACAGTGAAAGGTTCATAATTCCTTAATTCTATGGTGTTTGGTAGTTTATCCTGATGCGTCCTTCGCTTGGTGTCTGCGCGTGCCACCAACAAATTAACAATGGATCATCCGATGCCTAGCTTGAAGCCCCTGAGCGATTTAAAAACCTAGGTGCGGAGAGTATTTGTACACCACGAAAGACTCTGAAACTTCTGCAGGACAAACTGTCTCCCTGCGAAACTTCCTCTCGTCGGTTCAACTCATACCCATCCCGTAGTCGCGCCGTGATAATAGCCTTCCTCGTCTTGGACCTAACCGACGCCTCGATACTCTTCACAATACCCTAAAATGGATACGCGACGAGCCCCAGTCCAGCCGAGGGAACCTTGGTCATCAGTCCCGCCGTCCCCTTCGCCAAACCCTTGACGACACCCAGCGCGCCCTCTTGCTTTCCCCCTTTGATCGGCTCAGTGACCAGCCCCGAGAACCCCTCCAGGATACCATCCACAAAGTCCTTCCCCCCAACCGTAGCCCCGGATTTCCAATCCTGCACAGCCCCGTAGTCCTTGGGCTGTTCGCCATACAGGCGCGGGACCTGCCGGAATCCCTCCGCCGCCGCGTGCGGAATATCCACAATGACGCCCCTGGTGTACGTCTCCACGAACTGTCCGAAGCTTTTTGCAAACTGTCCCGCCATGGCCCCTGCAGTGGCAACGGGGTGGCGCTCTTCGCCATCGAAGGAGACTTCGGCCCTACTGCGAGCGAGTTCTTTGTACGGTCTGTAAAACATGTTCGTGGTAGATTTGAGCATGTCAGTGCCGGTGCCTACGGCTGCGGAGGCGACGCCGGTGAGGGGATCCCAGCGGCGGTTTTCGATATGATGGGGTTGGTCTCGTAACTGACCAGTCAGTATTGCGACATACTCGGAGAGAGCAAACTCACCAGCGGAGATTCTTTGGATCAATCTTTAGGTGGTCGACAAGAATCTGCACGGCTTTCCTTGACAATCGAATCTCACGCTTGTACTTTGCGTATTTCCACACAGAAACTTGATCTGGGAATATTTGGCACCTCATCTGCTCAAGCGGAAGCTGACGGTAGAAGGACTGTACGGCGGCAGCGACGCCCGACTCATACTGCATATTCGCGGCAATTTCACGCGCAGCAGCAACGGTCTGTGGCTTCAGGCAGAATCGAATAGCGTCGGTCAGATTCTGAACGCCAAGTTTAGCGTGCGGAATAGGAGCTGGGCCTGCTCCAGCCCTTGCAATCATGTTACCCCAGAATTGTTGACTAAATAGTAAGCCTGTGCCCAGTTCGAACTTCGAAGGAGAACGCGAACTTACTCTCCGAAAAAGGGTACGACTACTGTTGGTTTCCCGTTGGCAAGGCCACAGGCGGTCGTCCCAGCGCCTCCGTGGTGGACAACCGCCGAAACGTGCTGAAAGAGCCATTCGTGTGGACAGTCGCCTATGAAGTAGATGTTTGGATTTCCGTCTCCAGCCAACTTGCTCCAACCTCGCGACACGATGGCACGAACACCGGACTCAGCCACTGCCTGCAATACGGTATTAGATAAGCGTTGCGGATCGTCCACAACGATGCTTCCAAAGCCGATATACACGGGTGAGGGCCTGACGCAAGAAATTGCTCGAGGTCTGGTGGTGGATGATACGACGGTGGTTGCCGGAAGAAGAAGCCGCACACATCTGTCATTCTGAGTATATTCCATGTAGACGCAATTGAGTACTAACCTATATGTTCCGCCCAGTGTCTTGGCTTTGGAACCAGATCTGGAGACCAGCAGTACGTAAAAGGGATCTTAAGTGTCTCTGCCAAACTAGGCCCCTCGACCATAGGAATGGGATCCAGGTCAATAGTGGCTCGCCATCGATTGATCACATCACCTAACCTACTCCCAGTCAGCTATAGCTATTGCATGCAGACAGGGAATCAATACCCCTGCCAGGTCAGCCACTCTACCACACCATACGAAACCCAATGCGCCGTCCGGGGACTCATATCGGACGGCTGCAGATTCGCCAACGGGTGAGGGACAGCAGTCCTGCTACTCCACGGCATGGTAAACATCAGATGCACTGGGATCTTCAACGCCTGCGCACAATGCACATGTGCGAAGCTGGGTGGATTCGCAATAATTGCGTCCGCCACAAAGGGGACCTTGGTGAGTGGGTCATTGTTGATACACGAACGCCAGTAGCCGTCCAGCATCGTCGCAACCATGGCTCGCTTTTTCTGGATCTCCCCGCGCCGAAGGCTGTTCATCTGCGGTAGGAGGCCGGGATTTTCACCATGAAGGCCATAAGTTCTGCTGGGTCACCGCCAATGGGATAGAACTCGAGTCCGGAGGACCTCACAAAATCGGCGAAAAGATCATGTGTGGCTAGACGGACGCGATGGCCGTGCTTTTGCAGTTCGGTGCCGAGTGCAATAAAAGGCTGGACGTCGCCGCGGCTGCCAACAATCTGGATCACAATATTGAGGTGGATGTTGCATTCGATGGGTTTTAGTTGCTTATCTCGATGTTGCTGCTGTTGGAGCTCTTGCTGATAGTTGGGAGGTGGGTTGTGGATGTCTTCCTGTTGCAGCTCGACGATCTGAGCGAGCGTGCGGGCGATTCTCGAGTTCAAATCAACGTCAATTATTCCATCGGCTGGTCTAGTTAGCGATGTACTACTGGATATTGTGTTTCACTTACCTGGAACATCAGCCGACTCCGCAACAAGTTCACCGTCCACCGGTGAATACGCTGGAGGTCCATCGCTTTCAGAGGATTGTGCACCTGTCTCTGGTCTTCCCATGGTTCTGAGATTACTGCCTGAAGTGCGTGGGAAAGAGGCAAGTGAGAGCGGAGGGGATATCGTCTCAAGTCATCAGGCAGACGAATAGTTATAGCAGGCTGCAAGAAGTCGATACGGACGATTCCTCTCCGTATCCGTATTGCTTGCCTCTTCAGGCATATGACGGTGGAGTCGACATTCGCCCAATAACCTTATCTGGCAAACTTTATCCCATTTTCATGCATCAACAGCAGTACTCCGTAGTTGGAACAACCTGGAATTCATCGAGTGCACATGCTACTTTGTCAGGAGCGGTGGAAGACTTGACATCTTAGTACCTTATTAATGACAAACATCTGCTCTGGGTTATGAATTCAATGTAGCTGATTCACTAGTGATGCCTTCTCTATGCCTCCCTCGATAGATCCAATCGGGCTTGATGATTTGGCAATGACCCCACCGTATCTTCGACTGAGAAGTCCCAGTTAGTTACATGTATCATATCCAATTCCCGTAATCATAATAAGGCTCAGGAAGGGGCTCATCGATTGACTCCAAGAGTGTACAAGCGCCTCCAAATTTCTCCGCCAGAATACGCTCACAGAACACATCACCGCTGGTGGTAAATTTATACCAGGCCTGGTTGAGGTTTCCTACCCGAAGCCATGTGTCATCTTTGAACCGGAGTCGGAAGTATTTCGACAGCATGTATCGCACAAACTGAAAAGTGGGAGGAGGTGTTCCACAGCCAAGCCGATAGCAATTTGGCTGGCCAGAGAACCACCTCATCTCGTCGAGGAAATCCAAAATACAGAAAGACGCGTGGTCAAGCCCGTGCAAGATATTCCCATTTGCATCGATCCAAGGACGCTCGAGACCGGGACGTGCAAGTACAAACATCTCAACTGCATCTTCCACGTTCTCTGGCATGATAATCTCCTCGAGGATAAGCACGTCGAAGAAGATAACGGTGACAGTACGGCGACGTCCGGACGTCTCTTTGGGTGGTGGATAATAACTCCTCCGCTGACGGACGCTTTCACCCTCATTTCGGATTATATTTCCGAGTATCCCACCGTGCGCAACGAAAATAAACTGCAAGAGCTGATGGAAGAGTGCCTGTGAATGGCGTCTTTCGAGGGTAGCAGGGTCATATTGCTTTGCCCCGTACCGCTCATACAAATTTGCGCCTTTCAATGTGTTCACCACATTGGCCTTTCCCTTGCTCTCCTGTACGAATATGTCCGCCAGAGGCTGGAATATATCCCCGTGCTGTTCAAATTCCTCGAATCTGAATGCGGGATACTGGAGCAGGTAGCGCTTCTCGGCCGGTGTGATAGGGTCATAATCATGATCTATCGCTTCCTCCCCGCCGTCTCTCCAGTAATTGTCCAGGAAAATCGGAAGACCACAAGTGCTCGCCAAAGTCAATGGCTCGTGGTACGCACGATACAGCGCAGCGCCTGAAAGAAAGCTCCGATACATCGCGACATGGAAGCGCTCCTTCCACACCATCCATGCTTTGGTCCTGTCTTCTGGCTCAAGACTTTCGATGCAACCAAACCAATATGGGTCACTATGCTTCTTGGCAAGCCGTTCAAGGCACTCGACCAGATGCTGGAAGTCGAACAGAATTTTCAGGTCATCCGGTGTTGGTTTGCGGACAGCTCCACTCAGTTCACCCAGTGGGAATGGAGATGGTGGCAGCTCTCCCTTCAGGATCGCTTTCTTTGCAATTTCTATTGCTCTCACCTAGAAGTTGACCGTTGGTTAGCAAGGACAGGTTTGCTGAAGGGCCAGCGGAAAGAATGAGACAGGCACTTACCGCCATCAACGCGTCCGTGAAACCCACGATCTTGAGTTGCCCAATATGCCACAGAATTGACCCTGTATGGGCCTTCCATGCTGAGTAGAATAATCTGCAAGTCAAAATGGCGTCGCGTAACTGTGAGAAGCTCTCGAGGTTGGCAAGGACGAGGCCGATGACCTCGCATGGGACTGAGTTTATTGACTGCATTGTCCAGGTCGCGTCAGATGCGAGCCTTGGTTATGGTAAGGAGACAAAATGATTCTTATGGCGATGACAGAGGGAGATAACACAGAGAGGGATGAGACGGGAGGAGATGAGGTAGAGGGAGATGAGACAGATGGAGATCAGACAGATGGAGATGAGACAGATGGAGATCAGACAGATGGAGATGAGACAGATGTAGTTGTAAGTTAGATGTTTGTGTTGGGCTGGTTAAGTCTGCTAGATATTGCACTCCGCTCACATTCACTAGCTTTTATATCATGGGTCACTCTCACAGAGCCCTCACATTGTGAATGTAGATAAGGTCCCAGCTGCTTTTACCATTGTATAATCATTGTCCACATGAATCATATCTGCTCTTGCCTTGGAAGCTATGCAGCTGGGCATACAGATGATGAGAATAATCTGCGACATGTCAAGGACGCCTTGACAGAGCTTATGGAGGTATCACGTTCCCCAGACCCTCATCAAGGAATTCTTCTCACCAGTATTGGTGTTTGTTAAAGGAAAAGGTATATCCAGTCTTAAGACCATTCTTTGCTTTCATTCTCTAGAGTTTCGTTGGAAGAGCGGTAGATAAGTCACTAAACACTGTCACTTTCGATTCTGGGTACGCAAGCAATTCTTTGCACCTTCAGGCTCCCTTTGCAGTAATTTTCACTAGAGGTAAATGACAGGGAGCTACAGAACAAACGATGCTGCTATCCAAATATCAATTGTTCCTAATACAGAATTGATATCTGTCATTATTCCGTCCTTAGTTGGAAGTTGAAGTGTGAGGAAAGCCAGCGTAAGTAGCAGATGTAAGAGACCTTAGGCAAGGCATTGCTTCCGAAACAGAAAGAAGGTGCTGAGCAGTTCTCCTAAGCAAAAATGGACATATGCTTGGTTATTGAGACCACTGATTTGTGGCCGATCCC
This sequence comes from Aspergillus quadricinctus, assembly GCA_022814375.1. NCBI lineage: Eukaryota > Fungi > Ascomycota > Eurotiomycetes > Eurotiales > Aspergillaceae > Aspergillus > Aspergillus quadricinctus. The sequence continues at coordinate 279,510 of JAKLNT010000021.1, forward strand.
TGTCATGTGTACCTTTGACAGTCATCGTCTGTTCGTGTAGCCGTCTAGCTGCGGCGATGGAACCGGGCCAGACTCCTTGTCCTTCTCTCCGATAGTATTGGCACTTCCCACGCCGGATTCTCGATGCGTTGAATGTGTTGCTCTGGCACGGGCTCCAGGTAATCGGATGTCCGTTTTCACCACTTGAAGATAATCATCCCTGACATGGGCTCCCAGGCAGTTGCATTTGCGAGACCGTTTGTTCCGTTCGTGAGTAAGAGTACGCTGGCTCTGGCCATCATCGCGTAGGTTCATCTTGAAAAATTGCCTCTTTAGGTTCAGTGCACTCTTCACCTTTTGGAGAGCTTCTCCAGCCTTCGAACCACCCTTTCTCCTGCCATCGTAAGGCTAATCCGCAGACAATACTCGATCTCCGTCTTAGAATGTTTAGACAAACTGCATTCAGAAAATGTCGCGTTCCAGAAAGTCTCCAGAGGTTTCTTAGAAGATCTCAAGACTCTGTAGTTTGGAAGAGCTATTGGAAGCACTCGAACTTTGGAATCCTAGTTTCTGCTGTTCTGGTAAGAAGACGACAAGCAGACAGGATACGGAAGAGCTTACCTAAATATCCATCTGACCGGATATTGATGGCCCCGTTTCATACCTGAGCCCGCAGTCGCTGGATATCCTGCTGTCCACGAACGGCGAGCGGCCCAGTGACCCCCTATCAATGTGTCTCCATTGCGTCTAGCCAGCGATTCATGAAGCCGGTCGATATCGAATCATCCTGGCAATGTGATTCAGCATTCAATCCGTGAAATAGGGCGGATGTCGAACGTTTGCGTCGGGGGATGGGAAAGACTGTGTCTCTTTTGCAGTGCTTAAATGAACAAAAGGGGCACAGGGGATGAGGAAGTGAGCATGCAGCAGTGGTTAGAGAAAAGTAAATAGGGACGGGAAGGAAAGAGTACAGTGGACGGTTATAGATAATCGCAACAGTGAATAAGCCATACGAGTCTAGGAAGTGACTATGCTGAGCTTGTTAATGTATCTAGCAGCAGCTGGTATATGACGAAATCCTCTACACAATGTTCAAATCCTATTTTTATATTCTGAGACAACATCATCGCGCTTCCTCTGCAGATGGGTATCCCGATTGTCCTCTTGGACTACACAAAGGTTCCTTTAAGGCAAGTACCCTTTGCCACATGTAACTAAACAAGCAACCTGACAGGATCGCCTAAATGTGTCATAAGCTCTAGCAAACTCAACTGGCATCAGGCCGGACGTGCAGTCTCTTCTGGGGGCCAGTGATCGAATTCGACCATCCAATCCGTCCGGAATTTTTCTGCCTTCTCACCCTCTAGGCCCCAGGCCGTTATGACCTCTTCTCCAAGGTCATACTCCCACACAGTGCCGATCATTAATTCAGCCCCCCCAGTCTTTCGATCTCGGTAGAATGTCAAACATTCCCAGTCTACCTGTCTTGGCGTCTCATCACGGAACTTGAACTCAAGAAATCTTAGGCGTGGCATTCTTTGCGCAGCCTTGCCTATTGCCGAGTAGAGCTTGTCGACTTCGTGACTTCTAATCAGTCCCCGTGCGTCAAATCCCATTTCATCGTAATCCCATTGATCGTCAGGACCGTCCATTTCCACGAATGTCTCTATATCGGGATCATTATCGAGAATCCATTTCCCTGTCTGAGTTAGCTTGACGTGAAGCAGTACCTCTATGCCGGCAGAACATACCATCTGCTGTATATGGGGGCATGTCAGTTATTTCAATGTCCTCCAGCATCGGCCAGTGAAGTGTATCAACGGTGACGTTATCTTCCTCCGGCGATGGCCAAAAGAGCTCACTGTTGATCCGTACATTGCTCAAGTGAAGGACTTTCAGTCGCATGGAGAGTGTCCGAAGGGCAATCGAGACCTCATCCAGCCCCCTGAACGACAGATAATTGGCTGCATCCTCAACTGGCGTCCGCGACATTTCTCGTTGCGGTGCAATCTCATACTCGAACTCCTCGACGGAAGGCGGGACTAGAGAAAGACAATGGGCAAGTTCTGGTTAAGAGAAGGTCGTCAGTACCTTTCCCATGCAGTTATAATAGTCATTGAGAGAGAAGTATACGAACGTTGTCTCTCCTCACGGAGGGCAGCGAGTGCAAATGGTGGTATGGAGTCACTTTCTCCAGCTGAAACACGGCGAACGTTGGGCAACCGGCTCAAAAGCTGAAAGAATGCCGAAGGGCGCATTGGGATCTCGAAACTCTTGGGGCTCACAGAATCTTCAAGACTGAGTGACCTGACACTGTGTAGTATAGGATATGCTGAAGCGTCTTGTTTCGTGAGATGAGCTAAGTGGCTTATAGCTTGCGCCCGCCAAAGTGCTGCAACTCCGCCGTCGTGAACATCCCAGCTCCATAATGGGACGGGGAACCTCGGAGACTCTAAATGCGCTCCAAAAAGGTCCAGCTCAATCATCAATTTGTCACAGGTTGACTCCCATCGGCTCAAGATGTGGAACATGCCCGCGAATGCCTGACGATATAAACGGTGATACAGGTACGGGAGAACACAAGGTAGCGCCCTTGGATAGTCTTCCATCGCTTTGCAAAGACTCTCTGCGAGCGCAAAATTGACATATGGGGCCCAGAGAAATCCTCCCACCCATTTGATTCTCGCGATCCGATGTTGCTTGCGAGACGTGTACGCCTCCAGCCATATCAGGGCGTAGGGTCTGAGTACGTTTATGCCTCTCCATATCATCGGCTCCAGAATCGCTTGCCATCGGCGTGAAACAACTGTGTACCTCGCGGAGCCTCCGGACTGCCACCAGTCCTCTAGGTCCTTGAAGGCATTTCGGTCGTGGGATATGTAATAGAGATGACGAAGGATTATGGTTAAGAGCTCTGTAGGAAGGGAGTCCATCTCGGGCGGAATCTGAATGGGATGCAGGATATTTGAAGTTATGTTGAGAGATTTGGGAAGGGGAAAGGAGAACAACACAATCACCTCAGGTTGAGAGACTCGCAGTCACATGATACATGCTGTCTGCTAGAGGTAAGACGTGCTCAATCTTCACTTCTGAGTAGTAGATGAGGATTATCTGATGACTTGAGGAATGCCGCCAGTCCTCTCAGAGGGTAGTCTTCGCGTCATGCGGGTATTCTATTCTTGACGGCTGTGATTTTCATTGAAATTAACAAGATTAGAGATGGTGATCTCACCATGAATTGAGATGAATTAAGTTCCTTCCTAGAGCTGACATTAAAGTGAGCGAAAAGTTTTGAATTTCATTAGCAGGAGCCATCAGCTAACATTCAACTGCAGCAACGTAGGGTACCAACAAACATCAGTCCAGGAATACAAGGTGCCCGTTCTGGTTTGTGATCCGCTCATCCAATCTCACCCATGCCCTCTTCCAGTGGCCATTTCCATCCGCCAGCTCAGCATCAAGTACTCTTCCACCTTCAGCAAGATGCACATTTCTCGCTGACGCTCCAAAATTACCGCCACGCGCCCATACAAGAGAACCGAAGTGGTTTGAGAGTACCGAGTTCAATGAGAGACTCGAACGATGCAGTTCTCCCGAGACGGAACGGCATCTAGCCGTCAGCTCATAGCCGTGCTCGAGGCTAATCTCCGTTGACGAGGAGGAAAAGTTGCCTCGGAAAGAGGGCTCCGCAGGAGGATGTTGTTGATGATGAGCCCGACCGTCATCACTGTCTGATGACGAAGAGGAAGACGAGTCCCGGCGACCATGGCCCCATTTGCCCTCTGTCTTCTCCTTCTTTTTCTTGTGCTTCTTGATCGCGTCCTCGGCGAGAGACCCAGCGATCGCTCCTCCGATAGTCCCTAGGACGCCGTGATGGACCTTATGACCGGCGTAGGCGCCGGCAGCGCCTCCAGCGACCGCTCCCATAAAGCCTCTTTCATCCTGATCCTGTGGATACGGCGGCTGAGAGGGCGGATGCTCAGGATAGGTGTCATGTGCAGGGTATGGGGGATGCGGCTGCTGCGAGCCATAGTAGTGCTGGGTGTAAGGTGGAGGTCCAGACTTGTTATATTCATTGTCGTACTGCTGTGGTCTTGTCTGCGAAGAAAATCCCGGAGCCATGCCTTCCAAAGGCTGAGATGGATATACGTTCTGAGGACGCCCATAGCTGGTTGTCGGCGGGGGCGGGGCACCATAGTTGTAAGGACGATTGTCTACCCGTGGTGAGTAAGACACCTCAGGTCCTGGAGTGACAGTCGAGGACGGTGGGGTCCATGGCCGGTTGCTGGAGTCGTCACTGAATGGGGTTTCTGGCTTTGGGCCGCCCATATAGCCAGAATTATAGTACTCTTGCGCGGACATAGTTGCGCCAAACGGAAGAAGCAGATAAACTTGAAAACAAGCGTAAATGATCTACTTCCTTCGAGATAGATAAGTAGGTGTCAAATTATGTCAAATGGACTGAGGTAGATGAAAACCTTGGGAAATGAGAAGATTTGGTACGCTGGGAAGATGAGGAGGACCGGACAGCCTTTTTAGGTAAACAAATGGGGCTGCTGACTTGGCTTTATCTTATCGGAGGCGTGGCAGTGCAGCCCCACCATGTAAGACAAATGCACTGCCACAGTGGGGTATCCATCAGCCTTATGCGAATGTGGCTTGACCCTTCCTACGTGTCAATCGACTCGTCCAGTGCATATGTAGTAGTATGAGCTATCATTACAAACATTATGCCTTGGAATGATCAAAACAAGAAGATATAGAGCGGATTGTCCCGTCGACATTGTCCATTCTTGTACTAAGCTTCCGAGTTCCGAGACATCACCTCCACCTGAACCTTGGAACGACTCCATCGGTCCACTAATCCCACTCCTCATACCCCTGACCAGCCATGACACTACTAAAGGTGTGGTTGCAATCAATCCCAGTCCTTATATCCTTGGTCCGCTATGGCATATTAGCCTAGATCAACAAGTTTTAAAGCCTTGACTGACTATAAGAAGGAAATTTAAGAAGCTCATCCCAGTTTTCCTCTTGGAGGAGGTCGACAGCTTTTTGCAGAGTACCCTTGGGAAGATAGATCTCATGGCGCTCGCCAGATTTGTCCAAAAATACCATTTTGTTCGGCTCGACTGTTTTTGTACAGGGAGGTGGAACCTCAACCGTTCTCCTACAGTTAGGTGAAACCTCAGCTGTCGCAGTAGTACCGGCTTTTGGCTTTTGGCCTGTCGAGGCTGGTGTTCTGTCTGCCATTATCGATGTGGACTGCGTTTGGAACGTCCGGTGCGATTGGCAGTGAGCTCGGAAGGAGATCAGTGTAGTAGAGGCCAAGAGCGGACACCCACAAGGGGTATCTCTGGAAGAGCTTGGAGAGAGGCACCGCCACTCTCGGTTTGATTGATCAAAGGAATGTTCGATTTGCTCCATCCTCCTGATTGGCTCGCTCAACGGCTCTCTCGATAGCCGACCTCACGGTTTCTCTAGTCTTCTTGACCTTTTCGAACTTGGCCTTGATCTTTGGATCTGCCCTCCAACCGGCTGGGCGCTTACTCGATATGACATATGGGCAGTCAATGAAGGGATGGAAATCACCGCAGATGCACTTGCGCTGATTTGAACGATTTGAATGGTCGGATTGGCCTTGAAAGGCTGCAAAGCTCGATTGCTTCTCATCGTCTGATGCGCACTCCCATCGGCGTCGGAAGAAGCTTATCTCTTTCAAGATGCTTGCGGTACCATTTGGCTGGAGCTTCTCACGCCTAATCTCCGCGAGGCCCGGCAGAAGCGGGCCAATCGCCTCGATAAACTTAAGGCTAGCCCGGTATTCAGAATATGCGAGCAGTCCAGCATCCTCGCACTCATGAATTACGGTTTCCCATTCGCTGAGCCATTCCTCCACGCTCTCATTGGGCTTCTTCTCGCCTAGCTTCTCGAATCCGTCCACAAGCTTTATCATGCGGGATAGGTCATCCGGCTTAAGCTTATCTCGCAGTTTGACCATCCTCTGCCTCTCCGAGATGTCCAGGTTCAAGATATAACGATGGTTCTGGCTGACACTTGTCTGGATGGCCGTCCACATCGCCGTCATGGCGTTTCTCTCTCGTTCATATATCTTGTACGACCACTCATATAGCTTGGATTCTTGCTGCCAGGCCCATCGGTCATCTGAATTCATCTGGTTGAACGGCTTTGCTGGGACAGGCATCGTTGGCTCCACGGGTTCCTCTATGGTTATTGCCTCATCATCTGGATCAATGTATTTCCAGACGCCTCTCCGCTTGGCGAGACCCTTGATATACGCGCTCCATGTCCACCAATCATCTGGCTCATCTAGTATGATTGGGACCTTGGTTGCGGACATGAGATCGATTTGGGTAGCCAAATAATCCGGAACTTCAGTGGTGCTGAGATACCTTATGAATAGTTTCACACTTTCCTCAAACGGAAATAAACAATCACAAGGGGCCTTCGACCGAACCGATTAGAAGTGGCCACGCCGACTGACGTTGTATGACTGGTAGGAGATTAATAGGAGTGAGGGTCTAGACGATTCTTGTCAATCTCCTCTTAACATAAACGGAAAGCCGATAATCGCTTAATAATCACCAAAATTCGCGGTAATTCCCTTTTTGAGTTTAGCGTTTATTCCTCCTCTGCCACCTTTCTAAGACCCTAGAGCTCATATAGCAGTGTATAAATCTAAGAAAACTAAGAAAGAACTGGCAGCATGAGACTGAATAAATGTCATGTCTTCGTTATTGATGATGGAGATATCTCGTAGTCTAACTGTGGAATTATAGGAACAGAAAAGTAACATCATCAAGCTCGAGCGCACATGGGTATAGCCTGGAGGCATGCTTCACTCGCGCCCTGATTCCTGACAAAAGTGTCGGCCAGTAGACAGTATGTCGACAGTCCGAGATCCGACGATATGCCGATGTCGAGCCCAGGAGCGTCAAATGAGGGTATCAGAACGAGGATAGGAGCATAACAGTGCGAGAGACGTTCGACCACTCAGGCACTGCAGTCCATGAGTCTGCGACGGGTTCGCAAAAGGTTGCAATGCACTTGGGAAACGCCGTTCACTCAAGAAAAGTGAATACCTTCTGTATTGAATCCATGCAGAAGGTGGAGGAAGTTATTTTCGTCACACTTCTGGGCACGAGCGTTCGCCAAATTGGCCTGCTCCAAGACTCGTTGGATCTTCACTTGAACCAGTTTCGTCACCATGGCCCGAGGGACTTGTTGGTCGCCGATTGCCACAAGTGAGCCCTTGCTGGCAGTGACTGGAGCATCGTTTTCCCCTCCCAAATCCATGAAGATATCATCTTCGTCGTCACCTCCCACGACCGCCTCGTCGTCATCCTGCCCCATATCCATATCCTCATCAGCACCTTGCAGGGCAGAAACATCCTTGCCCTGGAGGAAATCAATGTCCGACTGAGTAACCTTCTCTGGGTGCATGGAAACCCATGTGATCCAGTTGCGCTCGATCAGCGCACGCACTTTTGTGGCCATGAAACCAGCCCGCAGGGTCTTGTTCTTTCGTACGAAGCAGATGCGGAGCATACCGTCCCATTCATCCCAGCTGATGTTCGGTCGGTCGGCCTTGGGCTCAATTCGGACGACACTAGACTCGACTTGTGGAGGGGGTCGGAAGTTATTCTTGCCCACTTTCATAACATGCGAGATTCGAGAGAAGAACTGTGCGTTGACTGATAGTCGGGAATATAACGAGTCTCCGGGGCGGGCGATCAATCGAAGGGCAAATTCACGTTGGACCATGAGAATGCAGGTCTTTGGGGGATTAGGCATGGAGAGGAGCTTGAAGATGAGCGGGGAGGAGATCTGCGGAGGACTCGTTAGTGTTTACCACAACGCAGGACCACGTGTGAACATACCTGATAAGGAGTGTTACTGATGCAAACTTGGAAGGGAGGGAGCTTGGATAGATCCGTCTTGACGAAATCACCCAGAATAACCTGGAGTTTCTTTTCCGCAGGCGTCCCCTGAACTGTTTTGGTAACCTCGGCCGCCATTCGAGGATCCAGTTCGACAGCAATGACCTTCTTCGCTTTCTCGAGAATTCGTGTCGTCAGGATACCCGTACCCGGACCAACTTCGAGTACCGTCTGGCTCGGCTGAACGTTGGCCTTGTCGACGATGGCATCGGCGATTGTTGGGTTTTTCAGGATGTGCTGGCCGATGTCCGTATTGAACTTGAATATCGCCGAGGCTGCTTTGGAGAGTGGCGCACCACCGGGCTTTTGATACGGAGAGCTGGAGGGCGCATTGCGCTTCCCTCGTGCGGCTTTGCCCATTGTGATGTCTGTAGGTGGAGTTGATATGTTGATATGGACGGTTGAAGGCGCTGATCACGTTTCTGAAATTTTTTGTCAAATGTTATCTGATAAGGGCATTGCTCGATCAGGTTAGGCGGACGACAGATCATGTGATCTCCGCCTGCCAGATCCGCGTTGATTGGTTGATGATGAAACCAGGACATAATTGGACAATCGACCGGAACTTTGATGCCTCAGGCAAGAAGCAGTCTACCATCCCAGCTGCATCAACTTCCATGAGTCCTTCCGTGCGAATTTGGTTGTTTCCTGTTCCTCTTTTCCGTCTCTTGTCATCTTGTGACTGGTTTGGCTAATACAAAACCTACAGTCAAAACCTTTGATGTTCTAGACCCAGAGATCTCCTTGGTATTTCGCAGTTCATTATGGCAGGTGAATGAGTACAACAAGTCTCTGTCGACCTGTATCGACAGAAATGAGACATCATGCTGAGTTGATCCGAAGAAAAGCCGCGCCACAGGATAGGCCTCCAATCACAAGCAGTAGGCTATGTATTTCATACTCCCTACAAGGTAGCTCTCTCTGAACATCAAGAGCTCGCTAATCGGCCCGAAATCCCGCCATATGAGTCATGACTTGGTTGACGGGACAAGAAAGCCAAGCATTATCTCGTATTTGGTCTTGTGCTTACTTCAATGACATCTTGATCTCGGAGATAACTTCATGATATCGCGGAGAAAAGGCTTCAATACGAGCATTTCAAGTACTCGGCGCCTGTGTTGTTGTCGCTGCTTAGAAATCATCATATTGAGGTTGCTGGAGATGGAATCAGAAAGATACACACTCCAGCATGTGGGTATTGAGGGCTGCGGTATAAAAGCATGCTCGCTGCATGCCCTTGAAGAATATCGATTGTCAGTTCAGACTTTATTTCCCTTTCGACGGCTTCAAGAAGACTACAGCGAAAGCTGATATAGACACCGAAGCAGAAGAATTGAAAATGGCGGCTGAGCTTCCCCCCTTGCTGATGGCTTCACTGGAGCAAACGAAAGTCACCTATCGTCAGCTTGGGAAGAGTGGTCTACGCGTTTCAGTGCCCATTCTCGGTGGCATGAGCATTGGTTCCCCGGAATGGGGATCGTGGATTCTTGGCGAGGAGAAGGTGAGTCCTGGACATTCAAGTTGATCATGAAATAGACTGACACATTATCAGGCACTGCCCTTGCTGAAAGCTGCCTATGACCGAGGCCTTACCACTGTTAGTATTTCTCTGCACTATATGACGAGCAGTGACTAAGTTGGAACAGTGGGACACCGCGAACAACTATTCCAACGGCAAATCGGAAGTGATCATTGGCAAGGCCATTAAACATTACAATCTTCCTCGGCATAAGATCCTCATTCTTACGAAATGCTGGTCACCTGTCAGTGAACACGACAACAAGTATGTTGTCCCGTTCGCCGACCAAATGCGACAGGATAAGGAATACGTCAATCAATTTGGTATGTAACTGATCTCTCTTCACCACATATCACACTGACCCTCCAGGCCTCTCCCGCCAAGCGATCTTCAACGCCGTCAACGCCTCGCTGAAACGCCTGGGTACGGAGTACATCGATCTCTTTCAGATCCATCGCTTCGACCCCTTCACCCCGATTGAAGAGATCATGGAAGCTCTCCATGATCTTGTCCGAAGCGGGAAGGTGCGATACATCGGCGCGAGCTCGATGCGGACGTATCAGTTCATCATAATGCAGCATTGCGCGGAGAAGCATGGGTGGACTAAGTTTGTCTCCATGCAGAATCAGTATAGTCTTCTCTACCGCGAGGAGGAGCGGGAGATGAATCGCTTCTGCAATGAGACAGGCGTTGGTCTGATTCCTGTAAGTCCCGTTGACCTACCTGATGAAAGATCGGCTCACAAGCATACTTAATAGTGGGCTCCTCTCGACGGGGGTAAACTTGCTCGTCCGCTCTCGCAAGTTCGAGGAACCACTCGCTCGGAGAAAAATGACCCGAACTCAGTGAATGAGGCTGATGCGGTGATCATCTCCAGAGTGGAGGAGCTGGCAAAGAAGAGGGGCTGGACAATGGGTCAGGTGGCTTTGTCTTGGGTCAACAAGCGTGTCGCCAGTCCGATTGTTGGCTTCAGCTCTGTTGAGCGAATGGACGAGATGATACAAGTGAAGGATAAGCTCTTGACCGCTGACGAGGAGAGATACTTGGAGGAGCCATACGTGCCTAAGCCAGTTGGCGGTCATGATTAGTTATATGGAAGATAGCTGTAGCTACAGTGCTCATAGTTATAGTCCTTCCCATCCGAAATGAAACATCAGCCAACACGCATGACAATCCCATAATACCCTCACATCAAACCGTCGGCGTCGACCCCCCATACGAATGAATCTGTAGCACCATCAGTAGCCATCCCACACCACCAGCCCCAACTCAAACAAACATACCGTCTCATCAAAACACCCCTCCGGCGTCTGATACCCATACGGCCCCGTATTAATATACAACCTCCCCTGATCCCCACAAACATACCAAGCCGCCACATTCGGCCTCGCAATATCACCCACGCTCCACGTCACCGCATCACCCTGGAACCCAAAGCTGCCGTACGCGTTCTGCGTCTCGTTGAACCACGTCTGCAGGGCGCGCTGCGTCTTGTTGACGGGGTCCTCGACGTTCATGTACAGCTGGCCTGCGCCGGTGTTGTAGACTAGTTGCCCGGAGATGATGTTGAATTGCCCGGCGTGGGTGTTGGAGGAGAGGTAGGCTGGTCCCGGGGTTGCGCTGGGGATGGTCTGTAGGTAGCTGTGGTAGGCTGGGGTTTCGACGGCGCGGATGAAGGACCAGCCTGATTGGACGGTTGGGAGGGTGGTTGTTGTTGGGGATGGGGTGGTTTGGGCGGAGGAGGTGAGGGCGAGGAGGAGGGGGAGGGTTAGTTTGGGGAGCATTTTGTTGATTGTCTGGCTCGCTGTGAAGAGTACTTGGTATGGTTAGTGGGCTGCCTCTGGCAGGCAATGATGTCGATATATAGATCAAGTCGGGATATCGGTGCGAAAGCCGCTCATCTTCCCATTCTTCCGCTCCGCGCCAGGAGGAGCAAGGTCAGATGAAACAATCTGGGGTACGAAGGGTTTCATCATGGCGATCATTGCTTGAATCTTACTAGATACGTGCCAAATGGAGGTTACGATTCTTCACGGCAGGTGGTTTGCGGGGTGGTAATATCTGGTGCATATTTTATTGGCCGGATAAATTGAAGTCTCTGATGATGTAGTCATTCCTCCATGGTAGGATATATGGCTACAGTATCTATGGTGCCTTGCGTAGACCTTCATGTTTCACTACCCAGCTGCCATCAGAAGGGAACCCCGGAGTGTCGTCGTGGGATCCGTTCCAGCCAGCAGCCATATACGCCACGGCATACAAGAAACCCGCGTTCCCCGGCATAAAGGGAGGAGGGGTGCCCCCTGTCACGCAGTATTCGTCAGTGAACTAGACCATACAGGGAAGGGGAGATTTACCGTCACCGCCACGGACCGCGAATCCTAAAGGGTTGTTAGCTTTGTACTATGACGGGCAGGATACATACCGGCATCATCGAAGATCCAATAGTCATAGGCGGTTAGATGACCTATAGCCCTTTCTGGGCTCCCAACGCGAGCAGCATTAATGGCCAGGACAGGTCTCCCCCATCCTCTAATCTTGTCATCTGTCCAGACTTCCCAGACCTTCTTGGCGGTTGCCAATGCGACTTTAGTATCCACTGCCAGTGTATCGGGGAGGATGCCCTGCAGCATAATCAAGCTGCGAGTATCTCCAATAAGAGAGGTATCACTCCACCAGGAGCTATTCAGGCCTTGGTAGACGGCATAAAGACCGTCAACTTGAGGCGGAGGAGCGAGGTTCTCCGCAACGATTGTCCATGCATTAGGCACTCGCTGGCCGAGTTTTCTCTTCCATGAGCGGGCGACATCTAGGCCATATCGCCAGTATGCAACCTTGCAGAAATTAGCACTGTTAAGCACATGAGACTGTGGATATACCTCGTATGCTAGATTCAGGCTCTGCGTGGGTGGAGTATTTTCGGTGACACCGTATGCTCTGTCTCAAATCAGTTAGGTCCTCGAATGACAAATAAACATACGGCGGTCCCAGATCATAGTAACCGGAAGTCTCGTTCTTCCAAGCATACGATGCCATATAGTCTGCAGTAGCTGTCAAGATGGGATCCCATCGTTCAAGAGTCTGGCGTGTTGGCGAGGCTTGGTAGGCCAAGGTCGCAAGGTACATAGGATGAGGCTGATCTGTTAGATTACTTTAATATAGTATATGAAATACTGACCTGCTGCCACATGAGAAGGCCGTTGATCCCGCCAGGTGAGCTGACTCCAGTCTCAATATCGGTCATTTTGGGCCACCTGTGCTCTGTGAGTAGTCAATCAAGGAATATGCACAACAGAACAGACCTTGCTCCATCCCATCCCATAGACTTGGCTTGTGCCAGAGATGAAGGTAGCAAGGTCTCGTACAAGGCTGGAAAGATATTATCAAAATGTTCTTGCCGACCCCAAGTCGCCCAGTGGGCATTGTGCCAGACTACCATTTCCATATGGAATTTGCCTGTAGATAGCTGTGAGTGGCTGTTCCATATTGGATCATTGCAAGTAACATACCATACCACCCATTGTTCATCAGTCCACTCTCCTGGGGTGACTGTCCTTTAGCCGCACTGTTGATGCGCACATGATATAGTGACAGGATGATGCGACGCTGAAGTTCATCCGCTTTAGGATTGGACGATGCCGTGAGGTCGACAAAGCCTCCACGAGTCCAGTATTTCTTCCAGTCGATGGGATTTCGGTGTTGGATAGCCGTTGGGGAGTCCGGTACCTGCTTGTCGGGTGCGAAATTGGCAGTGAATGTAAGGGTAGAGGAGGATGAAGGCGCAAGGGTATAGCGGTGAGTCTCATTGCTGGCGCGAGACAACTGTAAAGAAGAAGTGGGCCATTGAAGATTGACGAAATACGTCGTCTCTTGTAGCTGATGGAGAATATGTGCCCCGTCTTTTGTGTTTCTAACAATCGACGTGGTATGGTTCTGCGGGAAATCGTAACTGCCGACAAACAGTTCATATTTGTACTTTGTTGAGTGAATCGGAGGGTAAGGGAAGTCCAATCCAACAGTCAGATCTCCAGAAGAGAGAAGATCAGACTGAATCTCGAAAACAGCCGAGTCAGACTCGAAATCACCCTGCGTCACCACTTTCACCAGTTGACCGCCCACTCTGAACGTGGAGGTGATTACGCCGGTCCACAGATTCAGTTCTTGATGCGGCTCACTGATCTGTGACGCTGTGAGAAACTCGTTCTTGTACTGAAGCCCGATTCGTCCCAAGTTGATTCGGTTCGGGTTGGAAATAAGCCATTGCGATGCTTGTGGCAGACGGGGGTCCGGAATGTCGTAGGAGACGTTTCGGCCGTGTGTCAACATCGCCACACCATGATAGTCCTCGATTTTCTCGCTATCTTACTTTAGATACCAAATCTCTTGTTCTTTCGAAGTGTAAAGTGGAGAGAGTACCCATCTGTTGGCAATGAATCATTGTGCCAGGCCCAGCTTGACAGAGTATTGAATGGGAGGAAAGACTGCAATCACATTAAGTCATTGTCTGAAATGAAGGGAGTAAGCAAATACCTGCATGCCTGTGTTATCGACATTAAAGGCGAAGTTTCCATTGCCGACTTGGAGAGGCGTTGTTTCATTGTCGATTAGACTCGTGCGGACAACATTATACTTGGACACTACATGCTGTCTGCTCTCGTCAGTGAGCCTTTAATGGAAGATCGAAGTGCCAAACTGAACCCACCGGCCGATTCGTCCTAGAGCAAGCTTTGACACCAAGAACAAGATTAGAAGACTTTTTCTAGCCATTGTTGGTTAAGGACTGCCCTATAGAAGATAGATATCTTTTGTGAGGATACTCGAAATCTTTATACATGCTCGGGTTAAACGATTCCGATAATCTGGGGTAAGACATACCCCGCAGAGCCATCATATTAACAATCAATTTATGCGCCAATTGGATCTAAACAGCAAATACAGGCTATATAGAGGTAGTATTGGCCAAGAAACTGTGCACTGTAAGGTAATTGCCAAGGGTGGGGAGCTTAGGCACTCCTAGGACCCTGACCGATACTCTCTGTACAAACTTTTCTCACAGATGAATCCAAACTTTAGTATATGTTCGACTATCAAGAGTCCTTCTTAGGGAGCTATGCCCCTTAATTACTTGCCTCCACCTATGTCTAGATCTGGCTAGACAGCGTAGACGGGAGATGACTTTTTCACTCACCAGTGAGCGGCGCTTTGCCGAGTGAATGATTAGGAGAGCATAGCTGATGTTGTAGCTTGGTAGATTTGACTGTAGGAAAGATAATGTGTGTTAGACAATATAGTAAACGTCTATGAGACTATTCCATATAACCAGCATCTAGGGACAGCATCACCTGTCTTGGTCTTCTTCTTTCAACATCTCAAACTTATGAAGCCTCCCTTTGTTCCCTGAGTTCAAGTTGATGATAGAAAGCCATGTGCTTTGTTTGTTAAGAATTTTTTTATGGTGATCTTCTCAGACTCTGAACTTCAGTCCATGGAAGCTCCGTGGTTGTCGAATATTTGGCCTATGTGCCTCAGTATCTCCCTTTACAGAGTACACAGAACGGCTCGGAGTCCAAGGAATTGACACTGTCTCGAAGGCCTAGGGAAATGGCCGGCTATACTGCGCTCTCTGTCCCGAGAAGCTCATCAAAGTCCACTCGCATCGCTCTGGTAAGATACTGCAATACAGTGAGGTCCGTGTCGCTGAGGTGGCTGCCACCTGCCCCGGCGATGCCATACCAATGGCACCCTTTCGTAGGGACTGTCGATTCCCCAGCGATGACACATGGTCTATAACCTCTGATCGATGGATGTCCATCATGACACATTGTTCCCAATACCATATCGATGGGTTGATCTTATTCCGACCGTTTGTTCTGCTATGTATTCCGTCATTTCTATCATCCTTCTTTGCTCAGGGTACTTTCCAGTGCCATAGCCTTCTCAAGTCAGCTGGGATGTGGAATTGTAAGACTCACCTTGGATGGTACAACGACGAAGAATTCCCTAGCAGAGGTTCTCCAACAGAGCTGGTTTATGGTTACCCCACTATGTATAACCCACCCCACTTCCGTCATTCTCCCGAACTCAACCATCTCACTTCCCACTCTTGATACCATAGCAAAGCATCTTCAGACGGTACAAGAACCAAAATGACCATCATCCACGTCGTCCAGTTCCAATTCAAACCTACCGCCAGCCCGGAAGTCATCAAAGACGTATGTCCCGACCACCAATTCCAGGGCAGATACTGATTACTGAACCATATCATCCAGACATGCACCCGTATGCTCAATCTAAGGGAGAACTGCATCCACCCCACAACGCAAAAACCTTACATCAAGGCTTCCGCGGGTGGAAAGGACAACTCGATCGAGGGATTGCAGGTATGTCAACAGCAACCTGGTTATATGGTCGTGCTGACGGCGAAGAACGGAATCACGCATGTGTTTGTCGTTGAGTTCGAGAACGAGGATGATCGGGAGTACTATGTGCGGACGGACCCGGCGCATCAGGCGTTTGTGAAGACTCTGGATGGGGTGATTGAGAAGGCGCAGGTGGTTGATTTTACGCCTGGTGTGTTCTGAAACAGCATTTGAACTTGGGTCTGTCTTCGAGAAGTACGTAGCTTCAGGGTGGTTTCATGTCAGTATCAATGGGAATGCGACCTAGGTTTATTGCCTGAATTTTAGCCTGGGCCCGACGACAGTCCTTGGAGGTTTCGAGCCATAGTAGCCCCGACACAGTCTCTTTCACACAATATTTCCTCCTCGAGAGGCCGTCTTGATCCGAGAATAAGAGTCGAGAGACGACCGCTCACTATACCCTTCTGTATACAGACGAGGTCTGGTGAGCGGGCCTTATCCTTAAGATCTACAAAATCCGTGAACCAAAGGGAAGAGCGCAGGACTGCAGAGCAAAGACATATCATCTATCATTCTGACGCAGCAGCATCAGCCATCTGATCCCTTCTTTGAGCGATCGACTCTTGCAGCATAGCATTTTATAGGCCTCCAGCCCATTCGATCAGCGGCGATTGCTAACTGGTCAGATGGAGCCACTTGACCAAGCTTCGAAAGATGATCATCCTGTTAATTTGTCATCGCATCTGATCGTCCATATATGTCTTGGCGGAACACTTTTCCCGGTGCCCGAGTCCTTGGTCTCGGGGACCATTTCGGGAACTCCCCGGTCCCCACAAAATATTGCCAAGTGATCCACATAATATGAGATATGGAGCCTATGGAGGATCAGGAGAATGGGTTGTCCTTTAGATGAGCATCTACATTATTAAGGGGTCATGCTTTCGTGGCTGAAGTCAACTGTGGATATATTTATGCCTGGCTCTGGACCTGGTCACCGGAGAGTCGCCGTCCAAGAAATCGCTGTAATATACGACGCAAGGTCTCACTTGCTACTCCATATACGAAAGTCGACTAGTCCCCCCTTAGCCAGAGCATTGCGCTATTGACTCATGTGGAGGCTTGGAGCGCTCTTTGCTACAGGCTACAGGCTACAGAACGCCGCGTACCTAATCTGCGGCCGGTTCCGGGCAGCCGCTCTCAATGGCTTGAGCCGGGGAAATTCCGTCCCTTTAACGCCAGCTGATTTTCATCGATAGCGTCATTGTCATCTGGTGCAAGGATTCTGCGTCGGCGAACTGGCTGCAAGAGTTCCCTATTCGCCAGGCGGCCGGCTCATCCACGCAGGCAACAATGCTTTGTGGCTGAGTCGATCATCCGGCTGACGTCG
The DNA here is from genome assembly GCA_022814375.1 of Aspergillus quadricinctus. NCBI lineage: Eukaryota > Fungi > Ascomycota > Eurotiomycetes > Eurotiales > Aspergillaceae > Aspergillus > Aspergillus quadricinctus. The sequence continues at coordinate 296,715 of JAKLNT010000021.1, forward strand.
GTAAGGTACTCTCTATTTCCGAGCGAGTTTCGCATCACCTGGTTGGTCATAAAATTCTTTTGCTCACCGTTCAAGCTGCCTGTATGCTCCAAATGTGTCCTCTCAGGTCTGGCGATAGCGAAACTGCAGTGATCCCGTCGTAGGCCGCAGTAGCCGCATTGAATAAGCAAATAAGCATGTTGAAAAGGGATGCGAGGCAGCGAGGACGAAAAATCCAGGCAGAAGAGGCCAGAAATCCTATCCAGTTACCGGACTATAATTGCTGCATCGATGGCTGCAGGGAGGAGGATGCCGGGCAAATGATGTGAGTTGTTCTTCGGGTTCCATGGGTCCCCGATATAGTATGTTCAGATCCCCGTCCTACCTGTATCACCGCAGGAATTGAATGGTTCATGTAAATCAAATATCCTCGTTGTTCCAAAAATATCGCATTCGGAGACATACCGCGTTTATTCAATTTCCGTGAGGGTAGAGGTGGAGGACGGTGGAGGTTGAACGGAGATATAGCCGTCCCCGAGACATCAACTGTGGTCGCCGATTCGGGGAGCTCGGGAATCCCTCCAGGCTCCAGCTGGGCTTCACATTTTATTATTATTCTCTTTCGCGCATCGGGGATCCTTGGATCCCTGGATCCCATTCAGACTTGCAGGAACCCGACAAGTAAATGCCACTGACGTCTAGTGAACGATGTAAAAGCGAACTTGGTCACTTCGAGCCACTGTAAAACTCGGGATACTTTGATAATGACACAGAGCCATCGAGTATAACCATGCAGCAGGATTCCGCATCATCAAAGCCTCCCCGGCAGCTGTCATCGCTGGCGTGTATGACCTGTCGTCGCCGGCATCTGAAATGTGACGCCCAGATGCCATGTAGCCGCTGCCAGGCCTCCAACACGGAATGTCGCTATATTCAATCCAGACGCGGACTGCGAACAAAGAACGGCGATCCTCCCCAGCAGCTGCTGGATGATAACGCCTCCCTTTTCTCTGGAATCGATCCTGATACTTTCTCGGACTGGCTCAGTGGGACGACTCTCACCTCTGATCTTGTAGATGTATGGACCTTCCTCCGGAGGATGATATGGGCGAGGAGTCACTGACAAAACCAGATAGGTCAAGCACTCTTCCAACCACAACTCGACGCTCCCCAGACGTTAGACATTTCAGGTCTGCCAGAAAATGCACTTGCGTGGCCCGAGCTAGAGAACACCGTAACACCAGAAGTTGCATATGATCCCATGATCCAGCTGTATTACCAAACTTTCCACCGCTCGCATCCGCTCCTGATTCCAAGGAAAGCACTTCACTCGCCGTTATCGGGGAAGATACCACAATACATCCTGTCCATCATGCGCTTCATCGGCGCTCACCAGCACCCGGATTCATCCCTCAAAGAGCTCTTCCGCCAATCTGCCTATTCAGTGCTGTCCGACTCAACGCCTCGTGACGGATTCAAGGTCCAGGGAATGGTTCTTCTTGCCATTGTTGATCATGCATGTGGCGCTGAAGACAGTGCAACCCGTATCATGCAGGCTGCCGTTAGCCTGGCATTGGAACTGGGTATGAACAAAGCCGCATTCGCGGCGGAACACTCCGGCGGAAATCCCATATTGGAGGAGAGTTGGCGGCGGACTTATTGGGAGCTGTACGTCGTGGACGGATACTTGGCTGCGATGCGTGATCAGAGCGCGCTCCAACTGTTCTATACCCCTGCAGACGTGAGGTTGCCTTGCGATGAAGAGCTTTACAACTCCGGGGACGCAGTATGTTGTTTATGCTTCCTTCTGGACGCCTGCGCTGATACCTGCTAGGTCATACTGAGCAATCTGACTTTCAAAGACCTCATCAACAAGTGGAACTTCGACGAGGAAAGGCGGTTCCCTTCATCCACGTACAGGATCCAGGCCGTGCGCCTGCTTGGCATGGTCATGGAATTAAATCGATCGCTGGATATCGACCTGGACGCTCGGATCGAGACCATCGACGCTGCCCTGGTTACATCTTTGATGCAACTTCCATCCTCCCAGCGGGATGCATACGGCAGCCCATCCAGCCTAGATGAAATGACCTTTCAAGCTCAAATGACGAGCTACCTGTGCGTGCACCAACTATCCAGCCCACCTGCGTTCCCATGACAACTGACCCTGCCCAGTGCGCTGATCTACCTCCACCACCCTCGGTCAAACATGCGATACGCTTCCATCCACGCTCACACCTCTTGCACGCGCCTCCCAACAACCCGCGAGACGACTCCTCCCTCCGACTCCCTCGACCTCCATTCGCAGAAGCTCCTGCGAGCGGCAGATCTGCTGTGTAATCTGGCCACCCTGCCGAGTCCGGTCAAATATCGCACCCCGTTCTTCACCTGCGCGCTTGCCATGTGTGTGGTGGTGCACACGGTTGCGTGCTTGTTTGTCCCCATGCCAGAGAAACAGGAGTCGATCAAGGCGAGAATCCAGCTTGGAGTGGGCGCGCTGCATGTGTTGGGGAAGTCGTGGCCGCTGGCGAAGACGGTTAGACAGCGGTTGATCGCTATGTATCAGGAGCTGGGGTTGCGATGTCAATAATTTTCGCTTTGCGGTTAAAATCCAAGATACCCTGTGCACTACTTAGCTTTGTTTTTGGCCCATCGACACACGTCCTCAGCCTGGTATGCGGACTGGTCTTTCTGGTAGACCTGTCAGTTGTTGCCCCTTTGCAGTCTCTATTCATCATTCCGCAGATTAGATTGCATTGTCGAGCGGCGGCCCTTTTCCTTCATTATGAAATAGGCGCAGGTTTAGAAGCGTGTGGATGGAGGCTTCGGCAAGATGGTTCTTGTGTGTGTACTGGAGCAAGCACACAAGTCACATGCTTCATAAAATAAATAGCACAGTAGATAACAATACCACGTTCTAAATATATTAGAAGGATATTGCAAAGCAACTGCCTATCTACAAGTATTTGGCCGTATATCCCAAGAAACATCTTGCGGCAAGACTCGAGAGGGCAAAGACGGAAAGATGTATATATATTTGCAGGCTTGAAATGCCAGAACAGAGTGTGGGTATGTACTTAAGGGATTTTATATGCATGAATCGGCGTGGATCTATCTGCTGTGGTTCGTGCCGCCGACGTGGCTGATCAGAGGGCGAGTGTTGTGTTAGGGCAGACCATAAAGTCTTGCGTTTCGAACTGAGGTTCTTCGCTTTCTGTCGGCGATAGTCGAGAAAGGAAGTCATCATGAAGATCAATGGAGGCGAGGATCTCGACAAGCATTATGTGTCGTACTATCCTACCCAGGCGTCTTTGTGCCTGCCTGCACCGCCGAACATCTGCCAGGCTCCTAGGTCCAACACTGTATATGCACCAGCTGCCCTGGCGCCATATGACCAAAATGCGCAACGTATAAATCGAGTAAAGAGCGAGCTGGGTAATGAAGCTACCTCTGGAACTCTTGCTCCATCGCTTGCGCTATTCCGTCTGTCCGACGAGAGTCTTGTCAGTTCAGTCAAAGAACGTCAATGGTGATCTCAGACTGGGAATACCTCTCATTCCGGAAAGCGCCTCAAATGCGACCGCACAATTAGACAGAATCTTGACAAGCAGCCGTAAGCTTTGATGCAGCTCATTCAGAAGAGCAGTCAGAGATGGAGTGTCTGCGAAATTGGATGCTTCCATACGGCGCTCGCGCAGAGAGCGTGCCTTGAGACAAAGCATCAGCATCACGAAGCCGGATTGCATACCACAGCAGCCAAAGGTCAATATGCTCCGTGGAATTTCGACGCGGGTTGTCTGGGAGAGATAAGGTGGGCTGTTGAGCGGGATCTCGTTGGTTGGGCTAGGGAAGGGAAGATTGTTCAGTAAGGTGACGATGTTTAGGGCGCCGTGAAAGCAGATTTTGGAGGATTCGTGCGAGGAGAAAGGAAAACGCAGAGTTGAGCTTGATGAAGGCGCTAAAGGCAGGGTGGTTTCTGCTCCATTGTCAGGAGGAGACCGGGGCTGAGTCTCGGATTCAGATACAGTGGGAGATGGCCCGAATTCGTAGAGTCGTTGATGGAAACCGGGGATATCTTGGAAAGCACAAAGTCTGTGGGCTTTAATTCTGGCTCTGGTCGTGGCATGTCAGTAATAATTTGTGTTGAAGTATCAAAGAGTGTTGCTCACGTGTGCAATCGAATTTCTGCAACAGTGATCATGACCTTGGAGGCCACGACCTCCGGAGATTCTACCCGCGTTGGAACCATCTTGGAGGCAGAAGGTGCGTCTCTGCATTGAAACAACAATGATCCAATCTGAGAATCAAGACTCAACATTCGCTCACGTATCCCAGGTTCACTTTGACCCGAATCCTTCATTTGCTCGAGGTCAGTCATGAAAACGACAGTCTCAAGCAGCGTCTGTTGCGCTTCGACAGGAACCTTCCATCCCTATAGGCAAGATAAGTACAGCAGATACCTCATTTCGAGCATCAGAACATACCTCTGGAAATGGTGTCGTAAAATGAGGGTCAAACGGGTCGAATGTTGCAGGCTACCCATTTTTAGTCTCATCGAACACACGCCGCAGTGATCACCAAGGTATCCTACCATGCTGTTCACAACGGCTGCTTGACAAGCCACCATGTACTGTTTGTATTTCAAAATCGTCAGCTAACTTGTCAAAAGAGACCACCAAAGTGATGAAGGAAACCGACCGTCATCCACCAGGTCCTCCGCCTGGCTTCCGCGTATTCATCCTCCTCAAGAGACTCATGCAACGACAATTTCATCGCCGATGTCAGAGCCTCCTTTGCACGATCGCTCATTGTGTATAACCTCCCTCGCTGTGCATACTCATAGACACTCAGAAGATTCAGAGCTAAGATTCCTTCTAAATTCAAAGGCAACTTAGGATGGAACTGCGCTCTATCCACCCTGAGAAAATTATTCGATGGGTTCAGCAGACCGGAATCAAGCTCTACAGCGTGCAGGGCATCTCGAGCAAAAGACTGCGCAAACTCCCTACGAAGCTTCACATACTCTGCTCGCAATGGATCTGTCGCGTTCGGATGTGGAATGAGAACCAGGACGGCAGAGATGGCTAGACTGAGCGGACTCGATGGCCGAAACTCTGGCCGCTGAGACAAGGGGCGGTTATATACGGGCAAACGTTCGGGAGGAGGTAGAATGGGGTGGTAAGGATGGATGAAAACGTAGTAGGCATCTATTCTGCTTTGATTATCAGCCACTGATGCCGTTGAGGTGTTACTGCCGGGCCTTACATATCCTCATCACTTCCATACAGTTGGACTAGGTCTGACACCGAGGAGGGATCCAGCCCATGTACTGGTTCTCCTGCAATAGGAGCAAACACGGAGTCGAAGATGGATTCAATCTCCTCCATTGGTGTGTCGACACTCCGCACTCCGGCCCCTGGTCCACTCATACCCATTAAATGGCTCAACCATTCTACAGACCAGGATGGGCACTGTTAATACGTTCTCCCGAAACCAGCACACATGAATCATACCGTCGCCATCAAAGTCCGATGAGTTTCGTTCTTCCAGGCCTCCTCTGGATTCGCTCTTCCCGTCAAAGGAGTCGGAAGTGTTGGACAATTTTATGCTGTAGCGCGGTCCTCCCCGTCTGCTAGGACCATAGGCACATTCTTGCCCTTTTGCGCTGCAGTTCGAGCAAGTACTTTCGCCGTCGCAGCGAATTCGCGATGCACGGCTGTACGGGAGATTGTGGTCAGAGTTCTGCGAATTCGAAAAGGGCTTCAGGTCCAGCGATATACACACCATGAAAGACAGGCAACTTTGATCGGAGGCCTACGAGACGGAGGATTATCGGCCTCGACATCTGCTGTCGTGGTAAACATTGCTGCCATAACATCGACTCATTATCACAGAGCCTTGCAAGGTGTTGATATTAAGTCCAGCCAAGGAAAAATCCATGATCAGACGGTCAGACCGCAGTGGCATTAACGTGGGGTCACTGGGGGTCACTTTCCTTCCCGGGACTGGGAGAGGGAAAAATACAAAGCCCGATCGGGGTAAGCGAACCCCGACTCGATGCCAAATTGCCAATCGATCACGGAAAGCGATAGGTTCAGCTTGACTCTTGAGTTCATGGTCCATCTTTGAAGCCCTAAAGAGAGTACAGGATAAGCTTCTCGGCGCCAATTATTAAAACCGATGATCCGGCAAAGACCGAAAGCCGCTACGACGACGATGGACTCCACGTTTTCGAGATTATACGTTCCATTCCGCGAGTGGAGTTTCAATGTGGCTTGTGGCGTGCATCACGCATTCCCAGATCAGGCATCTAGTAATGCGCCTGAATGAATGAGGGGCATTTAGTGCCTGTCACTTTTCCCAAGAAGCGCAGTGCGTGCAGATCTGGCTGATTATTCAAATCCCGATTGCAGCGGCTTCTGTGTGTCTAAATCTCTGCTCGGGCAGGCTTCTTCGGCCGATTACTTCGGCCAACTCCTTGCATACTATTGGCTTTGAGCACGAGTGTACGAGCACTGACAATACTCATCCGATGATGCACTTTCCGAAGCTATGCCGGCGGCTGAGAGGCATCCATAGCTTGTTTTGACCAATATCTGCACACTATTCTTGTTCAGTCCAGGTTGAAAGGCATGAACTTCATCGGACCTCGGCATAAAGTCCTCAGCTTCATCCTATCCCAGCATTACCTTCTACATGAGAGGTTCCCACGCAGTCAAGTCCTCCGTCGACGCTCAAGCCGCCAGAATTCGCAGTAGGGCGATCAAGAAGTGGTTCACTGGCTGCATGGTCTCCCAAGTAGCAGTATGGGCCAATGCCACCCCTTGCATGCGCGGAAAACCCCGCTGCAGCCAGTCGCAGCTCCATCCGAGCCAGGTGAATCCCGAGACAAGTTCTCGGGCCAGTCCCGAACGCAGAGAAGCCGACATCGGCTAGGTTGGCCGGCCCATCACCTAAAGCCAACGTTTCGGGTTGAAAGTTTCGGGATTCGAATAGAGAATCTCGTTGAGATGGATTGTATAACTCTATCTGCTCATTGTGATATCTTGTGTGAGGTAGTAACCTGACGTTGTCGATCCTCCTTCGGCAATAATGCGAGGGAGAGCGCCCGGAGCCGCTCCATACAGTATCCATGTCTCCATGATGACAGCCTTCAGCAAGTGCAACTCTTCCAGTGCAGTCTCGTCGGAGTCGGCTCTGAGACTGCTAAGTTCTTCAATATCGCGGTGCATGTGAGGCTGCGACAACACCGCTGAAACGGGATGTGTCAGCATGACCGCCATGGTATCCGAACCGGTCAGAGTCAATTTCATGGCCTCTTGTTCACATCGTTACCCGTGAGGACTCGTGAATTATTCCAGCAAACATATTCCTGGCAGCATCGCCCGTCGCCCCGCTGTCCGTACTCGAAGAGATACTCTGTGGCGCGGAACATCGCCCTGAATGCCGGAAGGGGAACATGTCGACGAATGAACCTCAAAATCGAAAGCTCAGTGTTGATTCCAGTGTCCATCATGGTTTTCTCAAACACCGGAATATACCCCCTTTTCTTGTCGAATATCAGCCAAGCACAGCACCCTTTAAATGACACATCGCTCACCTTCCCCTGCGCCAACATATCAAATGACCACGGCCATCAGGAGCCAAGAAAGTCCACCGTTTCAAAATATCCGGCCTGCCATTCGCGCATGCTGCCTCCGGATACGGGAAACGGCCAACTGCACCTTCTTAGGTCCGCCGCAGTTCAGACCTGGAGAAGGTCTTGCGGGAGGGCTTCCGTCGAAGAGCATGCTGCTTGGGGTCACGCATGTTGAAGACACCCGGGCCCCGTCAAGATGAATAGCTTGGGCGGGAGCCTAGTCACATTGGTATAGAGCGGACCTGGGACGCTCGACCTGGGCTTGAAGAGGATCTAGAAGGTATGCTGTAAGCGAACTCAATAGCCATCAGGTGAAGATATATACTTGAGTGTCCCTGTAGCAATGGCGAGCTCTGCATGGAGGGCAATCCGACCCCCCATCCCCGCCCCATCGCATTCAACTTGGCATTTGATGATGTTCGATGAATGGATGTCTGTTCTACCTCCCTTTAAGTACTTTATACAGGTATGGTTATACTACCCCGTACAACAAAATATATCCCCACATCAGCAGCGGGTTCCACATCGTCCCCGCATATCACATTCCCACGAAAAACCGGCGATGACCCCGATATTGCAAGCTTGCAATCGCTATCTGCCTACCGATCGTGAATAACAGTCCTCAACTGTGATTACTAGATTGATTAATAACCACTGTTCTCGTGCACAAGCGGTCTCCGTTCGGTTGTACTGCGGCTGCGGTCTGAATATCAGCCTCCTATACTCCCTACTTTTGCCTAACTTGGACCCTGCGGACGCTCGACAATTCAATCAATACCGGTTTGATTATATAGTATGACAGGACAAGCCCTGTAATGAGCATTGACGAAGCCCGGTAACCGAGGTCTTCAGCTAAGAAAGATCATCACCAATCATCAAGTTATATATGAGTAATTCCTCCCCGAGTCAAAGTCAAAAAGAAAGGGAAGAGTCGAGAAACATGGTATAGAATGTACAAAGGCTGCACAAGCAGATAGCCACCGTCGCTTGAGACAAGGTAAACAGGGATGAAGAATAGGAGTAGGACATCACTAGAAGGTCGTACGGAGTCAAAAAAATATAGTGATAGTGGTATATAGAAGTGACAAGAAACGTAAATGTTGACATCGTGTATTTAGATGAAGAGGCGTTATAGACGGAGTAGACAGCCATTATCTACCCCACATACGGGATGCATTCTCAGTACCCTTGACCGGGCGTTGCATCGAGTCTTTGCTGGACCGCTCGCTCCCTTCGGCTTCGGGATATGCCGGTTCGTGGGTGATTTCGATGGTGGTGTGCTGGAACACCTTGCCCATGGGGGCCAATTCGACACCGGGCTGTACGATGTTGTCTGTTGAACCATCGCGCGTTGTCCCACCCAGATTATCTTCGTCCTCTTCGCGACCCTTCCGGGTGCGCAGGACACTGATGTCCGTGCGAGTATGCTTGGGATCCGCGGTAATGGTCGTGAGGTGGTTTTCTCCCGTTCGTCGATTCTTGCTGCTGGCAAACCGATTGTAGCTGCGGTCTTCGCTCGGTTCGGATTCGAGGATAAGAGCCCGACGGGTCAGACTGTAGAGCAGCACATCGACCACGCCGGAACTTGTGATTAGCGCTCCGGCCACACAGAAATACGCGAGACTCGGTGTATTGCCCCGAGCGGTGGCCATTCGTCCGGCCGCCAGCGGAAGTGAGAGCACAATGTATGCAATGGGATAGATAACCATGTATCCGATGACTCGACGGAGACGCTTCAGACTCTCCGTGTGGCTGCTTCCCAAAATCGCTGATTGCTTAATTTGGTTGCGTAATTGGAACCACATGATGGCGTAGAGACAGACCGTGCCGAATTCGGCTACAAAAATCCAGATGTAGTGCGTCCACAAACGGATCGATTCGTACTCCTCGCTGATCCAGCACTTTGATCGGTTAGCATGGTGGTTGAGTGGGAAGGGCAATGGACCTGCTTACCCAGGCGCCTGACGGGATAAACACGAATCGGCCGTGGGCTGCAAGTGGAATAATAACCAGCACAGCGACGAATAACCAGACTCCAATAACCCCAGAAACAAAGACCCGGTAGCTCAACTTATGGCCCATGGCGACCAGAAGGAATGTATGAACCGCGATGGCGAGTACAAAGAGACCACTTGCTGGGTCTCCGATTTGCAACCAAAATCCCTGCAGGAAGCATGCTGCAGATGAAGCTTCTATTTTGTCCTCAGCAATCCATTTCAGGCATATTAGGAACGCGAGCGACTGTTGGAGATCCGCCAGGACCAGGTTGTAGATAAGCACGACGTATTGGTTGTATCCGATGTACCGATGATAGTTTGAGCGCCAGAAAATGAGACGGTATGTGATAAAGCAGATCAGGGAAAGCGTTGCGACAAACGAGATAATGGCCATGACAGCGACTGCGATAAGACCTTTGTGTTGTGTTGCAGGTAATGGGTCGATATCATATGTGATGCCAGCGTCGGTGTACGCCAACCGGGGCGACAGGACATGACTCTCATCTTGCCTGTTCCCGGCCAGATACAACGTTTGGAGAAGACTCATTGCTGGGAAGTTCCTGGTGATTTCACGTCCCTGTGTGTGTTGCAGTCATCGTCTTCCCAGAATCAGGTCGGCTAAGAAGAGCCTGTGAGTAAGACGATCTCAGGAAAAATATGTAGTGTGATGCCGTGTAACAGCTGCGACTGTCAGGTATTTGAAGATCTCCAGACAAATAAGGCAATCAGAGAAGGGAAATGAACCAGGGGAAATGACCAAAATGAGAGAAAAGGGAAACCGAAAGAGAATAAAGAACGCTCAATTGTTGAGCAAGAAGAAACTGATCAGTGAGGATGGAAAGAAAGACTTTAGCCACAGCAGTAGGTGGACAGTGCCAGAGTCAGCCACTGAACCAGCAATGATATGCTGATACTAGCGTGCAATCAGCGAAGCAAAATGTCAAATTAAAAGTTAAAACCATGAGAATGATAATAATAATAATGATACTAATATTAATAATAATGAGATTGTCCCGGTCCTGCATTTGGGGTGGATATTGATCAGCGAAATCACTGCTGGAAGCCTGGAAGGCCAACGATCACCTTAGCCCTATTAGTACATAGGATTGTACTAGGAATATCTAGTTGCTCCGCCACAGAAGCTCCTCTCCAGGCCGAGGAATCATGAGAAAGGGGGTCAATGTTGCCGTTAGGAAGTGGGGGACTGGGGGTTGGTACTTTTCACTGTCCGAGGATTATCGAGTACATACAAGGGTACTGCACAGAATGATCCTGTGTTTGGGAATCTTTGGACACGGACATCAGCGCTGTTCGAATCGGGCGTAATAATCCGTGCTCAAATGGATAAAGAGGGACCAGATATAGGGCAAGGAGCATTATAAATCGTTCGATTATCTACCTTAGCTGGTGAGGTTCGTACCTTGAACGACTCCCGGCTATTTTGCACTGTCCCCTCTGCATGAAATCGTCGTGTGGCCAGGGGTTGCGTACGGCGACCAGTTTTAATTCGCTACTGTTGCAGGGGAGTCACCGTTCTAGAAACCAACAGGCTGATTAGGATCGTTTTTGCCATGGTGGTGTTCCAGGCACATGGCCCAGGGCCATAGTATATTCCCGTTCTTGACAAAGATGACGGGTCAGAACTGGCCTCGAATCCAATAATGACTGCTCGACTTACTACTCGGAAAGCTAATCCGCTCAACAAAAAGCAGGAACCGACAATTCGCCACCACACTACCACAGAGCACCTTCAATGGCACGGTCAGGGAGAAAATCGTATTACTCCTTACGGAGATGGGAGGCGTGAAATCAGTCAAATCACCGAGGCTTCAAACCCCGCATGAACAAGACCAACAAGAGTTACAAGACTTTCTGTTTCTGGTTACCGAAGACACATACATTGCTTGGCATGCGTGAGATTAGTACGGAATTATTGGAATAGATAGACTAGATGGTTAGACCTGTACTCGAATCGCGTTAGATCACCGAGACGTCTCCAAAACCTCCCCAAGACCCACTATGGCGATCCAGTAGATGGACATGTCACATAGTCAACCCGATATCTAGTTGGTAACTTGGTCCGAGTCGAGTATCAAGTCTAGGAATTTGTGTAGTATTGGTAAAGCTTGACGACGATCCGTCCTTCCTCATTGGCTTGGCAACATTCAGTCTGTTGAGCCAAATAAGCTTCTTGATTTCGAGTTCGGGCCATCATGTCAAGTCACCAGTTCAGGGACTGGAGTAACGCTGTAGAGGGAGATTGGCTTCATATCGTACAATCCGGCTTACCAGACCGGTTGGCGGACGGCAGTTGATGTGCCACAGGGACCCCACGTTGACAGCTCCGGAAACACAATCAGCAGAAAGGAGAACATACAGACGTGTTGGACTCGATGATAATGCACTCAGACTGGATGTACAAGAGGACAGTACCATTTGTGGTACTACGTGGTGGTTGACGCGTAGGGAGTACAGGAGCGGAATGTGTGCCGTCTCCCCTGATGCTGGTATCAAAGAGTGACTTTCTACACCCGTCCTGTTTATCTAAGTATGATATGATTAGCTGGGACTTCAAATGAAGGGTAATCGCAGTTAGCCCTCGTTATGGTCGTCGCCATGACGCCATGCTTGGAGTCAACCTCAACCGCAAATGCAAAGCACAGAGGCTGTCTAGGGAATGTGCCACTGACATGCTTTACCATTAGTCGTATTGAGCCTTCCTTCTAGACTTGTAGCTACGAAGCCACAATGTAACCACATCATTTAAAAAGACGGCTAATCCCCGCATTTGTGGGCCAAGTGCCCAAGCCCTTGCTTGGCCTGTTTCACAGCCAAGCCAAGCTGACGCAACTCATTCCTCTCCGGGTCAAGATTTCCCTCAAGTCAGGAACTCAGGACTCTTGAGTCTCGACGGGTTAATATTTTGGATATGATGGACGATTGACAATAACGAGTCATGACTACCATGATAATAATCAAGGACATGTGCCAGGCTTGCCAGCCTGAAAGCTAACGTGGCGATGATTGGGATTGGTAAAGGTCATTGAACGGTAGTTGACCGACGCAGGAACCCTTCGGGTCACGTGCTCCGTGGACAGCTGCCACGCGAGGTCCCCGTCGAGTATGTTCCTTTCAATCTTCTATGCATTACCGAGGTAGATGATCGAATTCTCACGCTACACTTTCAACTATTTGAGTTCATCATTATTCATTGCTCCTATTGACCATCCACATCCAGACACAAAAGTGCTTGTTCTTCTCTTGAGGTGGGGCCCCTCAACGCGGGCCATCAGTGAGCTAAGGACTATCCACCAGACTCCCCCGACTCTGGCTCTTTTGGCCATCGATTCTACGGAGTATGATCACGGTCATTACGATTGCTGTCTTATGTACTGATCAAAGTGTGCTTTCATCTCTGCTGATATGATAGGAATACTCCTACAGGTTGTACCGCTCTCGTCACCGTGTGCTTCCTGCTTATGATCTGCTTACTCAATGCGTACCTTTCATGACAGGAACAATCAACAACTGCATTGTCATGGGTGGATACCTCGTGTTCTGGACCAATATTGAGCTAAACCGCACCCGTTTTCGAAGTTTTCTCTTTCAAAGTTTAGCCAGCGTTTCTTGGCGATGGATAGTTGGATACTGAGACTTTAACGGAAATCTCCTCGACGCCCTCGACTGTCAGACTGTCAGTATCGAAGAAACTTCATGTTACGGAGTAATAATGTCGGAATTCCTGGGCTCTGTACTCCCCGCACCATTCATGTGGGTTTCGGTATGTGGCCGATACCAGACCCATGAGGACCCGTCGGGGTGACTTTCCGATTCCGCGAAAATATTTTACCAGCTATCAAACTCTATTACGGCATCCCTCATCAATGTCAACACCTGAAGGACGAACGGTGAACAGTCAAGCTAAAGGCCGATGTCATAAACGAAAAACCATTACCAGTGATAGGGATTTAGTGCGACTTTCTGCTAGATCACCGACCCAAAAATCGTGCACCGTGAAGACAAACTCGGTATGTAGCGCAGTAGATCCTAAGACTTTCAGGCACAGACTCAGTCTGGCCTTGGCTTCGCCCGTTCTAGTCCGACCTAATTGCCGCAGCAAGAAATTTGGGGGAAGTGACCACTGAAGACAAGACGGCTTGAGAGCAGAGGTCAGAGACGACCCGGACATGACTACATGGTACTACGGAGATACTCCACTGCTTTGTGGGAATCATTTCCCGAGATTGAGGCTATTGATTCTGTCCGTCAACAATCTGATTGACACGTCAAATTCTTGATGGTTGAAGCTTTTCATATTTCGGCAGTCTCCCGCAATCTCCCTTTCCGACGGAAGTCTTCCTGTACGCCAAATTCCGGAGCACCCCTGCCGATCAAAAGGGGGGTTTCCTGGGGCTCGGACTCGTCATGCTTCTAGAATCCAGACGCGGCAAATACCACTGGCAACTACTCCCGTAGCGAGCAGTTATCACTGATCCAATTTATGATTTGACGTGGTTATGGTCCCCCTTTCCCGTGTGATTGAGCCTGATAGGCTGAAGCTAATATATTTGCACTTCTGGGGCTCGCACTGTCACAACATCAACCCATTGGTATGGTTGATGGTGGATTGTGATGTTGTCTCTGTCCAATTATATGATTGGAAGCACCTTGGTCTGGAGCTAATTCATAATAGTACCCAGACGCGGACCCTTTAAAAGTCAGAATACAAAGCATTTAGCCAAGAGATGGGCCTTTTAAGGATAACGCAGATGAACTTTGAGTCTGCACGTCTCATTCACGGACAGTGCTTTTTCTCCTCCCACTGTCAAATGTGCGGAGATTGACCATTGTTAGCAAAGGACCAGCCAACTTTAGCACCTTGACCCGTCACTAGCTTGGGAAAGGGGCAGACTTGTTATCGCCGGGCCTGTTCTATCATCTATGACATGTGGAATGATCAATACCACGATCATTGCTGTCGTCCTGTTCAGTCTATAAGGCCAAGGGCGCTCTACTATACAGTTGCTAACAAAGATCGCCGGTCGACGTCGGATACCTGGAGATTGACTGCCGATGAAGGCGTTGTATGGGTACGCTCGCCTTGACGGCTCCTGAACAATTGAGCTATGCCTCCTTTTGCTATTACTCTCGATTTTGCTTCGGAGCTACTTTAGTCATGGTCTTCTCAGGCTCGAGATGGGGCTGCAGCCATCAAGTAGCAGTGCTCACCTTAAGCTCGAAGGATCATTTGACTTGCACCAGAAAGTCGATCAATCGTGACTATGGAGATCTGTCAGCCAATACGACCCTCCTTTCCCAACAATGGCGTGTTTTGCATTCCGGAATCTCTGCTGCTTGTCTCTGTTTGGAGCTTTGTGAAGAGTATATCATAGTCATTTGGCGCATTAGCGGCACCAAGGCTGTGCGTGGCGCGGTGTAAGGACCCACAAGCTTTGCCTGGCGAAACTTCTGAGCGTACGAGCCCTTCCTTCTGCGCTTTCACCAATCGTTGCACTTGATCAAGGTCAGGGCGAACATGTCCTAGTTTGCAACCGAGGGCATTTGCGTTTTGTCGACCAGCAACGACATCAGACACTTGTACAACTGTAGCAAAGATAATCGCTGTCGCAGGAATAAGAAGGTATACATGGTATACATCAATGCATCCAGTGTTAAGACTATTGCGATGGACTTGAATCGGTGGAAGGCGAGACACTCGATGCGCAGCATAGGGGTGAGAGAGGAGAAATCTAATACCAGGACGCATCTGATACCCTGGTAGGAGGTTATTCGAGGACCCTCCTCAGGAGGAAGATGCTGTACAAGCCTACAAGTGATGGAGAGAATGACTACTCTGTATACATGTAAGTTGATCTGGGTAGCATCCCATCAGCCTGTCTCGGCGATCTGCAAGTCAGGCAGCCCGATGTACGTCTTTCGATCATTTATTGGATTTCAATCCAGGACAATGGATATTGAACAAGGGTACAGACTATAGGGACCCTTAACTCACGGGGTTGCTCGTATCACCCCTCAACCCAGTTCAAGCCAATGACAATGTGGCGCATAGGGAGCACGTCTTACTTTCTACTAGCACTTTTACAGTCTTACTATCTTCCTCCTTGGCACAAATCCCCAACGGGTACGTACGCTGCGTCGCAGGTACAATTCCAATGCCTTGAACAAAGTTTAAGCCTTTGATCACTCGAGTTCCAGACTTGGTCGGCTGATCCCGCCTCGTCGCTGCCATTGCTAAGTGCTAGCTAGGTATTCCTAGACGAAGAACCCAATAGTCCGGTTCCTTGACCGGGGTGCATAGGAGCTATTGACTTTGATGCTACGTCTACACGAGCCTTGACCGGGCCGGTCTGAACTGAACTATCAGTAACTGTCACATTTAAGGTTCACTGCATCTTACGCAGCTGAGCTGCAGTGATCAGCGCCAGGATTATTCTCGTGGCTGAAAGCCTCAGGGTCTATTTATCAATTATCGAATCCTTTGAAGTTTGACTCGGAGTATTTTGTAGATCGTATCACATGAGGCTGGAGACCCCAGATTCGATGCCGATATCGACAGATCGTGCCTTCGACTTGCATGGACAAATGCGCTGTTCGATTGTCTACGACGGATCAACAACAAACACAGCATAAAACTTGTTTCCATCTCGTCTACGGAGATGGAGTATACCGAACTCTTTACCAGGTTAGACTCCAAACAACCGGAACCAGATGCGAGACTCCCAGGGACCGCATGAGCACGATCCATGGAAAGCAACTCGTGGTCCGCCGTCCGCGTCGTTGGTCCCAAACCAAACTCTGAATCCGGTTCTGCAACCAAGGGAGCATCAAGAACCCAACCAAGATCAATGGATCTCCTCTCCTGACCAGCATCTTGATCAATTTCGTAATTGTTTGTTTCGATGGACTCCGTATTCAAGCATATACCCGATTGAGAATGTCTAGATACTATGGAGTACTAGTGCCAGATACCCCAGTTGAACACACACATTCCCCAGTTCCATCAATCTATTGAATGCTATTGTGAACCCCTTAGAGGGAACAAATCAGCTTTATGCTCGGTCAGAGGTGGATTAGACTCCTAAAGTTAAGAGCCGGCTTAAGTTCTTAACTGCTTTGGGTTGTTGGTCCGAGCCTTATGTGTCAAGGTTTGGGTGATTAGGGTTTATTATTTGTTTGGTAAACTTTGTTATACGAGGACCATGAGGAGTTATTGCATTGCATTGGGTCGAGATTTGATGTTGATCTGGAGATTGGATAGGAGTATGGTGCGGGAGGTAGGATATTCATGTGTCAGCGATGTGGTACCTGTAGACCCTGTTGTGAAAAGGGGTCCGAGGAGACGACGGCTCGGACAGAGTCCGAGTTTCATGCTGGATGATGATCATTCTACAGAGAGACGGTCCATTGATCTTCATGATTCAGATATTAACTGAGACTACTATTAGAGCAACAGCTGAGTAACATCTCATCTCAGTCAACCTCCGAGTAAAGTACAAGGAAATACCAATCTGCCGGGTGTACATGTACAATCCATATTCTCGTTCGTGGTCTGGTCCATGTCAACTCATTTCATATCTTACGCTTCGTTGCGATCGTAACTACATCGTTTCTCGTCGTCGTGGGTCTTCCCATCGACTTCTGTAAAGAATGACCACCTGTTGCGGGTAGAGACGTAAACATCTTCATCAATGCCTCAGATGAGTAGACTCGAAATGTCAAATTCATCTCCTTCGTGACCCTCGATCGCGGCGGCTGGGATGTGACGCTTCCTCTTCCTCGTCTTCCTCCTCGACGGGCGCAGGTGTGCGTCGTTCGGTGCGTCGCTTGGGCCGTCGTCGACGGTTGGAACTGATGTTGCTAGCCGAGTCATCGGGCGCCAGTGACCGGTCATCGTCAATCCCATCATCTTCCGTTCCGCTTTCCCAGGTCCCCAGGGCGGACGACGGAGTGCCAAGTCGTGCCTCGACGTACGATCCGCGGCGGTTTTGATTGGCGATGGATAGGCCTGCTCCACGTTCACGCAGCGCCCGCCGGACGGCCTCCGCCTTGCAGTGAAGAGCTTCAAAGGCATCCTCGAGCGCTTCCATTCCGAGGAAAATCTCACGCTCGATCTCGGCAAGGGCCGCAATCTCCGTCTCCTCGTCCAGCGCAATGGGTCCACCGAAGGATGCAGGCGACGATGAAGTAACGCCGTACGGCTGACTGGCCGGTCGGACGCCACCATCCATATGGTTCGGTGTCGGACCGCGGGACACTCCCCCTGTAGTGAAGGGCGTGTTTGATCGACTGCTATTCCAGCGTGAGGGAGTCGCGCCTGGGACGCCGGGGATCGGATCCTCAGCGCCGCTGCGCAAGAATCCATCAAAGCGACCCGAGATGAGGATATCCCATTCGTCATCGCTGATCGCGGCAAGGGTTGCGAGCACATGGTGGATGCCGGGGTTGTTCAACATATAGATTGCGGTTTCAGGGTCACGCGGCAGAGTGGATAGCCGGTAGAGTCGTTGAATGGCGAGCGACGATGACACAAGCGCCTGCGGTCCAGCTCGAGGCTGCTGGTCGTCCGTCCGTGGGGTTGGTGTCGACGTCGACTTGATGCCTAGAAGCGAACAGAACAACGGACGCAGCTCTGGGCCAAGATGTGTCAGCATTGCAAAGGTCAATGTCTCGTCGTCCACCTCCTCGGGAGCACTGGTAGGCTGCGCGACTTGTTCATTCAACCACTTATCCACTGCAACCTTGGTCTTGCGCGACTGCCGCAGATAATGCTCCCGGTACTCCTCGGGTACGTCAATGTCCATCTTCTGCATGGGAATGTGCTCGTCGCCGGGCAGGTCGGCTTCCACTGACGGAGCCATCATGAACGGTGGCCAGCTAGGCAGTTCCCTGCGACCAGATACTAGCTCCAGTACCTCGCCCCAGCTAACTCCCGATGGACGCTCTTCCATCTCTTCGTGATCACACATGAGGCAGTGACACGATTCGGACGAGATGTCACGCGCAAACACTGCTTCCAGCCGGTCAAGAAGCCGCCGAGCGACAGACCGGTACCCCGTGGCCACAGCCAGCGAGCCGTTCTTGGTCATGACGTGTTGATAGTCGTCGAGAAGACGATTGAACGGGTCGAAGACTCGGGCAGCCGCAACAGGTAGCTGCTGCTGCTGCTGAGGGGGGAGATCTGGGTGGTCCGGGCCCAGAAGTAATGTCTTTGGTACTCGGTGGTCCAGACCGCCATTCTGTAATAGGTAATCGACTCTAGGGATAGAAATTGGTACCTCGGGCGGCGGAGGAGGGGGAGGAGGAGCACCGAATGTGGAATTAGCGGTTGGGGGCCGACCGTAATCAAGTGCGATATCAACCGGCGAACCACTCCCGGGTCCAAACGAATGTGACATAGACGACCGCGTTTGGTTACGTGAAGGCGGTTTGGCAGGAGGCGATTTCGGTTTCCGGGAAGTGATTGATGGCTGATGCGGTGCAATGGTGGCGTCAGACCCGTTTGCCGACCCTGACCCAACATCACGCACCGTCGCGGGCGACCGAGGCGGGGACAGAGTACCCCGGCTTGACGAGCGCTTGGGTAGCTTGACCTCATCAGCGACTCTTGTTTTGGAAGACTTTTTGCTTGCGACCCGAGCCGGTGTGTCCTTCTCTTTGTCGTTACTCAATAGCTTGGATTTCGGGGTTTCTGGTCTCGCCGTTTTGTTCGACTTGGACGCTTCATCCTTTTTCGATCGCAAGCTCGAAGACGATCTTGTAGACTCGGCTCGAATTCGGATCTTCGTCTTCAGGTCCTTGGGTTTGTCTTTCTTCTCCTCTGCCGCCTTTTCTTCCTTGTCGCCGACCGTGCTTCCCTTGCGGGAAGATCCCTGATCCAGACTCGTCAAGGGCGGGCTGGGAGGCGCATGCCGATTATCCGTACGATGACTATTGCCTGCATCCCCGCCTTCTTTATTCTCTTCTGTCAGGTCGGTCGGGTCCGGCGTGGGAATACTCGGTTTGCTGACTGCCTCTCTGCTATGAGCTTTCGAGAACGTAGGGTAGGGCAGACTGGTCCGCGACTCGAGGAAGGAGGCCGTAGCGGAACGGCTGGCGGCGTCGACACCAGGCATGGAGGACCGACGCTGCTGGCGCGAGGCGGAGACGGGAGGAGTTAACGATGTGGTGGAGGAGTGAGCCGTGGGGATGTCACGGTCTCGATCCTTGGTTGAAGGGCGGGAGGGCCGTCCGTGGATCGAGCGGTGATGACGTTGTTTGGGCTTTGACGATGTAGAAGATGAGGAGGCTGGCTTTCTGTCCCGGTCCCTGTCGCGATCTCGGTCATTTAGTCTCAAGGGAAATAGCATGACGGGATGAGAGAGGTCCGACATGGGTAGGACTGGGCTGGGATGAATGGACGGAGAGAGGAAGACGACAGGGCGTTCGATCCCGTCGGCTCTTCGGAGTCTCTGTTCGACCGGAGTTGTATGTTTCGTCTAGTTACCTCGTAAAAATAGTAGTCAAGTCAAGAGGATGACTACCTCGTGGAGGTCGAGATGCTGTGCCACAGTTGGAGTGGGATGTGTTGGCCGTATGTCGTCTGGCGCTTAATTTGAGAGGAAGGCCGCACTGCTCACTGGGGGGATACTGGGCAGGGCGCTTGTGTCAATCATGCCGTCGCATGCGAGAGAGAACGTGATAGAAAAGGAAAGTTTGACGCAGTCCGAGTAGTTGAGATGATCAAATGGTGTTGCACAAGAAGATCGAGCAAAGATTGGTGCATCAGACAGAGAAAGAAAAGATCTGATGGGGAAGAATCATGCGGTGAAGAGTGGAATAATCATCATTTCTTCCCCGCGCAGTTTAGTTTAGTTCTCCTGGCTCCGAGATAGTCGGGTTGGACACTCAATTTGGGGGTGGCACAGTGACGTGGTGCTGCATGGAAACCCGACGCACAGGATAGTAAGGTCCACAAGGGCAGATTTGATTTCAGAGAATTATTGAGAAGATGACAGTAAAGGTTTCGATCTGACAAGAATGTACAATATGTTCTTGTTGCTTCTGTTTCAACGCTACTTTGGATGCCGTCATTTACACCTCAGGCAACGAACTGATTGATGCCTAGCGATGGGTGTGAATGTCATCAAGATTGTAACAAAAACGGAAGCTCCTCTTATGGAATTTTCTGGATTTTCCCTATGAACGATCTCTTTACAGGGTATCTTTTGATTTAAACTCAAGACCTCAACTCCTGTTCCCAAGTCCAACTCCGTCTTCCATAATCAACCAAGACCAATCCCAGCCGCGTTCAACTCCATGCTGTCAGACCATTGGCGACCTTCTTCACAGGCGACGTCTGCAACACAAAATTGCCCTCCTGTTCAAGAGCCACACCTCCACGGCGAGCAGCACGCATCATCTTCTCGCTGGCTCGTTTGCGCTCGCCCGTGTGCCGATCCCAAATCCAGCCTTCCTTGAGCCACATCCACGTCAAATACGCCCGTAGCTCCTTGTCCTGTGGTAAGACTGATTTCCATTCCGGGAGAAAATCTACTGACGCCGCGCCGTTGCCTTTCCAGTCCTTCGCTAGTCCCCGCAGCTCATCTCGGCAAAAGATGCGCCAGCTATCCAAAGAATACGGGCCCACACCAGGCAGATGCGCAATCTCCCAGGCTACACGCGTGTCGTCGTCCCCGATGCATTCTTCGCGGCCGACATCTTTCCCGTCCATCTTGCGTGGATAATGCAGTCTGCGGTATCGACTGCCCTTCTTCGGTGGACGAGCCAGCCATGTCTTTGCAAGATTGATGCATTTTTGCGCTCGCTCGTTCTGAAATCCTAAAGAATGGATCATAGAAACCAACTTCGAGAAATCGGCCGTGCTCATATCGTGGACTGTCGGAAAATGGTCAAAAACCCGGAAGAGGACAGGCAAAGCAACGCCTCCTCGCGTCCGATTCAGAAATATCGTGGCGATAAGCAGACGGAATGGATCATGTGCGAGTTGCTCTTGCACCAAACCGAATGTGGGTGCGTCAATTGAGGGGAAAGGCAGACAGGAATCGGGGTCGAATAGCGGCTTCGGGAAGTAGGGAGACACTTTAGGAGGCCTAGGACGAAGTGTCATAACAAAGGGAACGTCGGGTTCTGCAGGTACTGCGCTCTTCAGTGGAGTCCTAGGGATCCCTTCCGCAGGCGGCACAAATATCTCTCCTTGGACAGGCGGCTGCATCACGCCAGGCAAAAAAGCGTCATCCAACATGCCATTGACACTCGGCACATCACTTAGATCCGAGTCCGAGTCAGAGTCCAAAAAGTCGGGTGGTAGGCCAAATTCGCTCAAAATCTGCCTGGTTTCCTCAGGAATAGACTTGTAGTCTCGAGCATAATTAGCAGAATAGGTAGCGGGTATCGACGCCAAACCATCCACTTGCTGAGGGCCCATAAAGTATTTTGACTTCACCTCATCGCTGGCGGTCACGCCTTGCGAATCATTGGTTATTAAAAATCCAGAGTCCAAAAGGGGTCATCAAGTATGGTAACGTCCTTCTCATCTTTGACATCACCACCATTCTTCCGGTCGAACTCCTTGGTCGTAGCATCGTCTTCGATGTGATGATCATTAGCTGCGAGTTCTTGAATCTCCGAGTCTTTCAGGCTCTCCCGATATTTCTCAGCTCTTCTCTTCCTGCGATTAAGGCGCTTTCTGCGATTCTTATCTTTCTTGGGTCCGGCTATGCTCTCTTTGCCTGTTTCCGGCTTATCCGAAGGTACATGATTCGCTAAATGTGCGACTGGGGCAGCCCTGGCCGATTGTTTGGGCCCATCAGAGTCGCTTTCCAGACAAATCGGTTCGTCCTGGGAATTCGCAGCTGTGCGTAGAGAGTGCTTAGAAGTCAAGACGCTCGTTCTTTTCTCTGGCGTGACAAAAGAGAAACCGTTCGATATGCCGTCTTTCGACGAACGATCGGATTGCTTGCTGATGCTTGGGCGTCTGCTCGTGGATAATTCTTCCGCAGGTGATTTGCTCACAACCTCAGGCTCAGCAGCGGCACTAGCGGAGAAATCTTCACCAGGAGACTCAGCATCAAGATCGATTACCTCACGCTTGCCATCGTTGTGGGAGTCGGCAATTGAGAGAGTATCCTTCTCCTCAGAAGTTTTCGATCTTCTCTTCTTGGATTTATCTTTAACCATGTCGCCATTCGACCGCTTTCTCTTCCGATCCTTCTTGGAGACCTTCGACGACCGTCTTCTCTCCTCCGCCAAGTCATCGATCTCGTCACCAAATTCCGAGCCTTGGGTATCGACATAGCCCTCTCCATACAGTTCAAGATAAGTCTTCCTCACGTAGTTTGTCAACCTGTCGATCGAGCGCTCGTCCATGCCAGCCGACTTCGCTTGTTCATAGAGTTCGCACACAAAGGTCCGCCTTTTGGACCGCCTCACAGGATATGAACCACCACGCATAAATGGATGCGACGCAATGAAATCCAGCAAGCGAGCCTGCGCTTCCGGTTGAACTGAAGCGAAGACAATAGCTTCCTCAGCGGCGTCATCGTCAACAGCGTCATCTCTGTTGACTTTAGCGTATCTGTTATTATTGTGCTCGATTTTGAGGAAGCTATCGGTCCCCTGGATCTTCACGGATTCGACAGACGTAGCAGGAGTGAGATCATCCTCTTCCTCATCCTCCTCTTCGTCTTCGTCTTCGTCTTCCTCTTCTACGCCTTCGTCGACATCAATTCTGGTAATACTCCTCTTCGATCCGACGCGCCGCTGAGCCATCTGGCCCGTTGAAAAGTAAGGTGACTTGTTGTGAGTACGTTCTGTTCTCTTGCCGACGGAGGCTCGACCGGTGCCGCGCTCTCGCTGAGGGGAGTCATTCGCGCCGTCCATGGAGATACCGCCATTGTATGCGTCGAATGAGGCGTCGAAGCTAGGTTCGTCCGAGAGGATCTCGTCCACGGTGCGAATGTATTCCTCGTCGAAGGGTTCGTAGGAGTCCAAGTCGACAGTGGGAGGGGAGATAACGACGGAGACAGCATGAGGTGACATTGTGGATGCGGTCAGGGATGTTTGTGGTTATTCCTTGTGCTGGTAACTGATTTGATGTGCTTGTAGTTGTTGAAGCAGTAGGTTGTAGTGTTGTAGGTGCTGTTAGACATGGTTGGTTCTGTCTGGGTGATGCTTTTTCATGGCTAACACAAGTGTGAAAGAGTCAGTGAATAACACTCGCACTGAGGATTTCAGATATTCACCCATTGACATGAAACACATACCTCATTCATATCCGACTCCCTTCACCCTACAATAGTACGCGCAGCTATAGCTTCGGCATATTGAATGGGCAGCAGGGGTCAGTGATGCAGAAACGTTTCGAGTCGAGCTCGACAGGCTTAAAATAGGAATAATGTCTAAAAAGTTAAGGCTTAGACTTATCAGTTTGAGAGAGCCCTGCTCTCTTTGCAAGTCCTTTATCGTGGATTGAGCTCAATCTGAGAAGCACTGCTGGTGGAAATAATTTTAAATGCAACAACAGGAGACGTGGAGAAGCGGCAGCGCACGGGCCAATTGGAGATACTATCCAGATTCCAACTCCGACAACGTGACAGGTCAAGTGCCAATGTTTACCTGTCAATCGACCATGAAGATCAGAATTAAATCAATCATAATAGAAAGTCCACTGACACCTAATAATGACACTCTTGGTTCACCCCTTGGGGCTAAATAATTATATAGTTGATCACATGACATCACGTGGAATTTCAGTCCTGGGGCTGTGTAGTTAGACTTCGCGAAACCGCGGTTTAGCTTCATTTGTCGTCGCAGATTCCCTCTCTCATTGAGCAACAAGTCACGTAACCATGAACAGAATAAGATGCGGAATTTCCAAGATGACTTCATCAACGCCAAAACTTATGTGCAGGAACATGTCCTTGACTTGTCGCGGTACACCCTTTGCATCCTCAGATAACAACTCTCTCTAACAGTTGGCGCTTCCTCCAGGAGAGCCCATTCAGCGCGAGCAACTGTTCGAATACACGAATGGACGATTTCTGGTCAATGAGAAACATGAGATGGCCAGGCGCTATGCCAAGTTTGATCTTGATGCTCTATGCACGCTAGTTTCGTCCTTGCCCTCTATCTCTTCACCCATATCCAAGATTGAGAAGATGGAGGGTGGTTTCAACAAGGCTTTGTTGATGACTGCAGAAAACGGGAAAGAAGTCATCGCCAAGATACCATGTCCTAATGTTGTGCCATCGAAGTATAGCACTGCGTCTGAAGTTGCTACATTGGAATATGGTAAACTATGTCGGCGTTGTTGTCAAACCTCACTACTAACACCGTTGCCCTTCCAGTGAAGTCTCATACTTCTATTCCGGTGTCCAAAGTCCTTGCCTGGAGCTGTGATGCTCTAAATCCTGTCGGGATCGAATACATTGTTATGGAGAAAGCCAAGGGAAGGCAGCTAGTAGAAGCATGGGGCGAGATGGATCAGCCGCAAAAGTTCAAAGTTATCCAAAACCTCGTCCGGCTGGAAAGCCAGCTGGCCTCGGTGAAGTTCCCTGGTTACGGAAGCTTGTACTTACGTCATTCGGTTCGGCACATAAGTCGAGTGATACCTATAGATGATGTCTATTGCATTGGCCCTGTCTACAATGCATCTTGGTTTCCGCAGTTCAACAACAAGAATCACGACGGTCCATGTGTGTTTTCTATCCTCTAAGAGGCCGATCCGATGTTAACATTTACTTCTTATAGGGGACAACCTCTGCGATCTTGGTCTTGCGTTAGCCAATCGTGGCCTTGAACATGTACAGCATTCGACTCTTGTTCCACGTGGGCCCCATTATGGGTCCAAAGACGAACATATGCAGACCTTAGACACTGCGTCGAAGATTATGCCCATACTAGCCGGCTATACTCCACTGCAACGGTTCTCTAACCCAACGCTGTGGCACGATGACCTTCACTTGGGCAATATATTTGTTTGTGACAAAGACCCTACAAATATCGTGAGCATAATAGACTGGCAATTCATGTCAATCATGCCCGCATTTATGCAAGTCCAGTGGCCGTCTTTCCTCTGCCCTCCCGACGACTACGAAATGGGGATGGTCAAACCAGAGCTACCGCCCGATTTTGATGAAATGGACTCGGATGAGAAAGCTTTTGCGATCACGGAGAGAGATAAAGCTTTGCTGGCAAAATGTTACGAAGCGGCACTCGCCAAAAACCACCTTCAATCGTACTTGGCCTTTACTCGAGTCGATCCTGCCATCCGGCATTTGTTTACTTTCTGTGAAAATACATCTAAGGATGGGATCATACCACTACGTGATTCTCTGGTGCAGATTTCTGAAAATTGGGGCCAAATGGGTCTTCCTCACAACTGTCCTTGCCAGCTCTCAAAGGACGAATTATCAAAGCACACGTTTGAGCTTGCTAGGTACAAGGATGGGCACAAACTAAAGTCATACACTCAAGAGTTGTTGCATTCAGATGATGATGGCTGGGTCCCCCCTCACCTTGACTTTGACATGGTTAAAGCAAGACACGCTGAACTCTTCCAACTTTACATTCAGAAAGAAACGGCAGAATTACCCGAAGAGGAGGCAAAGAAGCTTTGGTTTTATATCGATAGAGAATAATCACGAGCGTCATGTGGAGCGGGTGGTCGAAACAGGAGCTATGGAAGCTGCTCAGTCGCATATCGACATGACCGTTGACGAAAAGAAGGAAAGGAACGAAGCTTACTCGAAGCGAGCTCGAACTCTGTTAAGAGATTGCTATGGGCAAGTCAATATTTTGGTCGCTAGGAGCTCTTTGGCTTTTCTTTGCGGCAACAGCAGCATTTGGAGCTCAGTACCGATCTGCAACCCAGCGTCCATCTTAGAATGGGAAAATTATGGCTGTAGTCGTTGAGAGAAGCTGATTGGAGGTAAGAAGACTGCAATAGTTTGATTGCTAATACCTTTTTAAACCTAGGTCATCCTTTACCTGTTTCTCGATTCCTTGCCAGAATTCGTCAAAGGCCTCTGGAATTTTGTCCTCTGGCTCGTCGACATTAATGTCCTCAAAGGCCAAATTACCATAGCTTGTGTTTTTCTTCAGCCATTTCTGGAGTGCGTCATTGGAAGCTTGCGAGTTGACTTGAAGGTAAATCCTTTGGCGTCGAACCGCAACTGCCATTTCTTGTCCTTGTCACCACTCTTCGAAGGAGCAATGCGTGCTCCAGGTGTATGGGCCTTCCACAATGCGGTAATACCCCATCATCTCTATATGAGAAGGAGATACCTAACCAACAGAATGTCCTGAATAACCACTGCGTATTTGCTGCAATTGACAGAGCCCGTGCGCAGACAGGGTCGCTTTAGAGCTTGGCACAGGCAGCAGGCATATTGCTTGCTCTTCTACTAACAGAATGGTCTAACCGCAGAAATTAGGAAGAAGGGGTCGGATAGTTTCAGGCTTGTTGCCTTAGCCTCATGCATTGGATGTGGATTCCCACGGCAGTGGGCGACAATCCAGAAGCGCCTGCGAGGGCTGCGTACTTGGTCTGAAGTACGGAAAAGAAGCCGTGGTTTTATGCACGCTGCGGGCAGAACAGCAATGACCTTGGATTGTATTACCAAGGCAGTCAGTTCGGGACAAGTCAAGAATCGTAATTCCAAATTTCATTTCACACATATATATGAGTATAAAGTGCTGTGAATATAAATGTGAGGGTCTATATAATGCGCCGTCCAGAACGCTCGTCCCAGCCAAACAGTCCTAACGTGCGCTGTCACCTGAATTGCATCTAGAGTCTTCCTGGCCGGATGACTCGTAAATATGGCTTGAACAGCAACACTCATATCGAGAAGCCGCCCGAATCTAACTGCCTGGGCTCCCCAGCAGCGTCAAATGTCCCATTCGGCAGAACCCGGATGGCCTGCGCCGTGCTCTGACCCGGAGCGACCCAAGTGACATTATGACCACGCGACTTCATGAAATCGACGGTTGAATTGTCATAGCTATACTCGAAGCTGACCTGATTTGGGATTAGCTGATCGTGCAACCGGGGTTGAGCCAATGCCTCCGCTGCCGATAGCCCTTGATCAATAACGTGTATTATGTTTTGCACAGTGGCTGTTATAATCCTGCTACCACCCGCGGAGCCAGCGAGGAAAAATAGCCTTCCGTCGGGTCGTGTGACTATGGCGGGTGTGATGGAAGACAGTGGACGCTTTCCAGGGCGAATGTAGTTCGCTGCTGAAGGAATATATCCGAAGGAATTGGATTTTCCAGGAACGGAGAAATCTGAACAGATTAGTTCAGCTGAACGGGATCAAAGGGTGCAGCACCTACCGTCCATTTCGTTGTTCATTATGACTCCGGTTTCAGGAACCATGACTTGGCTGCCAAAGAGGGTATTAATGGTTGTCACGAGGGAGATCGCCAGGCCTGTGTGATCTGCCACTACCACATGTGATGTACCCGAACTAGGCTTGTTAGCGAAGATTTCAACAGAAGACAGAGGATGTTCGTACTCATTCAGACTCTCAATCCCTTGCGGATCGTAGGCAGACACATTCTGTGTGCGGACATCGGAGATCTTTCGTCGGATTTCATCAATGGTGGATTGCTTCAACATGTTCTCTTGATACTCATC
Organism: Aspergillus quadricinctus; assembly: GCA_022814375.1. Lineage (NCBI taxonomy): Eukaryota > Fungi > Ascomycota > Eurotiomycetes > Eurotiales > Aspergillaceae > Aspergillus > Aspergillus quadricinctus. The sequence continues at coordinate 324,991 of JAKLNT010000021.1, forward strand.
CAGTCCGGGAACGAAGAGAGGGTCGCCGAGATTAGTTCTCTTAGTCTCTGGTCAGCGGATTTCTAGGGCTGATAATTGAGGAAGCAATCCGACATACCTCACCATACCCAAAACGCATGGCCTCGTCCAGTCGGTGTGTGCTCAAGTTCACATTATCCGGCGTGAAGAAGTCATCGTAAGTACTCAAAATTTTCAGAATGCTCATGGCAACAGTACCACTCGAGGGAGCTGACGTGCTTGTGACCTGGTACCCCCGATAATCAATCTGTGACACATTCCGAATGGCTACGGTATAGTTGCGCAAATCCTCCAATGTCATGGTACCATTCGCGGCCTGCAGCGCGTTGATCATCGTCTCCGCAATCGGTCCTGAGTAAAAAGCATCCGGACCCTTGTTTGCGATGGTCTCAAGCGTATCAGCGTAGCGCTTCCGAGTCATAATGTCTCCAAGTCCAACGCGGGTGCCATTGGGAGCAAAGTCGAGCGCCCATGTCGGGTTCTCTACTAAAAAGTCCTTGCCGTTACCCACAGCCGAGTTCATGTACTTCACTAGATCCCGGCCAACGGGGAAGCCCTCACGAGCTGTCCTAATTGCAGGTTGCACCAGGACTGACCACGGTAATGAACCATATTTCTTGTGAAGATGCTCCAATCCACGCAGCTCGCCGGGAACACCACTTTGGACAACATTAATTCCCTTTCGCAATTCAGCCGCATGGAGTGAATCTTACCTAGCTAGGCCGCCAATTGTGGATGATGTGTTATTGAACATCTCCTCGAATGCGGCAGCCGGAGCTGTCTCACGGAAGTCGATGAACTCGAAGGAACCGTTAGGAGCTCTGACTAGCATAAAGCCACCGCCCCCAATCCCACTATGGTACATTCCTGAGAATACAATAAGTCTGATTGATCCAGTCTGGTCTTCAATGCGGGGGCTTACCAATTACTCCGACACAGAGGACTGTCGCAACCAGCTACATCGTAAAGCTTAGTACTACCCAGAAAAACTCGCGATTGGCGCTCTCTATGTATGGGACAAGGATGAAGCTTGGAGAACTCACAGCATCGGCCGCATTTCCGCCCAACTCTAGAATGTCGATTCCATGGCGACTGCAGATAGCACTCTCACTGGCGACTGCCCCGCGCTTCCCGTCCTTTACATGATGACCTTGATGATTCCCACCATTGGCATTACTGCATGTAAGCTCCAAAGGTGAAGTAAGTACATTAGGCACATGTATGACCAACACAAAGAGCAGTAGTGTGACCAAGAACGTAACCCTCCGATGTCCGGACATTGTTGTAGCTTGGCCCGGTCTGCGCGTTGTCGACTGGGATGAATCGCTCAATCCGACCGGGGTATTTAAAGTAGAAGAATGCAACAGGGGCTGGGGGCATCATCATAATTAGACTTTGGCTCAACTGAGACAATGAATGACGCGAAATGCAAAGAAAATGAGGGGAAGCATGGCTTATGGGCTACTATACCTGTTTCTCCACATCTTGGAGGACCCTAGGTGACTTAGGCCCCTGCATCACGGCCGATGCGCTCCGGAGTCCGTAGGTAGTTGTTAGAGATAGGACGAACTCCGAAGCGGACCAAGCGACCAGAAATGGCTGAACTGACGCTATCAGGATAGAAATCCGGCAGTCAGAATATGGAAGATAACAGAAAATGAGGAGAAATCAAACTGACAAAGGAATAAGGATGATAAAAGTCAAGGGAGCGAAAAGTCGACTCACCTTAGAAATCCCCACAGATAAGCGGTCGCGTGGGCAGGACAATTATTGATAAGCGTCGGCGTGTCCCTTCCGGAACTCTCCCTCGGCCTCAGGCACCGTTCCTCATTCGTCCAAGAACTCCGCGATTATTAATGCCTTTAAAGACAGAATGATACCTTACCTTACCGCTATGTGGAAGCTTGCCTTTTCTTGGCTGATGTATCTCAGGAAGCCCCCGCGTGATGGTCTCTTTGCACCTGCGCTTCAAGGCATGCCGATCTTCAGCCTGACAGAGACTGTATTTGCTGAAATTTGATAACGGTCGTTTCGACTTGTCATAAAGAACTAGCCGTTAAGATCGACTGCCTGTCTTATCCAAGTGATGGTTTCGGTCCATATTGAGGGAATCTCTTGTAGAGGCTGCAACACTGCAGCCACCAAGCGACGGCCCCAATCGCTAACATACCATTTATCCGAGAGGAGATGCATACCGACTCCATAGTGTAGAAATAATATACGAGCGATCCAGTCTCCCTGCTTCAACAAGGCGATGTAGTCTTCACCAATATGGACGGGCCAGGATATGATGCCTCCACGAGGACCTCCCAATGGCCATAAACTGATGGCATCGTGTAAAAAATCCCAGGTGTCCTGGTAGGCTGCTCGGTGCGGTTCACTGGCATCGTTCATGATGGCCGCTACTTGTCGGAGAGAATCTAGAAGCGCACTTGACGGTGTCAGCCGTTCCATGCACTGGTGCAGACGGAGGAAGATACGTACCTTCGTAGCGGCACGAGCTTCGAATTCCACGTCCTGAAGCGCAAATTAGCTGTCATACTAGGCATTGCGAAGAATAAATGGTAAATCACCCTTGAGATGTGATATTCTCCTCCCGTTTCACATCGTTCGGGAACCGTAGCCACTCTTTCAATTGTCCTGGATGTCGATTCAGATGATGGTAAAGAAATGCACATCCCACAAGGAGACGGCGAGTTTCAAGGACCTGGGCTAGTGGGTCAAACGGATGAGCATCGCCGGCGACGCATGGATATGCAGTCGCACATAGCAGGATGAAAACCGCGCAGAGGAAGGCAGGTCCACAATTTTCTGGAGAGAGCTCCACGAGAACCCGACTGAAAACCGAGCATGCCTGGTTTTGATATTTGAGAGCAACTTCCATCCACGGCCGCTTATCGTCCGGGTTCAGGAAGGCTAGGTGCAGAGCCGTCAGTGCGAGTAAGCTGTCCAACAGAAACGGGTGGGATGTGGCCATTTCCGGGATGACCGTCTGAAAGTGAGTCGCATCTATTTTGCCTTGCTGCAGGGTATGATAGGTCTTTGTCAGATAATGATGCATCAACCTCATCTCGAGCATCCTCGTAGACAAGGGCCAGTCCTGGGGCGTAGAGTCAATGATCTCTCGTGGGGTAGATGCATGTTGGCTGTCGACTTCACTGGCCGGCGATGGATATATGCATTCTAGCTGGCGTTTCTTGCATAACCCACAGCTGTAATCGAGTCAGTATTCGATCTTGACATGCAGCCTTGACAGCATGGCGCTGAATGATCAAACTGTGGAGTCACCTGGGTAGCGCTTCATCGCATTTGACATGCCGCTTCTTGCAGTTAGTACATCCCTTCCGGGATTTAGTATGACTGCGACGCGATGGCATCTGAGAGCGAATGATTATCTCAGGAAGTAATTTTGATTTCTAAGCAACTCATTCAACAGCCGTGGCTCAAGTCGCGATGATTTAATCCGAATCCGTGGATAAGATGGCTACCCAATTATCATAGGCGATAGCGGTGAAATGGGTGAACCACGGGGGATACAAAACTGTCGATGCGGAGGAAGCAGGAGCCGAAGTGGAGTCACCCGGTTCAGGCGTCAGTTGATGCCTGAGGCGGAAATCCTATATGCCTCAGGTGTCACAGACTCAATGCACACAGACCTTGAGTTTGGGATTAGGCAGAAAATTGATATCTATGTGAGGTCCACATGAATATAATTGTTGTAGGCATGTTAATACTTCCAAGTCCACAATGGCCCTGGACATGCCCTGGATTTGCGAATGGACCGGGGAGCCACTCTTGGGGCCCTCCTTACGGTTTCACTCCTAAGCACAATGTATGTACCTACATATTTCTCCTGCAGAGTGAGCAGCGGACAAAAACTCTTTATGCTTTAAATCTTCACCACCACTCATTCATGGAGAGCCATCACCCATGCCGCTGACCGGTGTCTGTCTGCGACGACTCGAGAACACTTCATAACAGGGTTGCGTTTGGTTGCCTCATGCTCTTTGGGTCTAAATGAGCCACAAATTAGAAATCTCTAGACTCTATCTAATGGCTAGCGAGGTAGTGATACGCTCATGTTCAGAAGAGAATTTTCTTGCTGCTCCACTCAGTGCCGTCTAGGTAGCATGCACTGACGACAGGGGTGTCTCCGCCCTCGGACTGGAGCGGTTAAGCGACTTTGCGTTTTGAAGGCTGAGGGAATAAACCTGGCTTCACCGTGAAACGTGAAACCGAGAAATGGGTATCCATTCCGTGGACTTGACTTTTCCTGTTAGATTCGCACGGAATGGTCTGTCAAGTAGCATGTGATTGATAAAAGCGTTATCAGATCAGATTAGATAAACCGGGCAGGGTTTCCAAGCAGGGATTAATTTCTCTTTTTTTTGTGCGGCACTCCTAGCATGGTTGATAGTGGTTTACTGGACATTGAGGGATGAGGCAATCACGCAGAGGTAGATACCTTGGGCTTATAATCTCTTTTTGCTTTTTTCTTTTCCTGGAGTTACTGTCACAGTCCATAGTAGTAGATACTAAAAGGGTCTAAAAACACAAAAATCAGATAAAATTGATCAGATAAGAAGGGGGCGCTTGGGATCAATGCTTGCACCATACCAAGGCTCTGGATGACCACTTGGCGTCTCATGAGGGACCATGTACAGGTAATCCGTAGTCCTTGGTTATTAGTGTCGTTATCTAGTATTGTTATTATTGAGGACAGCCACAAGCACTTCTATGATAGAATGACTGGGAGTCAGGGACCATCGTGGGCTGGGGAGGGGCTCTCATCCATCCGCCAGTTCCGATAAGATCCGTTCATCTTTTCGCTTCCGGCTTCAAATATAACGTTGTTTATCTGCTTTCCTTGTATTGGATTTCTATGACTAGGATGTATCGAGTGCCTTTGAGATTCCTCTGAAGTCTTGACTGAGCAGCAAGTAACCCGAATATCGACTCCCTCGAGAGGGAAAGAAACCGAAAAAGAAAAACAGATGACGACCAAGAGGTATCTAGGCGATTCAAGCTCCACCAAGACAACAACCGGAAATTGTCGCTCCAAACACCAATCGCTGCTCATTCAGCTGTCCCGACTCCATATCCCACTTTCTTCCTCCTCCAATCATAATTCTACTTTCGTCCAAGCACACCAAGAACTGGCTAACAGCCTAACCCTGCTGAAGTTATCTGATCCGTCTTCCGCAGAAAAAAATGCTATCTGATCAGGCCAGCGGCTGCCAGTCCCACGCTTCTCAGACGGTCAGACCACTCACGGAAGTTCAAGCTAGTATTCTAGTGTGGGCTCCACGCTCGATTCGACTAGAAAGAAGCAGGTATGTGTCATGCAAAAAGTGAAAAAAGACGAGCAGAAAATTGTCTTGTCGGCTGAGTGGGGATCTCATGGCTACCGTGTCTACCAGACCAGCAGATAAAACCCATTCCGTGCCTCCATACCATATGAATACTCGGCCTTCCCTCTTCTTCCAGGGTCTTGTCTTCCACTCTCCTTTGACCTGACTTTAGTCTTTGCTAAAGCTAAGCTGGACACGCCTTTTTTCTCCTACTAGGACAAAACAGTTGACCTAATCTAGAAGAAAGGCCGGAAGGAGGGCTATCTCGTCATCATGGGGATCATTGGCAGTTTCGGGGATCGCAACAAAGCCACCCCTCAGGTTCCTGCCGGCGCTGAAGCCAATGCTCCAGAGGGTACACCGAAAGGTCCCGAAATCAGCGGTGAAACCGACACCGATTCACCAAGGCTGAGTCTGGAGGCCCGGAACGAGAAGGAAATCCAGCAACATCCGAATCAGGTCACCGCGGATGCTCACTTGGGTGTGCAGAAAGCGGAAGCGGCTGCGCTGGTCTGGAGCAAGAAGGCAGTCTGGGCAACTTACGCCTGGTAAGTCGTTTTAGTGGGTTGATATCTTCCCAAGCTCGTTTAATTGACCGTCCACTCCAGGATTTGGGTCTGTTTCTTCCTCCTAGCCCTACAGTCGGGCATCAGTGGCAACGTCATCAACGCCGCCTACAGCGGATTCGAGTCGGCTCCTCAGATCAGTACGGCGAACATCCTGTCCAGTATTATCGGCGGCGTGCTCAAGCTTCCCATTGCAAAGATACTCAATCTCTGGGGTCGTGCCGAGGGTTTCCTCGTCTTCGTCGCGATCTACACCATTGGCCTCATTATTCTGGCATCGTGCAACGGGCCCGACTCCTATGCAGCGGGTTACGTTCTCTTTTGGATCGGGTACGACGCAATCTACCTGATCCTCGATGTCTTCGTGGCAGACACGTCCGGCTTGAGGAACAGAGCTTTCACTTTCGCTTTTGCCAGCACCCCCTTCATCTGCACTGCGTTCACCGCCCCTCTGGCTGCGTCGTCCTTCCTCCGCATGACCACTTGGCGATGGGCCTATGGAGCCTTTGCTATCATCATGCCCGTTGCGTTTGCGCCGCTCGCAGTGGTCTTCAAAAGGTACCAGCTCAAGGCTGAGAAGATGGGCTTATATGTCCGCCAGCCCAGCGGCCGCACCTGGACACAGTCTGTAATCCACTATATTCATGACTTTGATGGTATGCGAAACCACCATTCCTGTCCTCGCCCCCGATGACGTTGCTAACATTGTTACCAGTCATCGGTGCCTTCCTATTGATGGCCGCTTGGGTGCTGCTGCTGCTGCCCTTCAGCTTGGCCAGTTACGGCCGTGCACAGTACGAGAGCGCGACCTTCATCGCGATGATCGTCATCGGCTTCTGTCTCCTCTTCGTCTTCGCCGCGTGGGAGAAGTGGTTTGCCCGCGTGCATTTCATCAACTACGAACTGCTGAAGCAGCGCACAGTCCTGGGTGCCTGTGTCCTAGCCGCAACGCTCTACTTCAGCTTCTACTGCTGGGATCTCTACTTCTACAACTTCTGCGCTGTCGTCTACAATCTCAATAACGCCATGACCGGCTACATGACCCAGATCTACAACGTGGGTTCATGCTTCTGGGGCGTCGTCTTCGGTCTTTGGGTGCGCTGGACCAAGCACTTCAAGCACACTTGCCTGTTCTTTGCCTTGCCGCTTATGATCCTGGGTGCTGGCTTGATGATCCACTTCCGTGGTCAGTCGGATGACATCGGCTATGTGATCATGTGCCAGATCTTCATTGCCTTTGGCGGTGGCACGCTCGTCATCGGCGAGCAGATGGCGGTCATGGCCTCGGCGAACCGCGAGGGTGTCCCCATGATGCTGTCGTTCATCGGGCTCTTCTCCAGCTTGGGGGGTGCCATTGGATACGCCGTGGCGGCTGCCGTCTATACCAATGTCTTCCCTGGCGCTCTCGAGTCTCATCTGCCCGCGGACCTCAAGGCAAATGCCACTTCGATCTACATGGGTGGATACACAGTACAGCAGACGTATCCGATGGGCTCGGCTGCTCGCGATGCGATCAACTATGCCTGGGGCCGCAGCCAGATGTATGGCGCGGTTGCCGCTACTTGTATTTTGATTCTGGGGATCCCTGCCATTGCCGTCTGGAAGAACTACAATGTCAACAAGCACCAGAACAAGGGTGTGATGATCTAGGGGAAATAATTCGTGAATCCATGTTAGAGATACCATTTGTATAGAGGTTGTGTGGGAGTCTGCGAGTGTACAGTATTGATAGTCTTGTAATGCAAGGGTAAAACTTGAGGATCGGCAGATGCTTTGTAAATCCTTGCATATCAAGGAGCCATACCCCCGATACCGCACCACGTAATGCCCTAATTGAAGGGTACTGAAGTCAGGTCGCACACCAAGGTTTCATGAGTGAAACTGTGATATTCCGTTAGCAAATCCCCTTTACCGGGTATGAATCCTTTCACATGGGGAGCTGCGTGATCTTACATCAGTCAATGAAAGCTGTACGTGGCAGCCAAGTCATAACATCCATCGCCCGAGACAACCAGGTGATATGCGGGTACAGCTGGTTGTCGTTTCGGTCATGACGGGAGATGGCACACTACCCGCTTTGGTAGATGCGGAGGCAGTTGTAGTCGTAGTTGCTCGCCCTGTACCAGGAAGCCCTCCTGCCAACCTGCCTCTTTCCAGTCCCCATCGAAATCTCCACTGACGCACCACATTTCCAGTCATCCAAAACACATGTAACGGACATCCTGTCTCCGGCGGAATAGTGGTGAATTCCGTTATGGTGGCTTCCTTATTGCACCGTTTGGATTCACTCCATCTTTACCACAAAATTTCCGAAACTCTCCTGGATCAAAATAGCGCACCTACTCCATGGATTGACCTTCCGCAGGGGATGGTAGGCGGATTTTTGCCCAAGGATTGAAGAGGTCTCCATTGTCGCGAGGCGCTGAGCATTCCTGCAGCTCATACCGACCCTGCAAAAGTGCATCTCGAATCCCACGTTGGTGCTTTCTAAATGGAAGTGTTGTTGACATCCCTGCAAGCACATCAAAGTGGAACTGGCGATGTTCATGTTTCAACTTTTTGGCAAATAATTGCTCTTTCAAAGCTGGGGCATGTCCGTATAGATAGTTGATCTGAACAGCCAAGTGCAGAAGTAATGAATCAGATGGATCAGTGTCACCAGGACCATCCAGCCAGCTTTCCATCAGGGCGTCAAGCAAGCCTGACAATGGAGGAAACGACAATGTTTGGCCTGGTAATTCGTCCAGAGGCACGCGTTCAAGTGGAGAGTCAGACGTGAGGGGAAACTTCCAGTCTGATGCCAGAAGAAGGACAGTTGTTGTCTGGCTATCGGGAGCCATTAGCCGATATTGCGGAAGTTTCACCTCTACATTTCCAATTCGATGAGGGGACTGTGTATCGACAGTCCATCCGGCTTTGACCAGGCAGTCGGCGGCTATATCGATGTCCAGGACAAGGATGTATAAATCAAACACCACCGTGGGAACTCCATAGTAGAAAAGGGCATCTTCAAACCAAATGACATAGGGGACTTGGTTGTCATTGAATATGAGACAAGGTTTGTATCTTATCACTGCCCGACACTCGGCTATGTCCAGAGCGAGATGTGACATGGCGTATAGAAGCCTCCAGTGTTGATTCAAGATGGATGCTGGAGGGGAGTTGGAAGTGTCAAGTTAAAGTTCAAGTTTTGTTGATGGCAACTGGTGATGTGTGGCTGGTCAGCTGATCAAAGCAGGTGAATAAGGAAAACCATCAACAGAAGATACACAGTGTAAGTCATGTGACTGTATTCGCCTATCAAAACCTCTGTACAATACAATAGTATCAAGATAACCAGAAAGATAGTAAGGAATCTATGCACGATAACTATCGTCTTCAACATCATGGCTTCGTTCAATGTCCCTCCTCAGACCCAAGTCCCTGCTCTGGCCGAGATTCGCGCAGGTGCCGCGGCGGTCGCCAACGCGCTTGCGGACAACACCAAATACGCCCTCGTTGGGGGTAGTGCCTGCGTTGTTCTGGGCAGCGCTCGGTTGACCGAAGATATCGACATTGTGGTCCTTAGGGGCCAGACGCCTGCCGCTAGACGCTTACTCCGAGCCGATCCAAACTTTCATGTTGAACCGCGGACGAACCATACAGCCTTCAAGTCCGGCCCCCGTCCTGTGGAGATAGAGCTCCTGGCCCCGCCTGCTTTGTTCAAGGAGACCTTCGATGAAGCCACAGAAGTTATCACGGTTGGAAACGTGAAGGTCCTGAAGCCAACTCTCATCCTGAACGCCAAATGTCGTTCGATTACAGAACGGTCTGGTGACGCCAAGAGATTTACGGATGCTCAGGACATCATATTTCTGCTTGGATATTGTGCTAAATATCCAGCGCACCTTCCCAGAGCTGCAGAGGTTCCGAATGCGACTGGAGAATTCGTTCAGGGTTTTATTCAGACCTACGGCGACCAGGACGCTTGGACTCGTGCTGGTTATGATCTGGAAACCGGTTTGTTCTGTCCAGTTCAGGTTCTCGAAATTCATTGCTAACATTCTTGACCTAGGCCGTTTCACCCGAACTTAAGCTAGCGGACGTATATCGGCCCCCCTCGCCTGAATCATTCCTGTGAAGCAGTGTCGATCTCTCCTTCTCCGCATGGAACGTTACATCGACATTGATTGCCTTTGTTGATCAACCAGCGAATCAGATAGCTCGTCCATCTATTACAAGTTGCCGTCATGTCCAACCTACCCTCCTCGTCTTCATACAGGGCACAGTAGTAGTAGTACTCCGCCATGAAAATGGTAGCATTAAAGAACTTCGCTGCTCTACTAGCCATCCAATGGACAAGTCTCGCTGCAGGCCAACCTTTATCAGCCGAAAATGACATCCTCAAATATGTCAATCCCCTCATCGGCTCCACCAACGGCGGCAACGTCTTCGCAGGCGCAAGTCTCCCCTACGGCATGGCCAAAGCCGTCGCCGACGTCGACGGCCAAAACACCGGCGGCTTCGCGACAGACGGCAGCCATGTCATCGGGTTCTCGAGCATGCACGACTCTGGCACGGGGGGTAATCCCTCGCTGGGCAATTTTCCCCTCTTCCCGCAGTACTGCCCGGAAGATGTGCTGGATAACTGCCTGTTTCCGAAAACCGCGCGAGGGGTGCACTATGTCAATGAGTCGGTAGACGCGCGGCCGGGGCACTTTGCGCTTGCGCTGGAGAATGGGATCCGGGCTGAGATGACGGTCTCGGAGCATGCGGCGCTGTATCGGTTTACCTTTCCATCGAGCAAGGCGCAGGACGGGTCGGAGCTCAGTCCGCTGATTCTGGTGGATTTGACGGATGCGTGGGATAGTCGGCAGAATGCGTCTATCAAGGTCGATGCTGGGAATGGTCGGATCACGGGGAATGGGACGTTCTTGCCTAGTTTCGGGGCCGGGTCGTATGTCTCGTACTTTTGTGCGGATTTCGGGGGTGCAGCTGTGAAGGATAGTGGGATTTGGGTTAATGATCGCGCGGGGACCGAGCCTCAGGAGCTTTTTGTCACGCGGGGATTCAATCTGTTCTACCTGCAGGCTGGTGGGTTTATGAGATTCAGACGGCCCGAGGATGGGACGGTTACTGTGCGGGTTGGGGTGAGCTTTATCAGCTCGGAAAAGGCGTGCCAGAATGCAGAGAAGGAGATTCCTCATCCTGAAGACGACTTCGATACGCTGACGCAGAGGGCTGAGAGTGCATGGCGGGAGAAGCTCAGCCCGATCTCTGTACAGGCGGGAGGCGTGACTGAAGACTTTCTCGAGAGTTTCTGGAGTGGCGTGTACCGGACCATGCTGTCTCCGCAGGACTACACGGGCGAGAATCCGCTCTGGCGCAGTGACGAGCCGTACTATGATTCCTTCTACTGGTATGTATTGCTGATGATATGCTGTTTCATGAGTTAATGCTTGGCAGTATCTGGGATTCGTTCAGGGCCCAGCATCCATTTCTCACCATCGTTGACCCTGTCGCACAATCACGGATGGTGCGAAGTCTTCTCGACACCTACAGGCATGAAGGTTGGTTACCGGACTGTCGTATGAGTCTTTGCAAGGGCTGGACGCAAGGCGGATCCAACGCGGATGTCGTCCTGGCAGATGCTTTTGTCAAGAACCTTACCGGAATCGACTGGGACCTCGCGTACGAAGCGATGGTCAACGATGCGGAGAACGAGCCCTTGGAATGGTCGTACGAAGGGCGAGGTGGCCTGCAGAGCTGGAAGCGTCTGGACTACATTCCTTACCTGGACTTTGACTACCTAGGCTTTGGGACGAATTCCCGCAGCATCTCACGTACTCTGGAGTATTCCTACAATGACTTCAGCCTGGCCATGGTTGGACGAGGTCTGCGCAAGCGGGACTATACCAAGTATCTCTCTCGAGCGAGCAACTGGCAGAACCTCTACAAGCCAGACCAACAGTCCTTCATTAACGGAACGGACACGGGCTTCGTCGGCTTCTTCCAACCAAAGTACCTCAACGGAACCTGGGGCTATCAAGACCCCATCGCCTGCAGTGCCCTAGCATCATGGTGCTCCCTAACCTCCAATCCCTCCGAGATCTTCGAGTCCAGCGTCTGGGAATACCAATTGTACGTTACACCCAATCCCAACCCAACCCAACCCACCTCTAACACGAAGTTTAGTTATGTCCCCCACGACATGGCCACCCTGATCCGCCTCCTCGGCGGCCCAGAAACCTTCATCGCCCGCCTCAACTTCTTCCACACCTCCGGCCTAGCAGACATCGGCAACGAGCCCGTCTTCCTAACCGTCTTCCAATACCACTACGCCGGCCGCCCCGCCCTCTCCGCCGCCCGCGCACACGCCTACATCCCCTCCTCGTTCAACGCCTCAACCTCCGGCCTCCCCGGCAATGATGACTCGGGCGCCATGGGCGCCTTCACCGTCTTCGCTATGATGGGCCTCTTCCCCAACCCCGGGCAGAACGTGTACCTTATCATCCCGCCGTTCTTCGAGGCCGTCAGTATCACTCACCCCGTGACAAACAAGACCGCGACGATACGGAATGTCAATTTCGATAGCGACTACCGGAGAATATATATCCATAGCGCGAGGCTGAATGGGGAGCCATACACCAAGAATTGGATCGGCCATGAGTTCTTTACGCAGGGGTGGACGCTCGAGTTGACGTTGGGCGAGGAGGAGAGTGACTGGGGGACTGCTGTGGGTGATCTGCCGCCGAGTTTGGGGAAGAGTATGCATTTATGGACTTGACTGGGCGGGGATGGTTTCCGGCATACTGTGGAGCTATACATTACTATCTCAAAGGAAATTTGACTAAACAACAGCGGGTGTACGGAACTATGGTCTGACGTCCAGTCCTGTCAACCAACCCCCCTTGAGTACGCCCTTTTCGAAATTCAGCGTGACGCTACTCGTACTATCAGTTAGGGTTCTCTTGTTGAAATTTGAATTGAATTGATCCCATACATACCTTGTCGTGGTATCCCTGAAGAAGTACATTTTCGCCCCCGCGGCGCTCAAGTCAGCAGTCAAGTAATTGACAACATCAGTCTCGAACGTTCCCGAGTTAAGCGGACATGCTGTTATGATAATCGGATTGATGCCCTTGCTCACACACCCCGCCAGAATGGCCCGCAATATACTTAATCTCGGATTTCGATACGTGCTATACAGCGTCGAGATGAGATAGTAGTCTGCAGTGTACTGATGGTAGAACGTCTCGTCCTCGCTATGCTCGCTGCCATGGTGCGGTACCTTGATCAAAGTGAAGTGCTGATTCAAGAGCGGCGGCGTCCCACGAATATCCGTCTTCAGCACCCCGTTGACGTTCCTGTCCCACGCGTCGCCCGGGAACAGTGCCGAGAAGCTATCTTTCTTGCTCCGCAGCACCATAATAGTTGAGGCGCGATTGCTGGCTTCGCCAGGCCTTTCAGCGCGCATGGTGGTGACGCGGGCGGCGGAAGGGCCGTAGAATGCGACCTTGAGACCGGGGAAAATAGCTAGATCGTTCCTGCTGGGATTGGGGACAGCTCCGCCTGGGGCCTGCGGTGCTCGCAGAGGGGTTGCGGGATACCTCAGTTTGAGGGCTACCACAAATGCATTGGATTGGGCTTTGCTGTCGAATCCCTGCGATTCTACAGAGATTCCAGGTGGATTGACATGGCTGCCGCGAGCATCGATGACCTCCTGCAATTCTGCAAGGGCTGTAGTCAGATCGAGTTGTTCCCGTCGATTAGTCGCTAGAGTCTGCAGTATTTCTTTTATGTTGACTAAATCCGAGCGGGAGTAATGCTTCAGGCTTTCTTTTGCAGTGGTCAAGTCCCTGTCTGTTGCGGCGACTCTATCAGGAGGTATGGTCCTGACAATGACGCCCGCGGAGTCGTTGAATAGTACTTTCTCAATTCGGGGCGCGCCAGTTACTGCGCCAATCATTTCAATGAGACCTAGGGAGGTGGTGAGTTGTCTTGTGAAATCGTAAGCAGTAGTTCATGCTTACCAGCGATATGGTCTTGGTCAATATGGGTGCAAGAAACCACATTCAGGGTGCGAGAGGCGACAATGCTGCTCAATGACCTCAACCATGTACCGGTATTCCCACCATCCACAAGCATTAGTTTCTCCGTATTCGGCCCGAATTTGTCTGCTATCAGGAAAGATTCACCCTTTCCAGCCGCCACCATTGTGATCCTCGTGATGTGTGTTGGATTGATCCTGACTTTCACAAACTTTGGCCTTACCCTGACTCTCCTGTATGCTGCGTACCATCCTTTCATCTTTTTATATTTGTCTGCACCTCGATCATCGTCGCTTGACACGGGTGCCTTGCCAATTTCTGTTGTTTGGAGTGAAGTCTTGGGCACCATCTTGATATTGACGCCTAGTTTCTTTGAGTCATGAGACCAGGCGCTCTGACGACTGAACGTTAGCTTAGTGATGACATTCCCGTTATCGTCTTTGAATTCCAGCTTTTTGGTCGTATCAGGATCATCGTCCGCGCTCGTATCGTCTGTGAGAAGAACGTCTACCGAGCCGGATGCACTTGAATCCAGGATGGCGGCCATGGATACCTCGACGCGAACAGAGTCATTGGCGCTGCTTTCTTCAACTGTCGTTTCGTCTGGTGTAATATTCACACCTTGGTCCCGTTCTGATATAAAGACTTTCTGAGGCTTGCCATCCGCAACCACGCTCGACTTCACCGCCACGTACGGCCGGGTGAAGTCCTTGCGAGCTGTTAACGCAGAAACAGTAAAGTCCTTCGGCCCTGATTCACCTTGCTCAAAGGTTAAAGTCGGGGGTGAGGCGGAGAGAACACTGTTGTCATATGGCGTAATGGTTACAGTAACAGAGCCTTTATGCGACACGGGATCCATGAGGACCTGCAGCGTCTGCTCTGCGCCGCCGATGCAGAGCGGGACGTCTCTTCCGACCACCGATTCATTGGCCATCTTGATGTGGATGGCAGGCGGCTCGAGATTAGTGCGGTCTTCGTTCAGCCTCTCTTGCAAGCGAAGGACAGCTTGTGTGACACGAGATGCCGACAGGCCTAGTTTGATCGCGAGCCAGATCTGGCCGATGGGTGGCGTGAAGTTTGTGAGGAATCTGAAAGTGGTCCAATACGATAGTTTAGGAATTCGCGACAGAGCGGAAGAGAGCATCCCGAGCCTCTTGAAGTCCATGAAAGTCTCTGCAACCAGGTCAAGTACGTCAAGGTCGTCCAAGATTTCTTCAGCTTGTCGTGGGTGCGCTGGAGGCTTGCGTGTCTTAGGGTCGACGTGCACGACATCTGGCATGGCCTTCAGGACTGTCGGCGAGATATTTCCCAATAAGATGAGGTTCATGCGGACCCGTTCGATCGCCCATATTGCCGTGATAAGGTGCCGGCACGCATACGCATCTGCATAGCCGATGTCCAGACATATGTCCAAGATGATGGCAAACATGTCAAACGCAAAATCGAGATAGGCTACGCTTTGATCTATAGTATCCTCCGGTAAAGCCGGTACAATGGCCGGTAGCAGTGATTTAGGCATGTTTTGAGAACCCGAGAAGTGGCCGCCCAGTTCGTATCGGGGAACGGTTTTCAAAGTCGGCAACTGGTTGAATGATACGATTCTCTGGTAGTATCCAACTTGAGCATTCCCGTGCATACTGAGGAGTTTCAGGCGACCACGGTCGCCGTGTTCGAATGTCCACATGGTGATGAGCGCAGGGGAATCTGGGTCAGGGATGCTGTACATGGATTCGCGTAGCTCGCGTTCACCCAGAGCAACATTCCACAGTCTGATCTCATCGATCTGCCCAGTGAAACTATTAAAGCAGATAGGAGCATCTCCTAAAGACTCGCAGCGGGCACCAGCAGTAAACGATGTGGCACTGTTGTCTATTGGTACCCCAGGAGCATAAGTAATGTCCGATGACGAATCAAGAGCGCCATCAATGAACACACTGATGGTTCCATGCTTTTCCGTGTCGGTTCGACCCGGCTTGATCTTGAACGACATGGCTACATGGTGCCAACTGCCCACTACCAAGGACGTAGCTGAGGTTGCTTTATCGACTCCATATAACCCAACGAGTTTACCGCTGCTGTTCATGAGAAGCCCATACCCAGATGCCAGCGTGTTCAACTTGCCGGCAATCACGCTGTCGACGGCCGCAAGCTGACCGACAGCTATCCATGCTTCGAGCGTAAATTCGGATGTGTCCGTCATGTGCAACATCGGATCGGCGCCCATACAGGCACAGCCATCGTTCGTCACGACTAAACCTTGGCTCTCGATTGAGATTTTGGTATCGGTTGCATAGGCAAAGTCCGTGATCTCCGGTGCCCGCGGAGCATTGATGAGAAGCTTTGCCGCAAACTCCAGATGAGCAATCAATGTTCGCGGCGTTCCAATGGCTGAAACCATCCAGCGACGTAAGTCTGCTTCGGAGAGTGCCTCATCCCACACGGTGAGTGAACGAACGTACCCCATGAACCCCTTGGATCCAATGGTCGTAGCTACGTTCTGAGTTCTAAGCTTAACGCCAGTTGAAATAGAAGCAGACTTAATCGTACCATCTACCGCCAGCTTGATGAAGTCTCCATCCCAGATAAGAGCGAGGTGATGCCATTGATCATCCAATAGTGTACTGGCATCCTCTGCCTTGACCGTTGCTGTGGTGCCCGAGCTGTTGGTCACCGTGGCTTGGAAGATACCATCCGACGAAAACCTCATATCCCATGTCTCACCATGTTTGCACAAGATATAGTCTTGGGTTTTGTCGCCAGCCTCCCGTGCGTCATAGTCGAGTGAGGAGTTTTGTGCCCACATTGTAATGGTGAATGGAGAATTTCCGAGATTAAGACCAGGAGACAAGGGTAGCTGGAGAGCCTCACCCATAACCTGCAGAGCAAACACCTGAGATGCTGGCAAGTGAACATCAGACATAGGAGTGTCGCGAGACTCGAGGGCGACATCAGCCAGGAAGCAAGTGCCTCCGGCATTGGTCGGCACGAGTTCTGCTGTCAACTTCCAGCTGCTGTTCGGAATACTAGCCGCTCGGCCATCACCGAACTTGTGCGGTTGAGATATTGCAAACGCTTGAAACTTGCCCTCGTTTGTCGGAGCAAAGGTAGTTTGGAATGGAAGTCGGAATTCAAGAGTACATGTTGCGTCGACAATATCAGTTGCGGCAATCTTTAGTGCTGTAGGCAGCGGGTTATCGTGTGCGCCATGTTCATAGAACCACGATCCATGGACGGTGAATGTGCGAATGCTGTCACCATTGAGAATGGCAGCTCCGTGCGTCATGAGTTGGCGGTACTGGCCCAGCTGCATTGGACCCGTCCTGGCAGATATCGGTAGCAGAGCCGGACCGTTCAGTTTCAAGGGCCTGCTCATGCTTTTGATGGCTCTCGGATACTCGATGGCCGTATCTCGGATGTCATGTGCCTCGAAGGCGAGGCTGTGGAGGATGCCAGTGTGGTCGCTTGCTACAGGACCAACCCAGGTAACGGAAAGAATACAGTTTTCCAACCCGGTGAATGTTGAAGGTTTCCACTTCTCGGCGGCCATCACTGTCTTCTGGATGGTACGTCCTCCATAGAAGCCGGGGAAGTTCCAAGTGTATGGTGGGCCAGTATCACCAGATTTGGTCAATTCAATCTTGATCGAGTTTTCGCTGGACTCGGTCGAGATGATGGCGCGCATGCGGAACTCTCTTATGAAACCCGTAGGAACCGGAAACCTGTTCGGATCGGTCAAACGAGTGATGTCGTACTGCGAGCTCAGCTCTGCTCTTGCGCCTGGTCCCGGGAAGTTGACGGGGAAGCTGACTCCTTCACTTCGAGAAAGTACCGGCCGGGTCCAAGTCTGGATTCATTAGCAATCGACATCAACTTGCGATTAAAAACCCTTACCAGGCTGCTTTCATGTATTATGGCGACGGGATCGTTGGCATCCGGACTGGTAAAGTCCCAGCATTCCAGAACAACTTCATTGAGCGAAGCACTGTTGGCAGACCCGTGTGGCACCAAGGGCAGCCTAGCTTCTACCTTGCCGGTGAATCCTTCACTTGGAGAAAGGTCATTGATGGAGCCTTGGCCTAGGGTAAACCAGTCGGTTGCCGAATTGGTATACAAATCAAAGGGTTTTGCAGCCGGCGCAAGGCTAATTTGACTCGGAGCTATTCCAGGAGCCGGATAATAATGACCAGTGACTCGGAACTGGATGGCGGGTGTCTCGAAGCTCTTCGTGTCCTGGGTGTAGTTGCATCTCAACCTAAACTTGCGATACAATCCGGCATTTAGTGGCCTGCTCTGGGTGGGCTTGAGCATCGCTGCCGCTGACATGCCCACAGTCGTCCATTGACCAGCACTACTTGGATTCAGCGCGAGATGCTCGCCATTGTCCACGAGTGGGAACATTCGTCGACTAGAAACAAACATGATGGCGATCTGGTGTACGTTCGAGTGAGGGACGTGTCTAGCCTAACAATTGCAGCTTGAGAGCATGACCGCCATCTCGATATACCAAACCCGCAGTCTTATGTCTGCAGTGGCAACTACCCATCCTAACTCAGCCCTGCTTAGTTCTCTCTACTAGTGCAGATTCCGAGCGGGGTAGACCATGTATTTGCATCGGTTGCTATAGTCGAGATGTCACAGCGGTTGTGGCAGAATGGCGACTCAATACGCCCATCTCGTGTCCAGCCAAAGGCTTAGCCAAATTGACGAACCATAACGGAGCCAACGGGTTGGCACCATGCATCAACACGAGTAGAGGGGATTGCGGGAAATGCAGCCCTGGGACCCGTGACAGTATTCGGGCCATTTGGCACCTAGTGAACATCTAGGCTTTCGATCCATTGCTCGAATCTGCGGCTTCGCTTCAGCTGTCCGATTCCAGCCTAGCCAGCTGCAATTGGTAACCTGAAGCGATAGGGCAGCAGTGGAGGCGTTCATATCTCTTTTCCTCATTGGACGCCTTATGATGTTCCTCAGACCCTTCCCTGTATCCTTAAAACATTATTTCTCTCACGAGTCATGATGAAAGACAGTAGATTACTGCAGATACCTCCAACGCGTTAGAATAGTGTATAAAGTGGGGAGTGCGTTGTCGACCCGATCGAGATCCATGCATAATGCGTCGTCTGGAATCATCTTAGTCGACACTTCGGATATATCATGCTATATCGAACCAGGTCTCCGTCGCTCTGATCTGCGAAAGTCATCGCCATCCCGTCCCTGCTCGGAAACCCAACCACAATGTCACTCAATCTCCCGACCAACTGGCGGTTCGAAATCATTGCACCGCACCGGGACAACAGAGTCTGCATCATCTCTCCCAGCGGTTATATAACCTCCGAACCAAGGCGTCCAGTGGTTGCATGGCTGCCACCGAACGTTCAACCACCAGACACGTTGAGGAGACTGTTTTCGTACTCACAAAAGATTTCAACCTACGGTGAGCTGTTCGGCTATTTCGACGATAGCGAGAAGTGCTTGACAGGGATCGCTGCCGGCAGGGATACCTTCGGAAAGGACAAGCTATGGATGTGGTCGGATAGCCCTCCAATGTCATGTCGGATGACATTTATACCGTTGGAGAAAGGAGCGAGGCAACCGGACGGCCCGGGATACCTGCAAGTGAAGATACCATCTTCCTCTCAGCTGGATGGCTCCGAGATCGAAAAGCTGGACCCTGCGATCCTGAGCGACATGGTTGAGAAATACATGTCCGTCGATGTGACAGACTCGTTTCATGAGGTTGAGCTTGTGGATCTCGCAAGCGGCCCGAAAAGAAGCTTGACCTGGCAAATCCAACGAGTGGACCAGCCGCATCAAAGCGGACCGAAATGGCCTCTGAGTGAAATGGGTTTCACAGCTGTCTCATGGGCTAGCGCTACTCTCCGTCAAGTCAACTCCATGTACTTTCTCCAGGCCGGAGCAGGTGGCAACAGAATCCGAAAGGCGTCGTTGACGGCGGGTAAATGGACTCTTGGAGGAGCCTTTGGGCAAGTAGGAGACGTTATGCTTGCCGGTAATACCCAAGGGTTATACTCTTTAACGAGCGACGGCGCCGTGTGGAAGTACACCGAGGAACCCAATATAACCGCCACCAAAATCTCCACTGACGACAAGCCGTTCTCGAAGCTGTATGCACATCAAACGGACAAAACGCTCTTGGGAATCGTCATGTCCGGGACCAAGGAGGGTAACGTCTACAGCTGCACTCAACTCACCCCCCCTTCATGGACCGCTTTGACAGATAAGAATTTCAAAACTTCCGTCGCTGTTGGAAGCTCAGGATCCATCTTCGCAATCTCAAGTGATTCAAGCGTGTACGGCGAGGCCGGAGCCATCTACCAACTTAGCGGAGGCAAGGCCGTTGTCATTGGCGAAGCCTCGATGGCTGCCCAGCAGCTGGTGGTGATTACCAAGAAGTTTCTCGTCGCCGTCTGTCCCGAGAACAAGGCATTTCTGTATGAGGGTGCACCGAACTCGTGGCTGGACTTGACGCTCCCAGCCGTGAGGCCATGGGGCGGCATCAGTAGTGTTCTGGGAGGGGTAAATAATGATAGTATTGTGGCGCTGAGCGGTGACCAAAAAGAAATCACCTACTTCAGCCCGGATGCTCATGCCTTTCTCCACTCCTTTTTCTTGGATGGTCCTGCAGCTGAGATTGTCATGGAGCATACCGGAGATGTGCAAGGAATTCTGGGTAAGATCGGAAACAAGATGTATTTTGTGATTACTGCGATTGAGTAGCCAAGATGTTTGAAGGTGGAGGAAATTCTACCTTCTCAACCAGATCCCATATTAGCATGGTGCATGCCTAATCTCATTACTAGAAGCCTTTTCTATTCTGTCTGATTCCGTCTGTAACTTTTATCTAGAAGCTATCTGAATCAGATGCCATATGCATGTAAACCCATGCTTGCTGACGACAGCAACAAAACACCTAACGCATCCATGCAATGTGGCATACGGCCGAAGTAGCAATCATCAATGCATCCAGCTTCATAATGAATCAATCAGTCAGTCAATCCGTCGAGACAGCCGCTTCCGCAGGTGTCTCAACTTCAGTGGGCAATCCTGAACCCGTTGCGCCGTTCTCCTCCACTATGGGCTGTGCTTCGCCCTCCAGCTGTTGCTCGTGCTCGCGCTCCTCTTCCTGCTCTACCTTTTCCTCCTCTTCTTCCCAGTCATCCGCGACTTCAGTCACAGGCGGAGTGGGGAGATTCTTCTTCGCGGCTCCTACGCCGGACCGAAGAACGAGCTTCTCCTTCTTAGGAAGACCCAGACCCAGACCCCAGCTCCCGCTGTCGCCGGCCGCGCCAGCAAGGGCCGCGAACTTCGATCCGGACCACGGGCTAGGACTCGCAACGGGTGTTGTGCTTCTCGTCGAGCTTAAGCTTACGCCGTTGCTTCGACGGGAGGCAGCAACCTGCGCCCAGCCGCCGTCGCTGGTTGTATCCGTGGACTGTTGTGCTTTGGCAGCATCCTTGAGCGCCTTGGCTTCTGCGGCGGCGAGGCGTTGCGCTTCGCGCTCCTTGAGACGTTGGCGTTCGCGGAGCTTGACGCATTCGCCGACGCTTTTGCCGCCGATGCCGATCGAGTTCTCTGGGCCGATTCCGAGAAGTGGTGGTGTCCAGGTGGTGGGCTTCAGGACGAAGACGTGGCGGTGGGGTTCTGGATCGAGGCTCTCGCTGGCGAAACCCCAGTCCGCGGCTAGGGAGTGGATGAATGCTCGGAGGGGGGATTTGGCGGGCTGAAAGCGAACGGAGCGCTGAGTGGTGCTGGTTGCTAAGGAATGGAGGGTCGATTCGTACGTCTGTAGAGTGGAGAGCGGAGAGGTCGAAGAGAGCTGGATGTACATGTCCAGGGTTTCTGTCGAATAAGGAAGGTTGTTGGGAGAAATATTCGAAACAACGGTGGTGGACGGGTTAATCTCCACGCCAAGGGCAGATGCCAGAGCACGATTCCGCTCCAGGCGAGCGCATTCGTCGTCGCATGTCAACGGGGTCAGCGAAGGTCCTCTTGTTGCCTGCGGCACCGGTCCCTTCGATGCCGCTGCTGCATTGCAGCGACGTGATTGACGAAGCCGTCCACAGCTACATGTTACTGTGACCGTGGACGCGCAGGGCGTCTTCTCGGTGCACTGATACGGAGCATGACAGGGTTCGGTGCATGGGTGACCGCACAGGGTCTTGGTCTTTCCACATGGCTGTTGGCAAGGTCTCGAGGCGTCCTCGCACTCACCCGGCCGGTGGCAGGTCTTCTGGCAAAAGTGAGAGCCACATTTAAGCGGTTCACCGCACACCTGGCCACATCGCGTCTCCGCCAGCCAGCAAGGCTGGTTCTTCAAAACACGCTTGCCGCAAAGGCAGGCCTTCTCAGTGAGGAAAGGGCACTTGGGACAGCTCTCTTCGTCAGTATGACAATTGTGAGATGTCTGAGGATGGACGCACGGCTTAGGCCGTTCACAGGGAAACGAGCAAGCAGGAGGTTTAGTCCCACAAGGTAGGGGCGGGGACAGAACAGTTCGACCACAATTGCACGGGATGTCCTCGAAAATTGCCTCTCGGCAAGTGTTACAGGGGCCCTTATGACAGATTTCGGGGCATGTGTGTCTTCCGCATTTCAGCAGACGACCACAGACTCGCGTGCAAATATGTTCGGCTTCAACATCCTCGTCACTAGGTCTGAGGTGGGACTTGAGCTTCCGCCGCATGGCCTGACGTTCAATGGCTTTCTGCTCCCCAGGGCAGCATCTCTCAGCGCAAGCGTGTCGGCCGCAGTGCAAGCCTGCTTTGCAAACACGGAAACACCAAGGAGGTTCAATCGTGCCTTGATGGCACACTGTTATAACTGTGGTGCGACCGCAGCGACAGTTGATTGGTACCTTGCGTCGACACGAACCACACGGACCGGTGTGGCAGATCTGGTCGCAAGAGTGCCCACAATCCAACATCTTGCCACAGGGCTTCGAGCAGTTGGGTATAGGATCCTCACAGGATGTGCGGGGAGAGAAGCCAGACATCTCTGCCAACGGCGTCTTCCCGCAAGGACAGTGAGAAACGACATCCGGCGACCTCGGACAATGAGCGGGAAGAGCATCCTGAGGATGGCAACCTTTTTCACAAAAGTGCACTCCGCAATCGAAAGGACGACTGCACTGATCTCCGCAGCTGAAACAGCCAGTCCACTCATCGATCGTACCATCGTCCCCTCGCGCCAGTTGACTTTCAAATTCCTCATCCTTGGAGCTGCAAAGCATCTCGGTCTGCACCTTTCCGCAGTAGCAACGACCCTCTATTTTGACTTCACATGCCCCACAAAGGCCCTCATGGCACGGCCGAGTACACGTGTGTTCGCCGCAGGGGAGCAAGTCACCGCATATCTCCCCACAGCTCCAACCATTCTCGTAATCTGTATCCTGGCAGCGCTTAGTCGACGAATTCCTCCCACAGAAACAATCCTGAGTCGGGCCCATCGCGGTACAAGGTGAACAAGGACCAGCATGGCAAGTCGAATCGCACGGATGCGGACAGCCTTTGCGCGGTCGTGAGCAGGTTTGACCGCACGAGTGTGGGGGAAGGCCAGGTAGCGGACGGGGGTCGACCTCCTTCTCACACCAACAGGAATAAGTGGACGGGAAGATCTCGTGTGGAAGATTACAGCCAGGGCAGCGCCAGGCACGCGGTGCACTGGGCTCCCCATCTGCCTGGCGACGCGCAGCATCCTGGGCAGCCGATCCCTCATTCTTTGACCATTTCTTGACGCAACTCAGATGGAAAACAGTCCAGCATAATCCGCACGACCAGACCCGTGACCTTCGGCCCAGCTCGCTTGTACAAATCGGACATTCATACAGATTGTGCGCGATGTCTTCGTGTATCCGGGTGGCGATATCAGACGCTGTAGATTTCGTCGTGACTTTCGGCGGCCGAGGCTGAACGTTCTTCGACTTGCCCTTTCCGGTCGTAGAACCCGCTGACGAGGATGTCACTCCGTTAGGTACGACTCCGTTCGTTGGCGCTCCGGGAACAAAATCAGGTGCATCAGCTCTCAAGCTCAAATCCTTCACGTCCACCGTATCATCTGGTTGATCCTCGTCAGACGCCCGCTCAGGTCTCGACAATCGTCCTTCAAATGTCCGTCCTCCCAGCCCACCGCTCACAGCCTTCGAATGGTCACCTCGTCCTCGTCCACCTCGTCGACCGTTGTCCTGGGATGCGCCTCCCCCTCGTCCATCTCGTTTGCCTCCCCTCGATCCTCTTGCGGGCCGTAACGATTCGTGCGGCTGTCCATTCAACGACGAAGCTTCGCTTGCTAGTACCTGAGGAGTTTCCTGAGTTTCAGGTTGTGTGTTGGGAGCTGTCGGGATAGATTGAAGAGAGCCACGACCGCCACGGCCTCTGCCTCGTCGTCTGGCACTCTTCGGACGCGGGGTGTTATTATTAGCGGTGGCCACAGGCGAACCCGACATGTTGTCGACGGCCCTGGACGGTCCAGGCGAAGCTGCCTGAGGTACTCCCATACACTGGTAGTCTATAAGGCGATTGATAAAATTGGAATAAAGCAGGATCACTTCGTACAAAGATCAATCTTTGCGAAGCTCAAACGCCAAACGCCACCTGATAAGGTGAACAGAAAGAAAAGCGGAGGCAAAAGTGCAGGCCTCGCTAAAATGAACAGGACTGGGTAAAAAGTAAATAGGAATCAAGAAGCAAGTCAGCCCGGAGGCACAGAAGTAACGACTACTTTTTAAAGCAAAACGAGGGAAAGGAAGGGGATGGAATTTGGATGTGTTCCCGAACAATTGCCGGAATCTTTGGATGATACTGGGTGGCGGCAAAGCTGCTGCTGCTGTGGTTCCACCGCGGATTACTCCAACGGACAAACTCGAAGTATTATTATCAAATACGCATCTGATTTGATGGAATAAATGAGTCATCCAGTGGTAAAGCTCCAATTAAAAGACCCTTTCTATTTCATAAACTACCTTACTATCAGGACGTTCATGAACTGTTAGTAGCCAATTCGGATCAAGTCGTCGCTATTAGTGAATGCAGCATACTTCCGAGTCATCGCCATCACGAAATGAGTCATCCAGAGTCATCAACTCCTACACAAGATGCATTGCAGAGTTATGTCAGGACTCGGAATGGATGAAATTGATTGAATTAGCCCTACGATACCCCTCACATAAACCAAGCGCTATGCATAATAATTCAGGTGAAAAATCGACAGAAAGTAGGATGACGGCCCATGCGAAGCAGCAACATGTAATCCGTAGCAAGCTTTCAACCGATCAAGTCTCAGAAGAAGAGAACAACCTCTCCTCGCTCGTTCTGCTTCACTCTCAATGTGCGCCACAAGTCCTTCTCATCCTCAATTCTCCGCTCGCGATCTGCACGGCTCCGCCCTTGATCGCGGCCACGATCATCGTCGAATTCATCAGTAAACTCGCGATGAAATCGCTTCAATACCTTGTTTACAGAGAAACCTCGTGAGCTCTCTGGTCCCTTGGTCACCAGGGAAAGAAAATGGGCAGCCATTTGTCGTTGTAGCTCGTTGGGAATATTCTCCTGCCGATAAACAATCACCTCACGGCCGTCGTCGCCTTGTTGGGAGCCGTTGTATTCGATCTGCTTTAGCCGCTGGGAGGGCCGGTCCCCTCCTGCTTGAGCACTGACCTTCCGTTTCGACTTGCGAGAATCAGACGTGGTTTGATCATGGGATGGACTGGCCACGCGGTGAGATTTCTTTGATCGGCGAACCTCCGGCTCCTGGCTGTTGTTGCTGCTTCCCGACACGGCAGATCCTCCAAACATGGATGACACAAGACGTCCTGCCTTCTGTTTCATAGAAATACCCAGACCCGCATCGTTGTCACCATCCTTATGATCGCGGCGGGTCCGCTTGATTGGCGAGGAGGGGTCCTGATACCGCCGTCGAGAATCTTCCTTGGACTCGTTTTCACCTTCCGTGGATGGGGATCGCATCATACGATTCAAGCCACCAGTGAGACCTGAGTGTTTCAGCATCGGCGTACCCGGGTTGTTCGCAACACTCGATGGGGCCTCAGCCATCGGAGAGTCAATGTCCATATCATGATCATCGGTACGGCGCTTGCGTTTCTTGTCGCTGGTCGTAGCACTGGCTTTGTCCTTCTCTCCGCGGGCACGATCCTTCTTCTTTTTCGGCGCCGGGGTCATGAACTCCATGGAAGCGTTGGGAACTTTGCCTGGGTACACCGATGGCTGAATTGGACCAGAACCATAGGAGAAACCATTCTCCTCATATGCCACATCGTAGTCCTTCTTTTCCTCATCATTATCGGTCTCGACGCGGGCTAATGCCTGGCTCGGCTCGAAGACAGACGGAGCATGATCAACCATTTGCATTTGCTCCTTGGGCCCTCCAAGCGAAACTCTCGATGCATTTGGGGTATCTCCTGTCACGAGAAAGTCAAAAACGTTAACTGACTTCGAACCATCAGCGGTAGTGGCAGATGGCTTCTCAGTGCTCGTAGGTGGCGGACTAGGAGCAGGCGGAGGCGCGCTGCCTTTTGAATTATCGCTATCGGGGCCATCTTCGACGTACGGAGCACGATGTTTACCAGTGGCGTTCTGTTTCGGGTTCTGGTTCTGGTTTTGATTTTGATTTCTCCGCTGGTTTTTCGTCGGCTTCTCCTTGTACAATGCGCCCTGGTACTTTTGGGCCTCGGACATACACGACTAGACAAAGCAGACAGTCAGCTTGGGCGATGGAGCAACAGTGAGGGTACTCGAGTATTTCTTCCAGCGATCGCCGCCCGTTTGCGATGAAGACAACGCGACAATAGGGATGTGCGCTGGCGAATCTGGAGCCGACAGCCAAAACAAAATAACGCGATAGACATACCGTATGCGATCTGTAGCTAGTCCCCTGAAAGTGTACCATACAATCGATGCAAGTGAAGGACGCGCCTCGGCATTGGTTGCGATGAGGGTCAAGCTTTTTCTTGGTGAGGACATCACCACAAGCCTAGGAGAAAGGAAGGGTTAGATCTAATGCTTCTTGATTCGGCGATATCTCTTGTCTACCAATAATCAGTGCAGCGACGCATACGACTCACCTCACATGAAAAGGAAACCATTTTGACCCCGCTATCACCCACTCAGCAGGTGTCTGCGCGAACTATTGGATCCGAACGGAGGGACAACAAAGTGACTGGCTTTTAGGGTTGCAACAGAACTGCCAGATACGGGGCTCCAATGCGCAACCTTTATCTATTTCCTTGCACTAGGGACGAGCAGAAGTTATGAAGTAAGTGATGAGCCCCTTCGGCGGAGGTAATGTCAACAAAGAGCGTTGATGGAGAAACAAGAGCAAGTAGGAGAATAATAGAATGAGATCCGCGCTGGTTCACAGGGATATAGCACACCGAAGATTTTCTTTCCACTATAAGCGCCGCTTCCTGCTGCCCTCGTAGCGTTTGAGAATTTCCTGAAATTCCGTCTTCTGCTGGGCGCGTCTTTTGCGAAGGGAAATGAACAGAAAAAAAGAAAAAAAGAGAAGCTCATCAATAATTCGCTATTGCGCTATTCTCCTTTGGGACTAGAAGAAATGTCTGGATCCTGCCTTACAAACCAGGTATCCACTGGACCACTATCTATCCAGGCCCCGCAATCGCGAATCACAGATACTTCCTCCAGGTGCAGCAGCTTCAATATCAACCTATTTCTATCATAATGTGGCCCGCCGATTTTAAGTATAATCTTTGTGGCAGTGAAACACCATATCCCTTGGGGGCTGTTTCACATTCGTAGTACGCGTGTGTATTACATCCGCTTATGGGCGAATCCTGGGACGCGTTACAGTCAGCCAAAGAGCAGGGGTTTCCATGTTCATAACTACAGAGATATGGTGATCAAACGTATGAAGGATGAGCGCGGCATCCACACCTGTACGATGATCGGCCCCGGTTGTCAGAAGACTTGCTGCAGCATGGCCAAGGAGGGGACTGTCCACCAACCGCCACCTCAGCTGGTTGGAGGCGGGACGAACTTCTGCTATCATAGGGTAGAATGGGACGTAGTTGAAGGTAGAAAACTATATATATCACAGTGCTGGGGTTCCTTTGGTCGATTTTATGTGTGTAGGCTATCGAAAGATATATTTGGAAGTTGAAACGGCATCATAGGTGGGCTGCTCAATTCATCCACATCGATTACTTGGTAAGAGAGAATAATCCAGGGTCGAGCGATGCCATTTTACAGCAGTAGGATAGCAATATAAAGGAGCTGTCTCTCGTGGATGGCCATGGTCAGTTGCGCAAGTCATGAATGCTTGCAGGTTGCCAAATAAAAGTCATGCGTCCAAAGAGGAATCCTTGTGTAGCATGCGCAGACTGTCATCTGCCCCTCCATTTGATAAGGAAATGCTGAAGCCTGTATCTGCATAATGCCTTGCAGATATCGGAGTACCAATGGATAGCGAGCAATCCTTTTCATAGGTTGTGTATTATGCAAGATTATATACTGAGCTCAATATACAAAGCAATTGTGGCAATCACGAACTCTATTACTGTACAAAGAGGCCAGCCCCAGTAAAATGGTAAATAAGAAACGACCTGCGTGATATGACTGTTGTAGTAAAGGAGACTTTTCCGGCCCATTTGGAGGAGACAAGGGCAATCAGCCCCGAGTAGTTCTGTGAGGGTTGTCAGCAGCTGACACGTGAAATACTGAGGGACTACTGACGGCTCCTTGTGTATCTCGACAGGCGTAATAGCGTCGCCTTCGTGATCCTTCTTCTGATGATTTTCAGCCTGAGACTTGTCTTTATCGCCTGCTGCCTTCTCGTCCTCTGCGCAACCGCAATCGTAAAAGTCGCCGATGTCGTTGCAATCAAATTCAGGTTTCCTTAGCATCGCATTGACCTCATTATGAATAAAGCAGCCCCAGCCTGCAGCAGCGTTCCTTGAAGATACTTGCGGCGGGTATTTCTTCAGGTGACTTTGAAAGTGAGAGGCGCATTCACCGCTAGTCCACGAGTCAGCTTCTTAAGGATGTTTGTCAGGCCCGCAACTACAATCGTACCAAGGATAAAGTCGCGCAAAGAGATGGATAAATGAGCGTAGTGTTTCCTGTTGCTCTTCCGTCGGTTCTTCTGGATACCGAGCCAACATGGTATGGAAATATTTCCAGGTAGCACGACCCAACTCTGCTCTGATGTTCCCCAGTCTGATTCAGTACGTGTTTTAGTCTCCAAACAAGAGGTTTGCGTACTTTGCAGTTTCATTCCCCAGCCTAGGCATGATCACCTCTCCCTTAAGCAGATCATCTTTGATTGTCAAGGCCGGCGCAGATTTATCGATGTGACCGGGAGCGCGGACGGCGGGACTCGGCGGCCCTTGGGGCCGAATGAAGAGGACGAATAAAATGAATACTGCTATCGCTGAGGTGATCAGAATACGTCTGGTGATCTGGCGGTTGGCCATGGTCGGTTCAAAGAGCTGTCTAGATAACCTAAGCAGAGGTTCGATAGAGATAATCAATGATCGCCGTTGAAAGAGAGCTTAGTTGCTCAGCGTCCAATCCAGTGGACGCCAACGCCTCAAATCGGTTCAAAGAGTGGATCGAAGAGTTATACTATTAGAAGACTTAAATGGAATTGAGGAATGAGAATGGGGAAGTCGAAGTGGTCGAGAGAGCTGGTGAGTACAGCTCATACGACAATGATATCGCCTTCTTTCATTGCTCTGTCCACGTGG
Organism: Aspergillus quadricinctus; assembly: GCA_022814375.1. Classification (NCBI taxonomy): domain Eukaryota; kingdom Fungi; phylum Ascomycota; class Eurotiomycetes; order Eurotiales; family Aspergillaceae; genus Aspergillus; species Aspergillus quadricinctus. Next base: position 354,695 of record JAKLNT010000021.1, read on the forward strand.
AATGCATAAGAGATAAAGGGTTGATAAGCTTAGTAATTATGTTATCTTATGCATGTCCTCGTCCGTTACTCCACATCAAACAGGTCACATGATCAGGCTGCCTGAGGTATCAGTCCGATAATGTTCGATAACGATGTCATCCTACTTCCTAGTGTGCGGAGAAACCTCATCCAGCAGTCGGAAGAATATCCTGGTCTTCTTTCGTCGCCTGCACCCTTTTGCATGCCCATTTACCCCCAATATGTACGCTAGTCAGCGTGTTGGAACTTTATTCCGGCTCCCTGATGCCTATTCCCTGGGACCCTGCCTGACTCCGCGTCTCCAGAATGGCTGATTGTGGGGTTTCTTTAGCTTCATTCTCCCGTGTCAGCGGCATCAAGATCCTCAAAATGATCTGAGCGCCGTTCATTCTGGGTGATTTCTGAAGCCGTTAAACTTCGAACCTCGAGTTTAGGCTTGTCAAAATCTGGGCGGAATAATTTTACCCGCCTAACAAAGTAGTTCTCCTCAACTGGTCCCGTTTGTTTTTATCCTTGTCCTTGATCCGATTGTGTTATACTTGCCTTTTTAGCCTAATATCTTCCCCAGCATTATGTGGAGTGCGGACACCAGAGCGTGGGATCATGCCTTCAGGGGAGGTATCTCCGCATCCGCAATGGCTCCAGCTTGGCAGCTTCCCTAATAGGCAGTTGAGATTATGGACGGTTCTTCCTGCCGACTTCCCCTGGTTAATATCCTGGCAATCATACCGGGCCCATGCCACTGAGTGCTCAGGTGTTGGGTATTTAACCTTCGAGATGCCTGCTCAGGACTTTCTCTTAGAATAGGATCGCCTCCACCATCCTAACCAGACCTCTCACTGTTGCGAGCAATGCTTCTGTCAGTACTGCTGACTGTTGGCTGCGTGGTGGGAGCTGTACAAGCTCTTGGGCAGGAGCCCATCGTCGCCTTTGACAAAACCAAGGGAGCCTACAAGTTAGCGGGGAAGAATACTGCTGCGGGTGTGATTCTGCTTGACGGTGATGACTGGCCTGGTGTCATCCGTGCGGCTGGTGACCTTGCTGTCGACTTCGGACGAGTGACCAGTACAAGCTTCACGACAGGCCTAATCAATGGCACAACCATTCATGATCAATCTTCCGTTCGCGGTAACAGAGGAGTGATCATTGCTGGAACCATTGGCAAGTCCCGACTCATCGATTCTCTTGCCCAACGGGGCAAGATTGATGTCGGTCAGACGAAAGGAAAATGGGAGGCATTTCAAACAGAGCTTGTTAGCAATCCTCTCGAAGGTATCTCGAACGCGCTGGTCATCTCTGGCAGTGACAAACGAGGAGTCATCTACGGTCTTTACGATATTTCCGAGCAGATCGGAGTCTCTCCATGGTATTGGTTCGCCGATGTCGCGCCTGCCCATCAAACAGAGGTCTATGCGTTGAAAAAGAAGAAGGTCCAGGGACCTCCGTCTGTCAAATATCGAGGCATCTTTATCAATGATGAGCAACCGGCCTTGACCAACTGGATTAATGAAAACTACCCTCCTGCGAGATACGGGCCCGGTTTCAATGCCGACTTCTACTCCCATGTTTTTGAGCTTCTTCTCAGACTGCGTGCAAACTATCTATGGCCGGCCATGTGGGCCAATGCATTCTATCCCGACGACCCACGCAATGGTCCCACAGCAGATGAGTATGGAATCGTCATGGGCACCAGCCACACAGAACCCATGCAGCGAGCGACGAAGGAACAGGTGCTTTTTCTGAAGGGGCCGTGGGATTGGACCACAAATAAAGAGAACATCACCGAGTTTTTCCGGGAGGGCGCCATCAGAAGCGAGCACTGGGAAGTGCTCTGGACCCTTGGAATGAGAGGAATACATGATACTGCGAATCCGACCACTACAAAGCAAGGACTGGGAGATATCGTGCATACGCAGCAGCAGATTCTGTCAGAGGTCCTTAACATGACAAACATCACATCAGTCCCACAGATGTGGTGTTTGTACAAGGAGGTTGGCCAATTCTATGAGGAAGGACTGCGTGTTCCTGATGACGTTACTCTTCTCTGGGCGGATGACAACTGGGGCAATATCCAGCGGCTGCCGGTTGGCAATGAGACGGGTAGGTCTGGTGGTGCAGGAGTGTACTACCATTTTGACTACGTCGGCGCTCCCCGTGACTACAAGTGGATCAATACGATCTCCCTCCAGAAAACCTGGGAACAGATGCATCTTGCATACGAGCGCCAGGCAAGGCAGATCTGGATTGTGAATGTTGGAGATCTCAAGGGAGTTGTGAGTAGTGAGCCGGCCACTGGATTGCTTGAAACCTAACATGGAATCAGGAAATTTCCATCAACCATTTCCTTGACCTTGCATACAACACGCCATTGTGGTCCTCGCCCGATAGCACTCTTACATGGCTCAATCAGTGGGCTACCCGCGAATTTGGAAAACAAGTGTCCAGCCAAGTTGCTGATATAATGGATCGCTACGGGATGTATGCTGCGCGGAGAAAGTACGAGCTCCTCGACAGCTCAACGTTTAGTGTGATCAACTACAACGAAGCGGACAGGGTTCAAGAGGAGTGGCAGGCGCTTGTAAACGATGCTCAGAGCGTATATCAGAAGTTGAAAGATTCAGCCCGTCCCGCGTTCTTCGAGCTCGTTTTGCAGCCTTGCATGGCTGGCCAAATTGTCACCAATATCCATATCACAGCGGCAAGAAACACACTGTACGGAGGCCAGCGCCGTACCAGTGCCAACAGTCTGGCGGATCAAGCCCTGAAGCTCTTCCAAGATGACCACGCTTTGACGCAGAGGTACCACAAACTCCTTGATGGCAAGTGGAATCATATAATGGACCAGATGCATCTTGGTTATAATTACTGGTATCTCTCGTTCGTCTCTGTACGTCTTCGAATAGGTACTAACGATCTGTTAACAGGCAGCAGCCGATGAGAAACACATTGCCCCCGCTGACCTATACACAAGTACTTGAAGAAGGTCTGGCAGGAAGCATGGGTTTGTCTGTCGAGGCAAGCAATGCATCGGTACCGGGTGACGACACCTGGCACCCGTTATCGTCTAATTCTCTGACCCTGCCACCCATGGATCCTTACGGACCAAGCAGTCGCTGGGTTGACGTTTACTCACGCGGAACGCACGATTTCACCTTTACAGTATCGCCATATGATCCTTGGGTCAAGGCGAACCCCTCGTCCGGCAAAATCTCAGCATCTGGCAATAACACAGACACCAGGGTTCAGCTCTCGATCGACTGGGACAAGGTGCCCTCCGGATCTCATATGGTCTTGATCAATGTCACCATCTCGTCAGATGATTATGGCAACTTCGGGATGCCCACAGTGCAACTTCCTGTCAACAAGACGTCGGTTCCTGCTGATTTCCTCGGCTTTGTGGAATCCGATGGCACAGTCAGCATGGAAGCTGAACATGCCACCCGTAACACGTCGTCAGCCGATGTCTCGTACGCCATCATCCCAAGATATGGCCGTACGTTGTCGGGAGTAACATTGCTCCCTGTCACGGTTGAAACACAGCAGCCTCCATCCTCTCCTCGACTTGAGTATGACATGTACTTGTTTTCCAATGTGTCCACTGTCAAAGCCACGGTCTACTTGGGACCCTCGCTCAATACCGATAACTCCCGTCCCCTCAAATACGCCATTTCCATCAATGACGCTGACCCTCAAGTGGTGCAGTTTGTTCCCTCGACTCCCTTGGGGACCTTGCCATCGAAATGGGGCACTACGGTCAGTAATGCCGTGTGGACATATACTACCAGTCATGCAATTCAAGGCGGCGGGAGAAAGAACACACTGAAGCTTTGGGCCATAGAACCTGGCGTCGTGGTTCAAAAGATTGTGGTCAACCTGGGAGGAGTTAGGCCAAGCTACTTGGGACCGCCGGAGAGTATGATTGTGTAGTTACTTGTATATGACGCGTATAACCTGATCAAATAGTTGTCATGCAATAACTGCTCGGCGTTATCTCCATACTTCGATCTTCTGCGGGCTCGCAGCTCAGCTAAAGGAACTATATCCAAGCCTGGGTTACATCGCTTATACAAGTAGACCAGGGTCTCAGCTTCGCCACGAACGCCAAGGCAGTAGTGTCATTCATTCATTCTATTAACTTCTACCTAGCTTTCATGTATATCTAGCCGAAACCCCAGGTCGAAAAGGTGATCCCTGGCAAGACACAAAATGCCACAACGACCACGATATCCTTCTTCATCAGCCATTGTGCACATGGTATTGCGCACAGCAGGCATTATCATCAACATTATCTTCCTCGTCTCTCTTGGTTATTTGACAAAGATTTACCATGACACATACCCAGCAGCTTACGTAGCTGTCTGTACTCGCCTTCCTAGTCCCTATGAAGTATGAAACTAACCACCTTTGCTAGGCATGCTGGGCTCTCTGCGCCGATGCGCTAGAATTCGGGATCCTGCTTACCAAGAGCCGCTCTGTTCCACGCTTGTCTGGCGGAGGACAGCTAACCCTCGATCTAATCGGCGTTTTTCTTCTAGTCCCAGCTGCATTTCTGAATTGGTATACGTCCGGTCCTTCAGATTATCAGCCTACTCCTGCAGAGTATGAGGCAAATGAGTGGGCATTGGAAGCACTCTGGGTGGGTTGTGCCTGTCTGTAGGTGGACCCGGTCTTTTCTCTGAAATTGAGTTGCATTCTGACCATTGAAGTGGACTGAGGCTCATCATATCAGTGGCGGTTTGTGTGGATTTCTGCATATATCGGAGGAGATAGGAGTGGCTTATATATTCCTCCTCATGTGACGCAGATGGCGGTCTGTGCTGGTAGTTCTCTTGGGATTTGCTCCCTATACTTGACCAACAGTGCATAAACATCCCATGATTATTGGAAGCCTCTGGCATAATATAAGTCTTCATCTCAGAGGCGTAGGAATTGTAGTATGGACCTGCGGCGATGTTGCCTGCGGTGAGATACCTGAAGATCTAGTCTGGGGTACAGGCTGGACTGCGATGAGGAATAAGTGGACTGGATATTGTATTCACATTCTAATGTAGAGTTTCTGCATTGTATGACAAAGCTTCACACTAGTAGTGTACTTACCGCTACAGGTTAAAACTATCTGCCAGTAACTTCGTCAAGCTCGAGCTCAGCAAGGTTCAAAGCTCCTCCACACGCTTCTCCAGGCGCGGCAACCACCCATTCTCCCCAAGGTGGCGGGGTTGACTCTCTCGCCATTCTAACCGCATCACGCGCCTCCTGAATGCGTGACAGCCTTCCCCTCAATGGCAGTTCGGAGGTCTGTGTCTGGAGCCAGGGCTAGTTCCTCCAATGTAGCGCGTTGCTCAATTGCTGGTTGACCTGCATGTCTTGGCTGGTACCTGAAAAGGATCTCTGCTAATGAGAAACCGTGCCCTTCAATATGGCGAGTATTGATGGATTGGACGATCATCGGCAGGTGTCTATCCCAGTTCTGTAGTTGAGAAGTGTCTACCTTAGGGCAACTGCTGTCCATAGCTGCCCAATGATCATACAGTTAGTGTCACATTATTGAAGATGAGTCAGCTTCCCGGTAATCTAAGCCTGACTGTGTCACATGACTACATTAGTCAGACGGCACCCATATCATCCTAGCTAGCGGAGATAGCTTTACAATGACACACACATTATTATTACAGAGGCATCTTACTGACTGAGTAGTTACCTCATGGATCCCACAGCCCATATTGGAAAGGGCGACTTGACGACAGAGTCTTACCTTCCATTCCTTCCCACTTACTTTGCTCCAGACAAAATTCTCTCCTGACAGCAGATATGGCTTGTAGCTTGTCAACTACCACCTACCCTCCAGCTTCTCTCGAAGTTACCAACAGTTCCTCACGTGTTCGCCTCATGGCCGCAGGCAAGTGCACAGCAATAGTCAGGGTCGGGTCATTGGAAGTGGCATGCCCGTGTGCAAGAGGTGTTTTTCCTTTATATTCCCAGAAAGACCTAGGTGATAAGTGCAAGCTGTGCGACCACTCTATCACAGATCACGAGGACGTTGAATTAGACAGGCCTTTGGGCCCACTCGCCAGCAACATTACCCAGCAGAAAGGTTGGATCCTATCCCTACAGATTTCATGCCATAGCTGACCATAACTAACGGTGATAGTTGCCGAAAATGAAGCCATCTGCCCGAGAGAGGACACAGTGACCAAGTTAATAGAGCTCATCAATTCATACCCCGTCATCCACATCAGAGGAACTCCCGCTAGCGGGAAAACGACGTTATCAAAGCTACTTCGCCATAGGTTGACCGAGCAGGGGAAGCTTGCTTTCCTTATCGACGGTTGGAAACCTCTTGAAAATTTCAAGACCTCCGGCTGGACAGACGACTGGGATGCTTTGCACAATATGCTCATACAAACGTTTCCAGGCCGCTCTGTCTCAGACTACCTCGGTAGTAGAAGTGTGCTGCTTGTGGACGAGGCCCAGATGTCATACGGAGATATGCTTTTCTGGAACAGAATTATCAAGCCTCGAATGGAACCTTTCATACAAGTTGGAATACGAATTTGCCTCTTCTGCTCCTATGGAAGTCCAGGGACCGGTGTTGAGCCTGAGGACGTCTATTACACCCCACACCGTTTTTTCGCAGCACAAAGCGTTACAATAACCCCGCAGCCAGGCGGACATTCGCCGCAAATTGGCCTTTTCTACACCGAGTCCGAATTCAATGACGCTCTATGCCGTATGGTGCAACACGGGTTCATCGAGACATTTACTCTTGATCATGAAGCTAAACGCTATCTGTTCAAGCTTACGAACGGGCACCCCGGAGGCTTACTATCTGTGATGGAGTACATCTATCATGTATGTTTTATCCTGCTTCGCACCTTAGCAGTCGATTTGGGTCTACGTACGCTATATATTGAGCTGTATAGCTGATCTTGCTTTAGGTCTATTGCTCTAAGATGAAGCATGAAAAGACATTTGTGGTAACCGAGCAACATATTGTCGACATTGTTGAACATGATGAAAATTCTACGTTCAAATATCTTGAAACACGCGCTGTTGGTCGCTCTTTTGCTGCACAGAATCGCCTGACACCCGCAGCAGCGAATGTTCTTTCCGACATTGCAGAAAATGGAAGTATTCCGTGGGATGGGAGACCAGGTTTACCGATATGTTATACGAATGGTTGGATTCACAGGATGCCTATGAATAAGGCCTATGGGAACACATCCGACGTTGGTGTTCTTCCATCACGCCTACATGAGAAGTAAGTATCTCTTGTACATTACCTTCCTTATTTCATACTGAGTAAAATCTTAGGTGGGTTGAACACATCATCGGTAATCGCATGTATCCGTTACCCACGCGTTTTGCCAATTTGAATCAGCTGTGCATGGAGATCCTACGTGGGTTTTCAGCAATGAACCTGAGGCACTCTACCGAAGGCAAAAAACTGTCAAGTGCGGCAAAACCTAGGCCCGTGGAAGCACAGTATCAGGATGAGTTTTACAGGGTGTTCAATAGCCTAGCAGGCCGGGGTGTACCGATTTGCTCCGAGTGGTCGAGGACGAGCGCTGGCAGAGTTGATTTTTGGATACCTGAAAAGAAGTGGGCAATCGAGCTGTTGAAGGACTACGATCGAATGGATGACCATATCTTGCGGTTCAAAAAGGGAGGACGGTACTATCAATGGCTACAGGAGAGAGAGATCCTTGATTGGATCGTTATCAATTGTGCAACTACCCCGCCAACTCGTGGTTCGTTTTTTATTATTCTCCCGCATCTTTCTTTATGTTGCTAACAATGTAGTAGGTCACCCTGAGCCAAATCTCATCCATGCCATTTACCAAAACGACTACACGGAGTTACGGATGTTCAATCATGAGGGGGATCCCCTGGGTTCTGTTACCTGTGTAACGAACTGAGAATGTTCAATTGCAATTGCCCTACGGATGTTGTAGTAATAGCGGAAGAGGCAAAGGAGGGAATTATGTTGGGAGGTTTGTCTTCATGGTCGCTTACAGGGTTCCCTGCTGTTAATAGCTATTATGCTTGCTGTATTCTTATACCCAGTGGTGTTGTTAGGGATGTTAGGCATGCCAGTAGCTAAAATGAGACGTATGGTTTGAAAACTGATGATTATGATGGTATTCGTTGATTGATCACTAGCTAGATCACTAATCACTATATCCTCATACAATAACATACTTAAGATCTATAATTTTAGCTCTAAGGGTATTACTTCCTAGGAACTAGGACATATACTCTTAGATACTGAAATAAAATCTAACACTATTGTCCACCATAATTGCCAGACTGGATGATGGTCTTTAAGGTCTTTGAGTGCTCGGCGATCGCTCGGTGACAATGATTATATAATCATTCTATCTTTATACTTCGATCTCCGGCAATCTCTCTCAGTTTCCTACGCACCGCATCGAGCATTCTGCAAAGGATGGCGTCCTCAATCAGATCTTCTGCATTCCAGTCGCTCCTCCGGGGTAGATCATATCTGGCACGCACGCCTCAACGCCGATGGGCGCAGGTTCATGATGTGCGATTCCTTGCCACGCATCACGATGCCAATCAGGTCCTGAACAGATACAAGTCGAAGCTGGACAGGAAGGCCAAAGAGTACGTTATATACTGTTTCGGTGGCTCTCAGATCCCACTGGATAGTCGCTGACATTTACCTACAGAGAAGGTCATGGCTCAGTGGAGTCTCTCAAAGAAGCCTACAAGGACAAGATCCAAGGGCTCCGCCGCGACGCAGCCACGCCTCTCACCCCAGAGCCAACTACTCCTCCTTCGTCCCCAAAGCCTTTCTCTGCGCCCCATCCACAAGCACCTCCCACACCACCACCATCACCCAATGCCTCCGCCGCCGCCGCAGAGGCCGTCTCAGGCTCCGCCCCCGGCATCAAGCCGCTCAGCTCCTACCTCGACGTCGAGAAAGTCCTCGCCCTCCCCCAGAAGGAAATAGAAGCCCTCTGGCGCCTCCGCTTCGCCAACAACCCCAGCTCCATCTGCGCCTGCATCCCCCTAGAGACCTACCAGCGCATCGCCGCCGCCGCCCGCCACAACCCGCAATTCATCCTTCCCCTCCCCCGCTCCTCAACCGAGCAAGCACCCGCCGAGGACCCCAACGCCATCGGCGCAGACATCCACTTCCTGCAGTGGGCCTTCCACCCACCTGCCTCCACCGCGCCGTCGTCTGTCCCCTCGGCGAACAACCACACCTCCACGGTAATCTTCACCCAGCTAGCCGCGTACAAGCTGCACGGGGCGTTTGCGCAGCCGCACACGACGATCACGCACCACCTGGATTTGGCGGATGAGAAGGGGCTGGTCCTGATGCATGGGCAGGTGATGCCGGATTCGGGGATCTCGACGACCGAGGCGAGCTGGTTGGTGAGCTGCTTGCAGCGGTTTTATGATTTCGAGGGCCAGGCGAATGGGCGCAAGGGAGAGCTGGTGCGGATGTTCACTCGTGGTGATGTGAATGGGTTCAAGATGGAGGAGTTGATGGAGGAGGTGGAGAGGTTGTAGATGCTTCCGAGGGTTTGGAGTTGTATTATATACTGTCTGTAAATTAAATTCATAGATTAGAATGGGTGTCGCAAGACTAATTTGCGTCATCAATGAGAGAACGATTGTGATATTCTACATTGAGCTCGGAGTTAGGATTTATGATCAAATGATATAATAGCAATTGGTTCAAATCTAGCGACCCATATATTAATCATAAGCGAATCTAGTACATACAGCCATCCAAACATTCACCTCATACACCTTGTTAACAGGAGCAAGAAAAGAAGGGGAGCGACCAAGCTAAGAGGACAACGCCGTTGAGTAAAGCACATTAAAACAAAACCGTTGATATCATCAGAAAGAAACGAAGCCAAGCCACAAGTAATGACTAGTATGGGGAGGAAGTATGAGATGAAACCGTCGCTCCGGTCACAAAGTATAAGTCGAGCAGAGGAAGGCGACTCTCACAGCAAAGAGGATGGCGGTAAGAGAAGGAGCACGTCAACATGATGCACCGTTCGAAAGCAGAGGACACATTAGATCCTCGTGGTGTATGGTGTCAACCAGCTAACAAACTCATAGAATTCATGCGATTCACCGTCGAATAGGGTATCGTTAATGCACACGACAGTGCGTCTTATATGCAACGTATGTTAGATCGATGAGCCAGTAAGCGATAAGTCTGTTCACTATTGCTTCCGTATCACTTCTTCCATGACAAAGTCATGGATATGCTCAAAGTAGCCTGATTCGGCGACGGTATCATTGTGGCCGCCGTTTGGAAGGGTGCGCCAGACCTTGCGGCTTGATTTGCAAATTGCGAAGAGCTGAGTCATGTTTGAGGGGCTGAACCGTATCATTAGTGGCTTATTCAAGAAGAAGACAGATAGATGTCGGGTCGAGGACAATGAACTTACGGAACCAACTCATCCTTTAACCCACTCAGGAAGAGAATCGGCACATCTCTAATCTTCGGCATAACCTCCTCGCTCGCCCAATGCTGGTGACACAGTCGAGCGAGATACCGCGCGGGAGGAAAGACGCTGCTCATGTCAGTATGATCACTGCTTGGAGAGGAGAGTACTTACGTCGGGATTAACTTGCGGATACTTAAGAATGTATTCTCCAGTATTAAACCGCCAACATCACCGCTGTCTTGGTTCTCAGCAACCAGATTAATGGCTACTGCACCCCCTAGGCTTTGCCCATACACGACAATCTTCGTGTTCCTCGTCTCAGCCCGTTCTCGTAAGTAGTCGAACCCGGTTTGAGCATCGACCTTGAGCCCTGCCTCATCTGGAACACCCGTCGAAAGGCCGTAGCCGCGGTACTCCAACATCAACACATTGCAGCCCAGAACCTCCTGAAGAACCTTGGCGATGGGGACACGGTGTCCAATATTGCCAGCATTACCGTGAAACATCAACACAGTTATGTTCCGAGCATGTTGCTTGTTTGACGGGCGGATGAAGAAGGCATGTAACGACTCTCCGTCCGGCGTGGGGATTTGGAGATCTTCATAGTCGCTGATGCCGAACTGTCGCGGACTGGGGATATTGGTGCGGGCATCGGTGGGGACATTGCGAGGGTAGATAAGCTCACTGGACACGCGATCAGTTTCCGGCTATACCAGAGCAGAAAATTGTCTATCTAATAGTCAGGGTCGCACTTTTGCTTAAAGTATAAGAGACCACTGGCAACAACGGCGAGACCAGAAGATGCCAGTACTGGTAATCGAAGAAAATGAACGGCATTGTTGGCCATGGAAGCGATGCTCCAGGACGGCGGGGGCGGAGGAGACTCGGACATCGCGGCCGATGTTGGACTAGATAAGTAGAATGAATGAGAGAGAGTACTGGTGATATGGGGTTCTCTTTCGTCAGTCAATCATGTGGACGGATGATCACATGAGTAAGTGATCATAGACAGAAAATCTAGCGATGAACAGGGGATGAGATTTGCCTAGAGGACTTGCAGTCTGGTTTAGTATGAAACAGGCTATATTATGGGAGTTATCGCTGGCCGGAGTTCAGAATTGTTACTTATATGCGGGGAGAATGCTTTCCTCCACAAGCCAATAGGAAAAAGCATCCACCACACCGCCCGGCAAAATCAGCTTAAGCTGACAACGTAACGCGCTCTGCCTGTTGGAAGCTCCGTCAGAGCTATCATCATCATCTACCTTACTATCATCAACCACCATCCACACCTTCATCAACCGGCCTTTCCCATTTTCTAGCTTGTTGGAAGGCTTGCAATTCTTTTTCCTCTCTCACTCCGGCAGTGTACATTTTGTCAAACGACAATTTTCCGTCAGCTCCAGCTGCCACAGACACAATGGTCGGCCACGGCGTCACAGGGATGCTTGGGGAAGGTAGGTCACCGGATTTATCGACGAGTGACAATGGATCAGAGCAATTTCTGATGGTTTGGTTAGATGGAATTCACATTGACATGAACCACCTGAAGACCGGAGAGGTCAAGTACGTCTCTAACTTCTGCTCTCATTAACAAGCTGCTAACCACCATGCCTTTACAGCCTAGGTACCTCGATGTGAGTGAGCGGACATCATATTGCAAATGTTGCTTTGTATATTGATTGCATATAGTATGGCTATCAACTTCAAGGATGGTGTTATTCTGGGAGCAGACAGCCGGACAACTACTGGAGCTTACATCGCCAACCGAGTCACCGACAAACTCACACAGGTTCACGACACCATCTGGTGCTGTCGATCGGGGTCTGCGGCGGACACACAGGCTGTCGCGGACATTGTCTCCTATCATCTCAACATGTACGGCATTGTGAACAACGAGGCTCCTAGCACCCAGGTGGCCGCAGCTTTGTTCCAGGAGTTGTGCTATGAGAACAAGGATATGCTAAGGTCGATAATCTCCCCAGCTTGCTGAAGGAAGCACAATTTACTGACGGGATTCGATGGCAGTGCTGGTATCATCATCGCGGGATACGACCCACGCCATGGCGGTCAGGTGTACTCGATACCTCTGGGCGGGTCTCTACACAAGCAGTCCTACGCCATTGGCGGCTCGGGATCAACTTACATCTACGGTTATTGTGACACCCACTGGAAGGAGAACATGACGGAAGAAGAAGGCATCAAATTTGTGCGCAGCGCATTGCAGGAGGCGATCAAGTGGGATGGCAGTTCCGGAGGTGTGATTAGATTGGTGGTGCTGACGGCCAGGGGAGCTGAAAGACATTTGTACCTGCCCGACACGGACTACACTGGACCTGGCATAACCAACAGATCATGAGTGTAATCATATATGAGATGATTTTGTTTTGAAAGTCGTTGACATCTGAAATGTGATCATCTGCATCAATGTCGGCAGAAGCACTACCCCTCTAGCGGCGAGAGAGACAACACCAGGATAGAGAGGCCCTTAATAGAGGACGTTGGCACATCCAAGCAAGATCATAGCGGAGTATGAGCCGGAGATCTGAAAGTGACGGTTTGCGGGATTGATTTAAATGGAGCCGCTATAATGAAGACCCTACCTGCAATCTCAGTCCCCTGTCATCGGACTCCTCAGGTCGATAGGTAACAGGAATTCCGTAGCGCGTTTCCAATAAGTATCATGATCGCAGGGGTTGACGCGGTGAGAAGAGAAACCAATGATGGTTTAACTGGGAGAACAATGCCTTTTCCAGTGATGCGATTGCTCGTTTCCAGCTGGAGTTGTGTCAAACATAATGAAGAATGAATCAACAACGTTATTATGCAATGTAAACATTTAACGGGTGGGTGGACCAAGGATCATAACAGGATAGGATAACCTCCAGATGATGAACCAGCGATACTACTAGTACTGTCATCGACTAGCCAGAGAACTCACCGAGTCACAGACCCTTTGCGAACCCGAATCATTGCGAATCCCTTCAACACCTGCACCGGCAGAGTCCTGCCATTCGTCCGCCGGAGCCCGCCCCTATTGGGCTGCAACTTGACCTTAGTACCATCCGTATTAGATAGATAGATAGTCCCTGTCTAGCAACTATCCGTAGTACTAGACTAATCTTTTGAATTCCGGTCCGGATGCTTGGAGTATCCGAGCATGTGGCTCAAAATATGTCGCCAACTCTAGTGAGATATGTATCTGTGCCAGGGATCAAGTGTGGTCACCAGTACTTCGGAGAACATGGTCTCGTCGTGAACGAGGAGGACTTTTAAGCGATCTGGGAGAAATAGTCAGCAATCTCCAATGATGATCATCATGATAGTAGTGGCACTATTTTTACCTGGGATACTCTAGTAAAAGAAGTATCTAATGGCTTTAACTCCTCGACAATGAGTATCCTTAGAATTGAAGCTTAAGATACCTATCTTAGTCTGTGGCTAGATAGATATCAATCAGCCATGTTCATGCAGTTGAGGATTTGAGATTGATGGTTGTTTGAGAGACAGAACTCCATACATCACAATCAATCAGTCAATCAATCATTCATTATTATTTCTTTTCTCGTTCACTGTCAGCATAGATAGTAGTAATAATCATTAACATCATCACTTGGTGATTGTGGAACCCTCCATCCTTCAGAATTCCCTGTTGTTGTCTCTATCGCCTTCGCCACTACTCCGTACTGAATCTCTCCTGATTTCATCCTCCGCCTCATTCTCTTCCTCTCCCATCCTTCATTCCATCCTCCTTTTTCTCTCTCCTTTCCTTCATTTCTGTTTTTTCCTGAACTTCATCTTCACCATGGATCCTGGGACTGCCCCCTCCTCTCTGTGATCCCTTTTTCAGCCTGGGTCGGGTCCATTGCCTATCGTGCTCTGACCTTTCAGTAAATCGCGGGTAAACTGCGGTCTTCAGGTCCAGGCTCTTCTAACGTTTCTTGAATTCGTGTTTATAATAGAACAGTAATCAACCCCTCCTTTTCCTTAGACCATCAAGCCCATCCATCTCACTCTATCTCCGAGTCTCCCCCATGTTCCCCACTTTGCTTGTCCTCAATGCTTTCTTGAGGCTGACTGTTGTTCCGCCACGGTTGCTCTAGGATTTCGCCGTTACGCGCGCGCCATTTCTCGCCGTCAATTATTTCTTCTCGGCTTGACATGGGATCGGTCGTTCTCAATCAACCGCGGTCGGATCAGATTGATAGCTCCTACACGATGCTGGGAGGCTCCATCAATCCATCGGAATCTGTTTATCGGACCTCATCTCACCGTCCGTCGTCACAGCTGGAGACCGGAAGCTCCAGGTCTACGTCCGCTAATACTACCCCCACCTCGTCCACGGCCCCGCCATCGACGTCTGCTGCTGGTTCTGCTCGCCTGCATTCCCACCCACCACCATATGATGTACCGGCCTACATCACCCGTCAATCTCACATCAGCTCCCTTCCTTCCACCCGGGCGTCTTCAACCACCCCAGGGCCAACTCACACCCCTCCCCATTCGGTCTCAATGAGCTCGACCACCTCCACCCACGCACACCATCCCGAAGCTTCCTTCCAGTCGACTCAATACACCTCCAATAGATTTGGAAATGTTGGCCAGACAGCCACCGAGCCGACACTGGTCGCTTCGTATAGCCACTCATCACCCGCGTCGCCGCGGTTGAAGCCGACATTCCAGTCGCTACGCTCTCTTGGAGGCTCCGAGGCCAGTTCGCCGAGTCGCATCAAAGTTCGGGACCTGTCTCATATCCAGAGCTTCGCCAGCGAAGAGTTTTTGGCGCAGTCGCAGAAGAGCCAGGCGCCCGGGTCATGGTACCAAGAGCGCCAGTATGAAATCAGTTCCATGCCGGTCACGGATATCATTGAGATGGTTGCGGGGCTCTTGACGAAAATCACCACCACCAACGACCTGCACCACGAGCAAGTCCATCGACATATTCCGCCACCTGATAGCACGGCCAACCTAAGCCCACAAGCTACCAGCGTACTTGCTTTTCATGGCAAAAACGTGCCGAGTATCACTATTCTCAGTTACCTAACGCGTATCCACAAATATTGTCCCACGACATATGAAGTTTTTCTCAGCCTGTTGGTTTACTTCGATCGCATGACGGAGTTAGTGAATAAGGGCCAACTTGAGCGCCTGCAGCGCCGCTGGGACCGTGGAGCAACCGTGCACACTGACATGTCCAGGTCGGGGTTTTCCGAGCCTTCGACTGGTCATCATGGGCAAGCATCCCCGATGGTGACTCCTCCGTCATCGACCGGGATGCGAGCGCAGGATCCAAAGAGTCCATCCTCCATATCACCGTCTCTTTACCCTCAGGACGAGAACGAGAGTATCTCCCATTTTTTCGTCGTCGATAGTTTTAACATTCATCGGCTGGTCATCGCGGGCGTGACTTGTGCCAGTAAATTCTTCTCTGATGTCTTTTATACTAATTCCCGATACGCAAAGGTTCTTATCCCTTGAACCGAGGTAAAAACAAATTCGCTGAACTCCAACTAGGTCGGAGGGCTACCCCTCGTCGAACTAAACCATCTCGAGCTTCAATTCCTCCTCCTGAACGATTTCCGCCTCTCGATCTCCGTTGAAGAACTCGAAGCGTACGGTACGATGCTGGTGGAATTCTACGCTCGAGAAATCATAGCCCAGCAGCAGCAACAGCAGGCACAGACTCCAGCAGTGCCTCGTCCAATGGATCCATCCACGGGTACCGATTCCCAATCCGAAGGGATGTATATGCGATCCCGTGAGAAGCGCCGCGCCGACCAGCCAGAGGTCCGCCAGACACCTACGCCCCCATAACAGCCATAGTTCAAATCTGGCCGGCCGGCTGGTTACCTTTGGGTGACCTTGCAATGCTATAGTTATAATGTTTACTGGTCTATTGCGCGCGGATATGTATCAACGACGGACCTGCTCTCATCTGATGATTGGCGTCACATACCCATTTTTTCGCTCTAGCCTTGAGCTTGTGCTGGTTCCGGTTCTTCTTCGCACGTCCTTGTCATCGTTCATCACTTGATATTTTTCTTCCTTCGTATAGACTTTGGGCTGTCAGCATGTCGGTTTCCTCACATTGATTCTGGCGACGTTTCTATATCTTTCTACTGGTCTTCACTCGTCTTTGATATCCTGCAGTCTTGAACCACCTTGTCCCCACCTGCTGTCTCTGCATCCATGAACTGGCGTTCCCGGCGTTGTTCTTTCCGCCGTCTCTTTCCTCTTCAATTCAGCCAGTCTGGCCTGCGAATCGGAACATTATATTTCTCTTCCTAATTGCTCCTTGAGATTGATAAATCGCAATCATCTCAAGCTCCTTCATCTATACTCGGCTACCTACCCCTCTGTCCGTCAACGACCATGAAAGCAGACACGGAAACGACTGTGGAAGAGCCACTGCCCCTGGGGCTGATCAACTTTTATCCACACTTGCCTTATAGGATCCAACTATCAAGCATCAAACTCTAGGGCTTGTATCATAGCAGGATGAGACGCAGCATTTAGTTCACAAAGTTGATGGCCACAATAGATAGATCTATTCCCACAGGAACCGGCTTAATTATAGGTAATCTTCCTAAAAATTTTATTTCGTGAACTGGACCAAAGTAAACAGACAAGCCTCATGTCGACAGGAAAACGGAGCTGTTGGCTTCGTTTGACCTGCGGCCGTATCATCACTAGACCCAGAGCTCTGATTATCAAGAGGCGGTCCTGACTTCCTGCATCTATATACAGTTCTGCAGATGCATGCTGTACATGCCGTGCATGCAGCGTATGCAGCTATGTACCCCTTACGCCAGTCTAGGTTGCATACTATGACACCCCAATCAATTGTTCTACTTCTGATACTTAGACCAACAATATAGAAAAGCATAGGATTTAGGATTTTCACCCATTGCAGTCACCCTCGACCGCCATCAAGTCCCCGCAGTCATCGTCTACCGCAACTTGTAATTGGATAGACCCCCAGACCTGCATGTATGTGCCTTTTCAAGCTTGGGGGCAACGATTGTGAACGTTGCAGAGTCTGAGACTTAAGTCTACGTAAAGGTAACGGCCGAACTTCGACTGTAGGCATAGATGAATGTGGAGAAAAACTGAAAGTTGGCATTGTCAAAGCCAAATGAGAACAGTAAGAGCAATCGAATCAAAGAGGACTGGAATAAGAGATATGTATATAAGCCATCAGTCCGTACGCGCAAAGCGCGAAACAAAGAACAAAAAGAAAAACAAGAACAACAACCCGAACACACAGAATCCATCCATCTCAACGAACCAAACCCGAATCGTCCAAACATCTGGCAACCAATGATCATAATACTTGCTGTGATACGTTAGCGACTGCTCTGAGAAACAACCCAGCAGAAATTGACTTGACTGACCAATCTTGCTTCGAATGCTGCCAACAACCTCAGCCAGCACACACCTCCAATTCATCCGTCCTAGATCATCTCAGTCAGCGCGAAGAACACACCAAGGAACGACACCAAGCTTACCTGCAGTACCTGTCGGAATTGCTCCTGCATCCAACTTCCGGCAAACTACAGAACTCTGACACGCTAGGAGATCTCAGCACTTGCAGGTGAAGCAGCGAAATTGGAACTTACCATGTGCGCCACAACACAAGCCACCACCCTCCGCCACCGTCCTGAGTCTCTCTCGATTGGTCGTCGGCCTCTGGCGCTTCAATTTATGTCAGCCAACTCAAGAAGAGCGACTTGTGTCACTAGGAAAGCACTCACCTCACGTAAAATCGAATTCAGTCTCAATACAGTCTTTCCAGCGTGGCCACAAACCACTAGATCGCATCAGTGTAAATAGCACAAACAAAAGGAGAGCAACTTACCCCCAACTCCACGCTTTGCGCCACCATAACCCTCCGGAGGGGTACACAGTCTTCGGTGTCGGTCTCGGCATCGGCTCGGCGGGGCGGAGCGCCGCCCTTGGCGCTTCTGGCTAAGGGACTACGACTTACTTCCCGCGTACGGGGGTGCGTCATTACCCCTGAAAAGGGAACCCTCCACGCAGAATGTCCTATGATTCCAGTCAATGGAGCTTCGACGATGTCAGGAGACGGTCGACTCACCTTGAGGTCGGAGCAGTAGCGCCACCAATACTTCAACAGGACAGAGTACGCCAGCGACCTATAACTCATCAGCAGTACCTGGTTGGTCTTCCCCATCGAAGACCAGAGCCAGCAGACAAGTATGTGAAGGGAGGAGCTGAACGAATGGACGACATGGTGTCACAGTGGAAACGAACGTTATTTCGAGAAACCAGCCATCCCCATCCCCACGGAGTGAGCAAACGTAGTGGAAGTGCCCGGTGGCATGCTTACCAACGACGTTTGTGCACGTGCATCGTCTTCACGATCCAGCGAGATACAGGCTGTACCGTAACAACTTCTTCGAAACGAACGCGCTTCGCCGGCTTATCCCTGCGGAGTCGGTCGGCTGAAGTCGAAGGTCGAGTACGTACCAGGTCTGCAGCTGGAATCGCCGTGCTTCGGATGCTGTTTGTCGGGGCTGGGTGGGGTGACGTCAGGTGTCCCTCGCGGGACCGGTTGGCAAGTCGAGCCTGACGCTTGGCGCGGAATTCCTCGATGGCGGCGTCACTAGCGGCCTTAGCCGAAGCACGTGCTTCTTGCTGAGCGATCATCTCGTCGAGCCAACGGCGTCGCTCGGCCCGGGCGGCACGGAGGTCGGAGATGCGATCGGAGATCAAAGGAGTGGAAGGCCGAGCTTGCTCTGAGCGAGTGGCAGAGCGAGTGGCGTTGGCAGAAGGAGCGGAAGGCCGGACTCGTTCTGAGAGAGTGGCAGAGCGAGTGGCAGAGGGAGTAGCAGAGCGAGTGGCAGAGCGAGTGGCATTGACAGAAGGAGCGGAAGGCTGGACTCGTTCTGAACGAGTGATAGGACGAGCAGCGTTGACAGAAAGAGCGGAAGGCCGGACTCGTTCTGAGTGAGTGACAGGACGAGTGGAGTCAATGGAAGGAGCGGAAGGGGTCGACTGCTTTCGTGCTCTGACACGAGCGACGACTTCGTCAAAGGCAGCGAGTTTCGAAAGAGAGGCGCGGTGCTTGGCAGAACAAGCGGCTGTTTCTTCGGCGAGAACACGGATGCGCTCGCCGAAACGGGTGGGACGGGTAGTCGGAATAGAAGGAGTGGAAGCGGGTTCGACTCGAGGTTGGGTTCGAGGGTCGACTCGGGGTCTCTCTGGGAGACCATAGCGGGAACGAATGGCTTCGAGTTCGACTCGAGATTGGGTTCGAGGGTCGACTCGGGGTCTTTCTGGGAGACCGTAGCGGGAACGAATGTGTTGAGTGCGGAGTCGAGCTCTCTCCATAATGGAATGAACGGCATCAAGTGGGTCCTGTTGAGCAGCTCCTCGACTGTCCGAGGGAGGTGCACGAAGGAAGCGAGAACGAGTGGAAGGGGCCGAAGTGGAAGGAGCGGAACGCGCAGGAGCAGTTGCAGGAGCAGTTGCAGAAGCACGGGAAGAACGAGTGGCGAGATACGAACCTCTTCGTACCTCAGTAAAAGAAGGGACGCCAGCTGAACGGATGGGCGAACAGTCTGGCACAAAAGAGCGGCAAGGAATCGTCGGAGTCCGGCGGTCCTTGAAGGGAGAGACGGAAGAGGAGAAGGAGGAGGAGGCGGAGGAGGAGGAGAGGGAGTACCCAAGCTTGCTGAGACGGGACATTGCGAACAACGACCGTCAAAACAAGTTGGTCAAAAAACGGATAAGAGGAAAAAGGGAAAACGGGAGCAAGATAAAGGTGGTAGCAGTAGCAGGAGCAGTAAGCGCAGAAACACGGTATGAAGTTGAGACGAACGCAGAGCGTGAGATCACGATACTAGCATCAAACGACCATATGGTGTTGAGGAGAGAAAAGAAGAAGAAAGAGGAAAAAGAGGAGGGAGGAGAGAAGAGGTGCTTTTATAGGGTCTGTTTTGCGTGCCAGAGAGAAGCAGAGGAAGGAGCTCAAGAGGAAGTCGAGGAGGAAGGAGTAGCACCAACAGTGGGCATGAGGAAGCAACGAAGGCAATGACGGCAGGAGGGAGGCACATACCGACAGCCATGGCAATGGAGGAACGACATTCACCTGGACAATTGGATCGATTGACATGGGATGACATGGGAGCCAAGATAATCAAGGAGTCCAACATCATATATCCAACCGCAGAAGCTTGTAGACCTGCAACGACGTCGATGTAGCTGGCGAACGTTTCGCTTGTCGTAGCCAGACATATCCTGCTCATTAGTCCGCTGATGCCTAGGAAACCGTGAGACGTTAAAAGCAGGCAGGAGCAGGAGAAAAGTTGTCCAATTCGAGAACCGTTGAGAGAACAAAAAGGTATCGTCCATTCAAAGCACTGTTACAATTGGTAAATTCATATCATCGTATGCATGCAGAATCATAAACACCACTTCTCAGCCCCCCTTGTGTTGACCTATACCTGCGCCTGTTCTCCGGTGCGCCCTCATTATTCAGAAATCTGTGCGGCATGCCCGCGTTACGGCTAGCTCTAGCATCATTCGATCCGAGGAGGACTCGACGACTTCTTCCCCATAGGACTCAGACTTGAGCTGCTTTCCGTCAGTATCGACCGCCATCTTCAAGCCTGATGAGGTGAGTTACTTACGACCGACGCCTCTCGCCTTCTTTTCGAAAGCCCTCGATGATCTTGGCGATCTCTTTCCTACCAGCACGAGCATCAACCTTCCTCCCACCCAAGCTCATGCTGACTTTCTCATTTGCATTGGCGGTTAACAGCCGTTTTAGAAGAAGGTGCCGCATGCTCAGGCATACGAACACGCCGCAATCGCTGCCATTTTCCTGTACGGGGGAATCTTCAAGATGGATAAACCGTATTGGCCGGTTGAGAAGCGTGCCAAATTTCTGCGTTACGGCTCTTGCCTCCCAGTAATTCCCCGGAGGCAGCGAATCATAGTGAAATGCCACGCCGTCAACGATGGATATCAGCAGAAGCGACCAGTGCGAGCCACCCTCTGCTTCAGTCACATTCCGGCAATCGTTGATGGGAAGAAAGACATGCGTTGTACGCGAGAAGTCGGGTAAAGCATCACGCAATGAGTGAGGATTCGGCGTCTGCAATAGCATGAAAGACATGCTGGGACGAAGAAGCACGATATTGGACGTCTTATACTGAACGAGGAACTCCCTCTCCAGATATCTGGATTCATCAGTTCTCCTATCGCCATCACAAGACTCGCCAGACTTACTCCTCCCAGAAGGAAATAATCTGCCAGCACGTTAGTTACTGCAAGTATTCTACGGCCACTATGCAACCTACATTATCCGTAAGCCAGTCATTCTTCAGAGTCTGCATGTCCTCCCTCGTCACTGTAATTTGTCAGGCCGTCCGATCACACTGACACAAGCCGGGGGTTACCGTACACCGTATATCGTAGTCTATCAACTCCAGCCTAGTCAAATCCACATTGTCCCAGCAACAATGGCAAAGAGAAACACCACTCACAACTAAGATACGCATCCTCCGGATTCAACTGTCGAAGTCAGCACATCCCCAGCTCAAATATCTCCAACAGCCTCGCCAAGAGTGCCTCATACGGGTCTTTCAGTCGGGTCGCCCTACTTACAGTATCACCAAACCGCCTCATCTTCTTGTGCAGCTTTCCTAAGCCTCCGTCCCGCATTCTGTCCGGCCAGTGCACTCAATCCTCCCAGCTCAATATATATCCCAATCCGTGACAGTGCGAATAGAATCCAACTTCGGTGATACGGAACGGGATGAATTTCGCGCAAACCGATCAAAGAAGGGCGCTCGTATCGACTCAAACGAACCTATACAATGAGGAATCCACAAATCCAAAGAGAAACATATAACTTCTCGTTCAGCTCGCCAGCTCTGCAAGACAAGCATCAACTGAGCGAGCACGCCGCGAAAATCCGAGATGTCTTCCAAGAATGGGCTCGTACCACCTTGCGGGGGACGGGAATGGATAAACGGAATCGGAGCAGGGAAACGTCAACGGAAAGGATGCTGTTATGGCTGTATTCACAATTGGCCGAATCTGGAAGTAGACTAATGCTTGATATCACTGACGGAGCCCCTTCGCCCCCAGGCTCATCTTCGTCGACAGGAAGATTCCAGCTTGCTCCCTGCGGCGATGCATTAATGAGCCACTCCGGGGTGCCGCGGGAAGACGTCACTTGGGGCGGGTGGTGCGCGTGGCTGGTGTCCACGTGATCTTACCTCGGTTGGCTGTACGAGAGTACGGAGTAAGGTACCTACGTTTGTAGAGTTCCGGAGGCATCTACGGAGTGGAGTGGTATAGACATTCGAATTTAATGCATTCGTCGCTCAATCAGGGGTATCTAAATGTACACTCGAATATTGCCTTCCGGATGGTAAGGGCAGTAGGTCAAGCAGTCGCCTCCTTTCTCACCAGAGATCCTCCATGTCCGTCATATCATAAAATGCGCGCCATAAACAGACAACAGAAAGCAAATATGAAGGATAGTCCCACATTGACCCATATATCAGACTCATTCACAGTTCCGATTGTGTGTGATATGAATATAAAGCGTGGATGAAAGAACATCCTGGGCCATGGTACTCGAACAGAAAAGCAAATCCAGCATCACGTTGGGAATCATACAAACATATAACATCATAACACGCAGAATTTTACCTGCGTAGTCAATCTAAGTCGAGAGCTTTGCAAAATGTTTGTTCCAGATCCAACCGACCTGGTTGGTTGGATCGTCCTGGTTTATGGCAAGCCAGAGCTCACCCTTTTCAGCTATGACATCGAAGATCTCCCCGGCGACGTAAGTAAGATAAGGATAACCGGCTTCGCGCCGCGCCCGGTCGATATTGAACTCATAGATGCTTGCAGCGAGGAAAAGTACCGTCGGCTTCTTTGGCGCGGTGTTTTCCACAGGTGTGTCATCCTGCGGATTGTCCGACATGGGCATAGCGGACGAGAAAATGCCCGAATAACGACCTCCAGGAGAGGTTGGTGGATTTTCAGAGACCTGGTCGTTCTTTGATGAAGGGCCCATAATGTCGACGAGGAATGGCGAGTCAAGACTTAACCTCGGCAGAGTGGGAAACGACTCTGTCGTTGGCGCTGGTGCCACGGACGCAGATGAGGAGCTCGTGATCTGCTGCAAAATCTGACTCCGTGGGATTTCAGAAGTTTCTGGTGCAGCACGACCAGATATAGCTGAATCGGCTCGATGGCGGCCGTAGGATCTCAGGGATTGAGTGTCGAGGCTTGGAGACTCGAAGAAGTAGCTGCCGTTACCGAAGTCGTGGGAGACTTTAGGTGATTCACCCATAGTAGATCCTATGCGGGTGCTAGTGCTGTTCACCGTTGAGGGCCGCCGAGGTGAACTGATGGTAGGCGCAGTCGAAGGAGTGTTGAAGTTGACAAGATTGATCGTATCGGCGAGCAGCGATCCGTTGCACATGCCAAGCGACAAAACCTGCGCCTCCGCCAGAGTGAAGTTTGCAGACCAGTCACCGATGAGCTGTTGAATATCATCCGGAAAAGAGCCGATGAGATCGGCAAATGTTTTCTGAAGGATGTTGAACCACGTAGTCTGTATGTGCACAAAGTTTTCCAGGCATGTCTCCATCATCTTAGCGGTCAGAGAGTAAAGCTTCGGCAGTTCCTCCTTGAGGGTCTCATTGAGAGCTACGAATTGTTCGCTTTGCTCCGTCGTTTTCTTGTCGGGCTTGTCACCACGGTCCTTGATGGATTTGAATCGGGCATGATCCATGAGCCGCTTGTCTCGTTTCTTCATCACTCTCTGGGGTCCGTCGTAAAGTTTGAGGAGCGTAACCATCGGATCAATCACGCTTTTCCGGACAACGGCGACCTGAACATTTTGCATTAGCCTGAAAGTTCATTTCCAAACGTCAAGAGTCTGCTCGACTTACATGTTCAGGCAGAGCTGTGGCCATTATATCCCGCACTGCCATCTTCAGGCCACGCCACCTGCTCTCCACATCCAAGTAGCCCGACTGAGCCATGTCGACGAATCCTTCGATCGCGGCGACAAACTCGCTAAATCGTTCTATAGAACTCTGAACCTCCCGTGTGTACATCTCCACATCACGCATCACAACTTGTAGCTGGAAGAAGCTATCTCCAAATCGTTGCGATAGGGCGTCGTACTGCTTGTCTTCGAACATATCGGACAGGCCGACTTGCTGTCTCAATTTCTCAGTGCGACGGCCAAACGCCTTTGACAGCCCGGCTCTGACATCCGACTCTTTCCTCTTGCGGCCGACTACCTGACCGACTAAGTCTGCTCGCTTCTTCATTTCGTTGATACGGACCGAGATGTTAGTAACCTCTTCTAGCGCATTCACCAGATATGGGCGGTCCGGGTGGTCGCTCGGAGTCGAATCCAGGATTTCGCTTAGGAGTAAGGGGTACTTCAATATTCGTTGCACCGGCTTGACAAGTAGCGAGTCTAAATCCCAGGCAGTGGTGAGATCTGAAGCCCATTCCCGACATTCCTTGAGCCAAATGGCTACTTTCGGATTTCGTTGCAGTACTTGAAGCTTCTTGTTGGCGGCATCGTGGTTCTTCAGATAATCTGCGTACACCCTTTCCATAGGAGCAATATGAGCTAGGAAAGCCTGACCGATAAAGGTTGCTCTATCCTTCTCCGCATCAGAGACTTCACCTGCGCCACTCGCAACGTCGGCGTCTGTCTTGGATGCGTTGGTGTGATTGTTGCGAGTGCTGCGTTTACTGGTCCATCGCTGAGATTTTGGCATGACGTAAACACTCCTTGCTGCCTCTTTAAGTGAATCCTGGAAGGTCATTGAAAACTGCACAATCTGATCTGAGTTACCGAATAGGATTCTGACATCTTCAGGTGACAGATCCAAGCATGAACTTGAAGTCCCTTTGTAGATATCGTCGACGACCTTCATGTCCCTTCCGAAACTGTACTCAGTATCAACCAGCTCTTTTATGACATGCCTCCGTTTCTTTAGGCGTTTTTGCTCCGGGGACGGAGAGCCTTTACCAAGCTCGATTCGGATCTGGTCGGTGGTTGAAGGAACCAAAGACGTCGCTGATGAGTCGAGAGTGTGGGAAGAGGGCGTAGGCTGAAGCCTTCGGAGCGAGGAATCTTCGCTGCTTCCAACACTTTCAACCTGGCCCAGAGGCACGAAAGTCAGCGACGGAGCGAAGCGAGAGGATGTTTGTGTCGACTGGATACTCGGTGCTGCCTCTGGTTGTTGTTGTTGTTGCGATTGATCAACCGCCTCTTTGGCGACCGAATAGGTCATAGGATCAGGGCTGGGGAGCGAAGTCTGTTGGATTCCGAGAGATTCGAGCTCTTGCGGTGATTGGACTCTGATGGCAAGACCCAGAGTGTCTCGGCCCTGTCCGTGCCCAGTCTGATCTGTGGCTGATGTCTCCAATCGTGGCGTTAGCACACCGTCGCGCGCCGGAATAACATCGCTGTTCTGCCCTTCGGAGCCAGTTCCATCAGTAGCGGCCACTTGCATCCAGTCTGCAATGGATGGAGAAGCATGTTCCCAATCATCTCGGAATATCAGGCTTGCTGTATGCCCAATTCGTTCCGAAGGAGGGATACCATCGGCCTTGGATATCACCACAGGGTCATCAGTCAAGCTATCTGTTCTTCCGTCCGTGCGCCTCTCAAGTCGAGACTCAGGAGACGCGCGGACTGCAGGCATCGGAAGATTATGGCCTCTGCCACGAGCCAGCTCCTCAATATATAGCTGGGTTACCCGTTTAGAATCCCAACCACCAAGTCTTGCCAGGTTAGGAGCGCTAGGATACATATAAGAGCTTCTTCGCGAAACGAGCTCCTGCTTCTGTTCGGTGACAGGTTCGCTATTGGCCGAGACGGATGCGGCGGGTTGATGACCGGTGACAGAAGGGGCATTACTCGACGAAGCGGAACAGGACTGGGTGGCCACTTCGCTGTCCTGTGCAACTTCTTGCAACTGGGAGAGGTCATCATCACTGCCCTCACAGTGGTCGTCCGTTGACTGTTGGTTGTGAAGGGAAGATGACCAGGAACCTATACTCCACCGGTTCAGCATTCCATGACCAGCTTGGCCCGGACGCACAAGAACATCAGGGTGTACTTGACCGTCGCTGGAAGCAACAGATTCTTCAGAACATGGGGCATCACCCAGCAGTACCGGAACGGATACCCTATCCTCAGTATCAGAAAAACTGTAATCCCCTTCATCACAAGACGAAGTGTCGGGGCTTGATTCCCGGATCTGCATAATTTGACTGAGTAATGTTCGGTGAGAGGCATGAAGACTCTGTCGACTTAAACTAGCTTGGGGCTCAGGATCAAGGGCAGTGATATTAGTGTCGACCGACACTGGTGTTTCGGCGCAAGTAGACTGGCCGTCGGCGCCTCCCAAGGAAGGCATGCTGACCGCATGCTCTCCAGCACCTATGTGCGGAAGCCCCAACGTCGGGGAGTCCATTGCCGTCCGTTGGGCGTTAGGGTCTTCCGCCGCAGTGTCTAGAATAGCGACGTTGGTGTCAATTTGCAGCTGGGGTGGTCCCCGTGAATCCCCCTCGCCCGATGTCAAATGTTCTTCGTCATGGTCGGCGGCTGTTGAGTTCTCATTTACGGCAGAGCTATGGTCGGATTGCAGGGATGGGTCGATACCGGTGTCACCGTGAGAGTTTTGCTCTGCCGCTGTCGGCTCATCCTGAGCCCGCTGGCTCTCTTGGGCTTTGACGCGAAGTCGAAGCTGCGCTGCCTCTTCCTCTTTTCTCTCATTCTCTTGCACTGTGCGATTGAACGCCTGCTGGATTTTCTGCCGTCGGGTCGCAAAGTCGACGTTACCCAGCTCCGGAAGTCTACGTCCCCGCGTCCGCGAGGTCCGCAAATCCCGATCGCTGTTGAGCTGTCTCTGGAAATTGGACACTGTTTCAACAACTCTTGATCGCGGTGTGGTAGAGTTTGTTTGCGAAACAGGCTGCCGAGGTCTCGAACTGCGCAGCGGAGGTGACTTCTTGGGAGGAGGAGAGGCTATGTATGCTTCAAGGAGGGCGTTCCTCTCCGTTCCTCGACGAAGACCTCGACCATAAGTCATTTCTCGCCTCCGAGGCGATGTCATCCCGACGGGTGTACGGTCATCATGTGCGACAGAAGGAGGAGATTTGGGGGACGGTTTGGGGAGTCGACTAATGCCTTTTGGTGGTAGCGGAACTTGAGAGTCGAAGCGGTTGCTAGAAAGTGGGTCGGCTTTCAGTAGGGAACAGTCCTCCGCAACGGAAACAGTATGGAGACGAATGGACGATATAGGTATGCGGGACTTGGAATGTGAGCTCTCCAGAGACCCTCCCAGCCCTGGCTGCAAGGGGCTCAGCACCGCCATGTGGGGTTCAGGCGAGTGCGCCACAACACCAACAGGTAAAACTCCAGACAGATCACTTCTCGCTCTTCGATGACTACTGCTGCCCTCGCCAGTACTCACAGCTTCAAGAAATGGCGTGCGGCCCAAGTACCACGCGGTTGGTGTCAAAGGCGATAATCCAGCTGAACGGTCAGGATTGTCAAGGAGTGCAGGATTCGGGCTAGGAATGCTTCCCTCAGAACCTCGCCGTCGCAAATGTGCCGGAATTCCAAGTCCTTGTCTCGGAGGAATCCCTGTATCAACTGTGAGCAATCCACCAAACGGCCGCCGAGGTAGCGATGCCTCAAGAGTTTCCAAGGCACTGTTGCTGACCACGCCTGCCTGAAATGGGGTAGAGACGGATCTCGAGAAGAAATCTCCGTTGGAATGATCGATTGACTTCCACCGGGATGGCGGGGGTTCTCTCTTTGCTTTTGGTTGGTCACGCGATTCTCGCAATCGTGACGGAGCCTTGGATCTCGCTACGCTGTCGATGAGACCGCTTGGGCTCCGAGCTCTTGACGGCGACCTCGAGGTAGACGCTGATGTCGTTGGAAGGGGGAGCACTTGATCAACGTTCTGATTGAATTTATTCACCAAATCCTTAAATGATGTCTGTCTTGGTCTGGCGGTCGAGGTTGGGGCTACTGCTCCCTTGATGGGTTGTGTCCCACGACCCCTATAAGATGAGTCCGACACTGATCGATTTTGCGCGAGACTCCCACGAGACAGCTCCGCAGTTTTCGCTGTCAATGAAAGTGCACGCTGCGCGTAAGAAGACCGATTTTCCGTGGCAGGACCGACGTCTCCAACCATCAAGGTATCACCTGAATTCAATGCCCTTTCACTTCTTTCGACCACGACGACGGAGGGGTGCGCGCGATAGAATTCGTCTGGATCCGGCGATGCTCGACCTCTCTGGTAATGATTTTCGAATTGAACCTTTGAGGAAACCGAGGCGGGCACAGAGCTTGTTTGAGAGCCTATCGCAGCCGAGTGCGTAGGATAAGTATCGACCAAAGGCTGGTGAGTCAAAGAAGGCGGTCCGTCGACTGGGGGTGTATCTAACGGTCCTTTAAGCGGGGCGTCATAGTATTGTTCGTTCGAGCTTAACGAGGATTGGCGGCGGAATGGATGCGGTCTGCTGTCAGGCAAGCAAGAAACGTGTTCGACATCATTGTCGGACATCTTGCATTCTTTCGACCAACGGTCAGCGTTCGGTCGTTTGCATTCCGCAATATCTTTGGGGATTGGAAATTCAAAATAAAAAAAAAAAGATAACGAAACAATTATTTTTCCAGTCGAGATCCCTACCTTTTTTGCCCAACGGTCGACGATTGGTGGTGATCCTTCCCGTCTGAGGATATTAGTACTGCGATGTGTTGTTCAAAGCTGGTAGGTTGCGAGTAAGATTGCAGCTTGACCGGCTGGAGCTACAGAGCAGTCGTCCCGGGTGGCGCCCCAGTTCAGCGTCATATTTGAGAAGGAGGATGGAAAGTCCAGGCCAACGGGGTGATACTGAGATCCGAACCCGAGACACAAGAGGATGAATGTTCGAACGCAAGCGATGGGTAGGAGAGGCGAGAGAGGGGGAAACGAATGACGGATAACGAATGCGAAGGACAGCGGAAGGGGAACTCCAGAGCCGATGGATGAGCGAAGGAGACCAGCGGTTGGGATGAAAAGACTAGCGAGCGAGATTATTGCCGATAAGTTAGATGCGGAGCTGGGTGTTTGCACGGCGTCTAGACGAACAGAGGAGAGTGGTGGTCACAGGCGGGCCGAGAGGGGTCGTTGAGATCAAAGTGGCAGCGGAAAAACAATAATAATCATAATAATAGAGTAGTGAGAAGTAGGTGGTTGTAATAATAGAAACACGAAGTCCCATTCGACAAGGAAGATTGGTGTAGTACAAAAAGGACAGCGATAAGCAAGGTAGATAGATAGTCTCGACGATATCTAATAATGAGTCAAACTCTCCAAGTCGATCCTATCGGTTTGTTGGATACGGCGATAGATCAACTGTGAAGTAACAGTGTAAGTAGATTCTATCTATACCAAGCGTCTTTGTCTAGACGGAAAAATGCTGAGACGAGAGGAAGCCAATGCAGTTACTGCATGGAATTTGCTGGGGCTTCGAGACATATGGAGCAAAGAAGACTTAAAAAGTGGCCTGTAAGGCGCCTCACTTACCTGCAGATCGAATCTGTGTTTTAGTGCTGTGTGCTGGACTTCTGATGCTGATTGGGGCTCGAAACGGTTTCTCGAGGCGCAGAAAGAGAATCTCGGTGATGTCGATTCTATTATTGAGCAAAAGTAACGGGTCGCTTCTTTGTTCTAATTTTCTTTGAGGGTTTATCTACTTATTATTATTGAAACATGGATCCCGACGGATGTTCAGATTCTTTTAGTGTCATCCTTAGGGAACGGTCTAGTTCCTCAGAATTTGTTTAGAAGAGTGGTCCTTGTCTCCTTGATCCTTGGTCATCGAAAGGAAACAAAATAGAAAATGCATTATTATTTCAAGTCAGTAAAGCCGAACAAAGTGGGGTCGCTGGGTTAGTAACTTCGTTCATTATTGCCAATAAATAGCCTAGGTATCAATATACCGAGTACTCTGTAGATAGATATTCTTTGAGATGGGTGATGAAAAATGAGGCACAAGGATATCCTTGATACCCTTCATAGATGTGTTCACCTGTGCGGCTTAGTACAATATCTATATTATACTGGTCTATTGTGAAATCGAGGAGAAATCATCTCAGATCATCGATCGTCCCTGTTAGTGTTGGTCTGCTGAAACTTGGGCGATCCCGCTAGATCATATTTCCGAGATACTATGAAGGTAGACAGTAGACACTCTGTATCTATCTAGACGAGACTGTCTCTCTGGCAGTTGTAAGGACTACGGAGTAAGGACTCTAAACATTCTGTGTCATGGAGCAATGTCAAATACACCTGCCTACTTAGGAGGAGCTTCTGATTCATCACGTCCACAGGTAGATAGATGTACTTATTCGCAGGGTGTTGTGGAAGTACCAGTTTATGCGTTTTTTCGACAAGCTCCACAAATCTCGCTTGCGGGATTGTCAGGTACGTAAGTTGCAATTCCGTATTTTTTGATGGAAGAATTTTGCGCTTTTCTGTTCCTGGCCAATTGCGACAGATTCGATTTCCAGGAACTTACAGAAAAGAAGGTCGTCATGGTAGTCATCAGCTTTTTGGGATACTTAGATACAGAGGCACACCCTTAGCTGGTGTACTTAGCGCAGAGCAACTCCAGTAGTGTTTCGTCATATTAGCATCATGATTCATGGCTGACCCGAAAAGCTTTGACCTTTACATCGAGAGGAAGAGCTACCCATATCAAGGATCATTGATCCAGCTGGTTATTAAGTACATTATTGCACCTACCTCGCTATCTACGGAGCACTCCGGTGGTAAGGCAGAATCAATAATTGGCACCTGATCATCGGCCGAGGCTTGCACAAATCACTAGATACTATCTAGACGTCTACTCTGTGTTGAGAAGCCTGAGAGCCAGTGCCTTCTGACCTGGACGATCACTCCACTGTATTGATATAGCCTGCATCTGCATCTATCAACTGTCAACTATCAAATTGTTGTCCATTGTCACCGCCTGTGATATGGATCGACCTCCAGTGGATAGATACCTTACCTACCTTCGTGTAACATCCTTACTGGACAATTCTCAATGATCATTTGCTTGCTTCGTTGTACATGACTACCTTACCCTACCTTTCCATTTTCTAATTACATCGCTTACGCTGTTATCTCAACACGAATTCGTTAAATAATAAGCCCTTGCAGCTGACAATGTGGCTGGCTTTGTGGATTCAGGTACAGACTGTCTGTCATTTCCACTCTGTCCAGGGGCCGTCATCCGTACCAGGGTTTCATTGCGGTCCATGAAAAGTTCAGTAGCAAATTACAAGGGCCAGGTGGATGGAGAGTGGAGACGCAATTGTATACAGAGTACGGAGTACAATCGTCCTAATCCGAGAATCGGTTAGTGTTGCGAGTCTGCGACTTTTCTAGACCATCATTATTGTTCCAAGGATCTGGCTCGATTCTTCGTCCTTTTCTGTGCGAGACCAACGAGTGACTCCGGAGTGAGCCACTGATTGCAACACTTGCAATGATGATCTCATCTCGAGCCGTATTGCGCTTGACTAACATCTACGTAAGTGGTCATCTTAGGTTTACTGGTTGGCTGTTCCAATGAAATTAAGTATCAAATACTCAAAGCATCTTGTATACAAGCTGTGAGGTGTCACAATCACACATCTCCAGGCGGGATCTATCTACAGGAACTCAGCACCACCATCAAGCGCAGTAAGCTCTACACTAGATTATTGAGAGAAATGACCTTACCTACATCTTCTGACCTACGCTGTAGCCTGTACATACTTAGTCAACAAGAAGAATATATATTTTCTAACTTCCCGTCGGGCCGCCGGATGCTGCATGCTGCATCCGCTCTTCAGGGGTTTTGACTTTTGTGTGATTCATGTTTACACCACCACAAAACGGCTGGTGCGATGCAACAAACTTCATGTCTCCCAATGATCATTTACCTATTGGATGCTTAGTCTATTCAGACATTGTTGGGCAATAATATAGTCTCGCCTCAAACTCAAAGTCTGCCAGGCGAGTGTCTCCTTCAGCGGAGATTAGACTACTCCGTGGCCGTGCAAATACCGTCGCGTCGCATACCCAAAAGGCACCAAGCTAATTTCGTCCCAGATGGAAGTATCACTCCACCACATATGTAACTGTATTAACGAGGAGCCCTGAGAAATATCTTCTTGAAAGGTATTACATTGACTCATCTTCGCTCTGTCTTCGTTCTGCGTAAGAATCATCGTACTTCCACTGATTGTTCGACTGTATCACCTGACGTAGGCATTGTCTTTCTGTAGTCGCGTTAACGCGTTTTCGGTCGCGTCTCCCGAGGAGTCAACTCACCATTGTAGATGGCTATGAGGTTATTCCATCACCATGACACTGTAGATTGTCTATCTGAGAGCTACTATGGGTAAAAAAAGAAAAAGGCCCATCAAAGATGCCGATGCAGCCGACAACCCAGCGCAGAGACACATCATCCGCGCCTCCAGCGGTGCCAGAAATGAGAAAGATGGACATTCTCATCCTGTCATCTCCCTGTACTACCGCCAAGTCGTGACGCTGAGGCAGTACCTCCTACAACAGATCCCCGCAACGTCCAAGACCCGCCGGAGGAGAATCGCGTCGGTACGGAGTGACGCGCTCGCTGAACGTCAGGGCGATGGGAGCTCCGGAGAACGACAGGTCCAAGATCTCGCCAGGGTCCTCGATACCACGCTTGTAGGCGTGTTGAAAGAAACCTTACCCACAGTGACTCAGGAACGACGGCGAGACTTTGCCGCTTATTCCCAAACCCAATCTCAATGCAGGTCGGAGCTCACCAGTACGGATACTGGCCCACCATGTCCACAGTCAGAGGTAAGCTATGATGGACAGTCTTAGTCCCTTCAGACACGTCAGGACAGCTTTTGGGGTCTTCTCAAAGCGTAGATGCTGACCATACTGCAGATCGTTGACTTTGTCATATCCTCACTGTTCAATCGCAATGGCTTCTCGTATCAGAGACCTCAACACTTGTTGGCTCATGGTTTTCAGCGCGCCGGTGGACCAGACCAGAGGACAGATGATCATGCTGGGCCAGCAAGCAGTATCCCGGGTCTTGTACTGCGATATCCCAACAGAAATGTCGAGACGCTGAAACAGGCGCCGTGGACGAACGTTCTTGCCCTCCTGGGAGGCAACGGAGAAGAGATCATGCTGAGACTCTTGCTCGATTGCGGGATATTCACAGCCATTGACCATCGGAAAGGGATATATTACCAGATAAGTGGTGAGTTCTGCCAGCCGGCCACACATTCTGGAGAAGCGCTCAGAGATGAGAACAGGGCTTCCACTGTCGAGTCTGGAACCAGTCAAGAGGGAGCTGCCTCAGGAAGTTTCGGATCTCAGCAGAGCTTCCCTCCATACCGCAAGCAACCCTGGCGGAATTGGTTCTGGCCTCAAAGAGAGGAAGAGTGTGCACCAAGAGGTTGTGCACAAGCCGAATAGTATTGTCTTCTTTCGACGACGCATGCTCTATGCGAAACCAGTGCTCAACTCAAAAGGCGACGTCCATTTTGGCCTGACACGTCTTCGTAGGTGCTGGATATACTTATTCCCTTCCAAGACTAACGAGATTCAGACGTGCTGAACCGTTACCCTCGATCGGACTCCTTGTCTGAGACGGTGCACATACTGAAGTACATATTCCCTAGACAATACGGTCTGCATAACGTTTTCACGTCTGTCACTGATAGCCGTGAAACCGTCTTGCCATTCAAAGATTACTTCTCCAGGGAGACCGAGATAGCGCAGATTGACGAACAGAAACGCAAGCGCCGCCAACGCATTGGCCCTGGATACACGAATCATTTTGAAAAGCAGAGTGATTTTGTCGAAATACCGAAGCGGCTTCGCGGAAAGGCCGTCGAATTGGTGCAACAGCTGCAGAATCGAAACCGGCGTTGTCCATACGTGAAACTCTTGAACTACTACTGTCCGACAGAGGTATGTCGATATTTCCACAAAGCAGGGGCATGTGTTGACAGCTCAGGATGTCGGGCCTTGGAAACTCGGTCCTACCAATTCTCAAGAAGGGTTGACGGGCAAGGAATCTTGTACGGCGTCGGAGCAGCTGATAACTCAGCCACGAGACGCCCAGCAACATGCAACTAGAGATATGATCCCCGTAGAAATCCCACAGACAAGGGATGCTATCTATGACACAGAGAAAGGGACTGCCAAGTCCACAGTTCCAGGGCCGAAACAGAGTCTGATGGACTATGCAACGTCTTCTTCGTCTGTATCGGCCTTCTGCCGGGCTGTACTGCGAAAGCTGATCCCTCCGCACTTCTATGGAGTTGGCCAACATCAAAAAAGCAACCAAGAGATCGTATTTAGTCATGTCGATCGATTTATCCGCATGCGAAGGTTTGAAAGTTTGAGTCTCCACGAGGTTTGCAAAGGACTCAAGGTCTGTCTATCCTTGATGACAAATGTGTTTCGACAGCTCCTGACATGTTTAGATCACGAGTATACCATGGCTTGACTCTCCAGGTAACCAGCATCAAGAGTCTCTATCGGAAAGGAAACTTTCATTATCCGACCTGCACAAACGGACGGAGCTTCTTCACGAGTTCATCTACTACGTATTTGATTCCATCCTGATACCTTTGATTCGTTCCAACTTCTATGTCACCGAGTCACAGATCTACCGCAACCAGCTGTTCTACTTCCGACATGACGTGTGGCGCCACTTAACTCTACAGCCATTGGCAAATTTCAAGACGACTCTTTTTGAAGAGATGAAACGAGCCGATGCGGAGCGTAGGCTGGGTGGAAGGTCCCTGGGATATAGCTCTCTGCGACTTTTGCCAAAGACGACAGGCGTCCGGCCGATTTTGAATCTTCGACGGCGAGTGCTTCAGCCAGGATGGGCAGGGAAGGCTCCGTTCCTGGGTCCGAGTATCAACTCCACCATCACACCCATATTCAATGTGTTGAACTATGAGAAGACACGTAACCCTGCGAGTCTGGGTTCGACCCTGTCTTTTGTCGGCGAAATACACACTCGTCTCAAGAGCTTCAAGGAGCGCCTGCCTCAGAGTCAGTCTGCTCAGCGGCAACCGCTTTACTTTGTCAAGGTCGACATTCAGTCTTGTTTTGACACTATTCCTCAAGCGGAACTTATTCCTCTGATTGAAAGGCTATTTTCTGAAGAAGGCTACCAGATCGGGAAACATGTGGAAGTTCGGCCGCCAGATGAATTCAGCAGCATGTGGCCGGTGCAAGACTCTCATCAGAGCAAGGCTCTACGCAAATACGTTGGCCGAGCAGCGCCTGTGTCGAAACCGCAGCATCTGACTGACGCCATTACTGATGGTGGCATCAGCCACAGGAGAAACACCGTCTTCGTTGATACGCCGGCTCACAAGGAGTATTCCGGCGACTATCTACTGGACCTACTTGATGAGCACATTCGGTATAACTTGGTGAAAGTTGGGAGGAAGTATTTCCGCCAACGGAACGGTATCCCTCAGGGCTCGATACTATCTAGTGTTCTGTGCAACTTGTTCTATGCACAAATGGAGCGGGAATCTCTGGGCTTTCTCGATCCCAATGAAGCTGTTCTCCTCCGGTTAGTGGATGATTTTCTGCTTATCACGACCAACTCGAGCCTGGCGATGCGCTTTCTGCAGGTGATGCTCAAGGGTCAACCCAAGTACGGCATCTCCGTCAATCCCGCCAAGAGCCTTGTCAATTTCTCAGCGGCGGTAGACGGGGTACAGATGCCTCAGCTGGAGGGCAGTCACCTGTTTCCTTACTGTGGGAGTCTGATCGACACCCGGACATTGGAGATATACAGGGACCAAGACCGAATTCTCGAAGGGACAGACTCGGCCGCTGCCACTATCTCCAGCTCGCTCACAGTGGAGTCAACGCGAGCCCCCGGCCGTTCTCTTCACCGGAAAGTTCTCTCGTCGTTCAAGCTCCAGATGCATCCGATGTACCTAGACACGAAGCATAACTCGCTCAACGTGGTGCTCTGGAACCTGTACGCGAACCTGGTGACCTCGGCGATGAAGATGTACCGATACATGAAGGCTCTTCCTCGTCGAGCGCATCCCACCCCAGACGTGGTAATCCGAGTCATCCAGGACTTGATAGAACTCGCTCATCGCATGATGCGCGCCCGACGGGAGCTCAAGTCGAGGGATTCTTGTTCGCCATATATATGCCTCGTGCAGCAGCAACAGGTCCAATACCTCGCCGCAGCGGCCTTCCGGTTTGTCCTAGGCCGGAAACAGACCAAGTACGCAAAGGTACTGCGGTGGTTGGAGCAGGTGTGGAAAGCGGCGCGGCCGCAATCTGATGGAAAGGCGGCTCGGCTGGCTCAGGTTGTTCGAAATGGCAACTCGGTTTTTGCCGGTTGGCGGTTTTGAGTCACTGCTATTTACCCTTGATTAATGATTCTGGAGGTCATTATTGGGGATCCCTTGCTGGTCCGCGGTAAGTCGGAGATCCCCTATGAGCTGTCCGTCTCTATGCAACTGTAGATAATTTCCAGCGGAATGATGTAATTGACCTTATCATTATTCGTCGCGGGAAACCAGGGCAAAAATCAAGTAAGAGTGCCAATTATACTTAGAACCAGTGGTGCTTGGCGAAAGTCTTTTCTTGAAGGGCAACAAATGAACAGCGGAAATAGCGGATATACCTCTGGCACAGTGCCTTGGTTCTTTCGCGCACTACTCCATGGTTCGTTCCAAGCTCACATACCACGGAAAACCTGAAGTGGGATGGAAATCTTGGGACATGACTGGATCAAGGCAGTCGGGAAAAGGGGGAGGCAAATCAGGCACTTCCAGGTCCTAAGGTACTGCTGGGAGGTATGTTGTGGTCGCTGAGAAGAGGAAAATGTCAACAAGAGTAGGACTATCTACATTCTACAATACAGAATCTTTAAGCTTGATGGCCTTGATGATGGCATCGTCAGCACTGTTGCAAGGGTTTTCTGCTGCTACTGCGTACCTTATTGGGGATTGGCACAAGTGCGTGCGCATAAGGATCAGGTACACAGTACTCCGTACGGAGTACCATGGACAACCTTTGCTGTTTTCTAGTCTTCTTGGTACTCTATCACTGAATGCATGAAGTGTCTTCCCAAACAGACAAGGATCAACATTTTAGTCTGTTATTGCCAGCTTTTCTTGCTGTTTGCAATTGGCCAGATCCGAATTCAAGATTTCCTAGTGTAAATGAAGAATGAATGTCGGCCTCAGGCAGCCGCTTGCGGCATGTATTTCCTAGTACTAGACTTCTACTACTAGTACTAGTACTACTTCAGGAAGGCTAGACTGTTTCCGCTTCTCCCCTAACTCTAAGAAAAGAAAGAACTGCAGCATCTCCTTCATTTCCCGTCTCGACTGTCCCATCCCATCCCATCCCATCATCATCATCATCATCATCATCATATCATCGCATCTCTTAGCATCCATTCGTTTGCCTCATTTCCTTTCCTTCCTTTTCTTTTCTCTGTCTTTTCTTTTTCCTATCTCCGTCCTTCGCTTGAATCCCTCCTCCCTCGTTATACCTCCTTTCTTTCTTACATACTCACCTCTCGTTTAGCTTAACCTCCTCCCAAATACCATCCCCTCCCGTGGACAATTCTTCATCCCCTTGTTGGATTGCTCCCCCTTCTCTCGACAGTGCCCTTGTTCCCCAGATATTGCTGTCGTTCTAGAATCACTGTCGGCTGGGCTTGTTTCAGGAGAACCAGGGGATATAATTCAACACTGACAGCCCCTCCGATCGTCCTTTTTTTCTTTTTCTTTTTTTCTGCTTCATTTCCTATCACTTGGGCCGGTCACCACTTTCGTTCGTACGCGGCATTTACTTTCTTTGGTTTGACTGGCGTCTTACTTCCGAGCTAGCTCTTGCTACGCCCATACAGCAATTCGGTATATGAGATGACGACCATCTGCGCGACACCCAATTCCCCGCCCGAACTATCGGGATCCAAGTCCTCTAAATCTTCCTCCTTCCGGTCCTCTTCGCAACTGTCCGGTCCCGACGGTATTCTCGCCGACATTTCCAATTTCGAAGATATTGGCCTGGAGGATGGCCCGGAGTTGCCCTACATGGATGGAGTTACTACTGCTTATGGCAAGTCGGGGGTCCTGGCTCGCTCCTCGACAGCCAGGTTGCAGCCCAAAACTCCGCTGACTACGACTCGCGACTTGACGTCGACCGTCAAACCCACCAGATCTCCTTATCCATCGCTGAAGGGCCAGGTCAATGGGGCATTGACGAAACCGAAGCGCAGCAGCCCTAAGCTTAGCTCAGGCAATCAGCGAAGTGCAAACAGTACTCCGACGCTACCGATTCACTCTTCCAGACCCCATCGTTCAAGGTCCAATTCGCCGCTCCGAATGGCGTCCAATCTGGGTTCATCTCCCTCCGCTCAGACTTTGGCTGTTTCGCCCGTCACCGGCCGACCCGCGCTCAATCGCAAGAGTTCGTGGCAGCGAAGCCGCAAGTCCCTTAAAGAGCTCGAGGAGGAATACCATGACTCCGATGAGGAACTGCCAGATGATACGAGCTTGTGGAACGTCCCGATTTCCCCCCGGCCGGTGCAGGATCGCGCCCCGTCCCGAGGTACCAGTCCGGATGGCCGAAGTCCAGGGCCGCGCCCGCTTCCGTTGTCGCATTCTGTCACGGACATGTCTGTTTTGTCTCCCACGGGCGCAAAATCCCCCAGCGCATCTCGATCGAGCCGGCGGATGGTGCGCTCAAGCTCCGCTGGTCCTGAGCGAGGACAGATCTCGCCTCGCAATCCACGCATTTACTCGTACAACAATATGTTGTCGGATCTATCGGAGGAGGCGAAGATCATCACCCAAGCTCTGGAATATCACGCAGATGAACGCGAGCGCAAACGTGCAGAGAACCTCCAGAACGGCATCTCCTCCCTGCGGTCCAGTACCGAATCGAAACGCGATTCCAAAACGACCATTGAACTGCCTCCTCTGCAAAAGTCCAATATCATGATCGACCCGTTGCCCATCAGCAAGGAGAAGGAAAAGGTCCTTACGCGTACGCGGCCTAGCTGGCTTCCCCCCAAGGACCAGAAAGAAGAGAAGAGGCATCTGAAGGAATACAAGAAAATGATGGCAATGTCGCGCGAAGCAGGTTCGTCTATTTCTTCATTTTCGTTCGACCTCCTTTGTTATTAACCCGCTGTAGACAAGCGCAGAGCCGCCAAAGCCGCTTCGGCCAAATGCGAAAAGGATAATACGCGGGAAGCTCTCCAGCGTATCTGGGATGAGTACGTGTTTCCCAACTGGGATCGTGCCATTGGTGAAACCCGTACGCGGGAATTGTGGTGGCGCGGTATTCCACCGCGTCATCGGGGTGCGATCTGGCAACGCGCCATCGGCAATGAACTATCCCTATCCGAAGAAACGTACAAGAAGGCATTGCAAAGGGCCAAAGACGTTCGCTCCCGGTCCGACGGTGAGTCGGGCGAAAGTAACAAGCGGATGAGGGAATGGTTCGATGCGATTGAGGCGGATGTCTCCAAAGCGTTTCCGGACCTGAAACTCTTCCAGGTCGGCGGCCCACTGCGCGATACTTTGATTGATGTGCTTGAGGCATACTCGATGTATCGAAGCGACGTGGGATACGTCAGTGGTCTTCATGTAAGCTGACCCTCCAGCCTTGATCTGGTATCGTTTCTAATTTGGCACAGACGATTGCCGCTCTTTTGGTTCTCCAGTTCCCATCTCCATCTTCCGCATTTCTTGCCATGGCCAATGCATTGAACCGGCCTCTTCCTGTCGCATTCCTCACGCTGGACCGCGGGGCCATCGGTCGTACATACTCATTGGTGTCTGCGACGCTCCGCTACAAGTTCCCTCGCCTGGCGACTCATCTTTACGAGACTCTGCGTCTCAGCGACGAGGAAATATGGGAACCAATGTTCCGCTCTCTCCTTACGAATGGGCTAGATCTGGAGCGCATCAGTCGCGTGTGGGACTGCTGGGTGTTTGAGGGAGATCGTATTCTAATTCGCGCCGCGGTCGCGATTCTCGGCTGCTTGCAGCCGCAATTGTTTGCATTTACACAGCCGGACGACCAGGGTCGTGCCGCTGTGAAGGACATTCTCGGATGGGGCCCTCACCATGCCGGAAGCAATAAACCTGCCGCGCGTCACAGCGCTCCGGCCGCCTCTATGGCTGGTTTCGGTGGTTCTCAGTCCATCAACGCCGTGGCTGGTGATTACTGGATACTCACCACTGCAGGGGACGAAGATGGGTTCATGAACGAGGTCAGAGAGGCGGGTAAGGTGCGGGATTAGGATGGACAGATGACCTGATGTTGGTCAACTGTACCAACATTGTTTGTCGTTCCATAGCTGTTTTGTGTGTTTCTTTCTTCTCTTCTTCTCCTTCGTTGGATATATTCACCCAGTGGTTCTGGCAAACCACCACTTAATCTTAGTTTCTCTTCTCGTGGCCAGCATGTTAGCCGTGTCTTGGTGTTACTCTCTTTGGTGGTCTTAGAGTAGTTGGCTAGATAGCAGCAACGGAGTTGGCAAACGAGCAGTTGCACTTGTGGCCACATCGCAGCGATGACAGGCTTTGTGTGACCTTTTTTTTTCTACACTTGTACTTGAATTAAGCACTTCTACGAAAGAAAGTAAACCAATTTAGCCATAAAGTTTTAACGTAGTCCTCTCCGAATGATTCGATTCCCAACATAAAGTCTATAATGTCATTGCTTCATATATTTAATGCATCATCCACATGCCTTGCTATATACAAAAGAGTTTTTGTTTTTAAATGCTACCATCACCACGAAATCCTAGCAACAGGACCTCTGGGAAACACCCTCACAAGCAACTTCCTCAACTCATCCATGCCCAGAATCCCCAGCGCGAGGGGCAACGGGTAGAACCAGAACTCAATGGGCACAGGCGCCGTGTTGAACAGGGTATGGAAGCCGGGGACCTCGGTCACAAAGATGGCGATGACGAGCGAAACAAGCATGGCGAGGGGGAGCCAGGGGTTGCGGCGCTTCTTGCGGACGGGGTCCGCGGTGAGGATGGAGAGGCGCTTGTTGCGGACGGAGAGGATGTTGCCCCACTGGAGCATGACGAGGGTGACGAAGTAGACGCACTGGCCGACGTTGTTGAAATTTGTGAGTTCTGACTCGGAGTAGCCGTAGAAGCCGGCGGAGTAGGATTCGAAGGCGAAGACGAGGGCGTGGAAGGGGATGCCTGCTTTCTTGTACATGTAGAGGAAGAACATGGAGTGGGCGCAGATGGTCTCCATGACGCCGATGAAGAGGTAGGATTGGCCGTAGATCTTGAGGTTGATGAGGTGGTCTTTTTTGTGGTTGCGGGGCGGGAGGCTGAGGAGGTCGAATTCTTCTTTTTCCATGATGAGCGAGAGGGAGAGGAAGAGGTCGGTGAAGACGCAGATGATGATCATGAGGAAGGAGGAGAGCGGGAGCGGGACACCGAAGAAGACGTTCATCAGGACTGGCCAGATCTCGGACCAGCTGCCTGCGGGGAGGAGGTACGCGATGACCTTTTGCAGGTTCTGGAAGACCAGGCGGCCGAGGCGGATTGCGTCGACGATGGAGTCGAATTTGTCGAGCAGGACGAGGTCGGCTGCCTCGATGGCGACGTCGCTGCCGGAGACGACGGCGATGCCAACGTCAGCGGTGCGCAGCGCGGGAGCGTCGTTGACGCCGTCGCCGGTCACCGCGACGACGTTGTCGCGCGCCTTGAACTCCTCGACGATGCGGTACTTTTGTTCCGGCGAGGTGCGGGCGAAGACGATCTCTTCGTACTGGCACACGGCGTCCCACTGACCTTGGGTGAGGGAGGATATGTGGGGGCCGTCGATGAGGAGACTGCGTCGAGAAAGCAGAGATCGCTTCTCGTTTTCTTCGTCGCTGGTAGATGTCCGCAGGTCGTCGACCGTGTCTGGCTCCGCGGTCCCGCTGAAGATGCCCACGTCCCGGGCAATGGCAGCCGCGGTCAGGCCAAAGTCACCGGTCACCATGAAGAAGCGGACGCCTGCACGGCGGCAGGCCGCAATGGTCCGCGCCGTCTCGGGACGGGGCAGATCGACGATGCCAAAGATTCCAATCACCGTCAGGTCGTCGACACCCTGGGCCAGGATCTCGTCGTTGAAGTCGTTGGACCCCACCGCGGCACTTGGGGTGTAGTACCTTTGGCAGAGCACGATGACACGCTCTGCGCGCTTTGACAGGGACGCTTGGAAGTCTGAGAACATCGTGCGGGCGTTCTCGTCCATGTGCTTGACTGTGTTATCAATGCCAGAGTAGTACGACGTGCACCGCGGCAGAAGAACATCTGGTGCGCCCTTGACATAGGTGAGATAGCTGCTGCTGCTCTGGGGATCCTTGTGCATGGTAAGCATCCACTTGTTCTTGGAGTTGAAAGGAATCTGATGGACTCTTTCGTATTGGGC
Source organism: Aspergillus quadricinctus (assembly GCA_022814375.1). Lineage (NCBI taxonomy): Eukaryota > Fungi > Ascomycota > Eurotiomycetes > Eurotiales > Aspergillaceae > Aspergillus > Aspergillus quadricinctus. The sequence continues at coordinate 397,708 of JAKLNT010000021.1, forward strand.
ATACTGAGAAAGACCGTTGGGCTGGGCGAGCTCGGCGAACCGTAGGACGGCAGCATCGGTTGCATTGCCCGTCACCTCTCGGTCATTCACTGGCAGTGCAATTGTCGCCGGATCAAAAGAGGCATCGTTGCACAGGAACGAGCCTCGAAGAAGGATGCTCAGCGCCTCTGGCAACTCGGTCGGGCCTCGCTTACCACCAAGCAGCTCATCTACGTTGAGCTCTTTGTCGATCAGGCCGAGTGACCTGACAAACATCTTGTTCTGGGTCAATGTGCCCGTCTTGTCTGAGCAGATGACGTTGACGCAACCCAGGGTCTCCACCGTTGAAAGTCCCTTGGGCAGGATTTTGTTCTTCTTCATCCGCTTGGCTACCATCATCAGAGTGAGTGCGACTCCGACAGGCATACCTTCAGGGATAAACGCAACAACGCAGCCCATCACGTTGTTGAGCATGGCGACCACGTTCATGTACTGGTAGTGATCCACACGCAACCAGCCAACCCAGGTGAACAGGATAATCAGAACCAACACGATGGTCAGGCTGATGATGATTCTCACAAAACGAGTGATCTCCCTTTGGATCAACGTCGGCTTCTCCTTGACGCCTGTGGTCATTTTGGCGATGCGACCCATGACAGACCGACCGCCGGTCAGGACCACTACGCCGACGGCATTGCCATTGGTGACACTTGTGCCCATGAAAGCGATATTGCGGGTTTCCAAGAAATTGTCGTCAGTCACGTCGATGGCGCCTTCGATCTCGTCAGACTCTCCTGTGAGAATGGAACGGTCGAAGCGGACGTCTCCAGACGTCCGGAAGAGACGCATGTCCGCGGGGACTTTGTTGCCAATGGAGACATGGACGATGTCACCGGCAACAAGGTCAGTGGATGGCACGCGAATTTGCTGCCCGTCTCGCACAACAAGGGCTTCAGATGGGAGCAGGTTGAGGATCGAGTTCATGACATGTTTCGTGGACCAGTCTTGAAATGCAGAGAAGCTTGCTTGCAGGAAAATCACGATGAGAACGAGGACGGCCATGCCGAGATTCGGGACTGACGGTGGGTTGCTGAGAGGTTGCCAACAAATGAAGAAGATGATGACACCACACCACAGGATCGAGCAGAAGCCGCCGAAAACATACCAAAAGATTTTCTTGAGGTAGTTCTCGCTGTGATGCGCGATGACATTCTTCCCATCCCGCTGCAGTCGAGAGGCGGCGGCAGACGAACTGAGACCGGACTGGGGGTCCACGTTCAGTTGCTGGAAGAGTCTGTCGGGCTGTAGGATGTGATAGTCCAAGCTCTCGAAATAATCTTGATCGGTCTTGTCCTCCTTGGCCTTCCTGGCTTTGATGGCCTCTTCTGTAGCGTTCTGGGACTCGGAAATCTGGATCGAGAGGGTCCTGAACTCGATAGGAATGCCGGCTGCCTTGTTGCCCGTGGGGACATCGTTAGAGCTCCGAATGGTGTCTCGGCTCAAAGAACGATGGCGACTGAGTCGATTGTGGTAGATTCCTCCACCTCCTTCTTCCGGTGATACTGCATTATCGAATTGGATGCGGGTTGCACGACCCGTTCGATCATCAGGGGACTCGTTAGCGTTATCAACTCCCAATTCGAGATCCTCTTTTACTGGTTCGGAGGAAGCAGGAGATTCAGCCATGTCAACAGCAGCGATTTCAAGAGTGTATGGTACTGAACACTCAGATCTGCTGTCTAATTATGGCAGAGGCTCCAGGAGGTACGGGAAAATAGAGAGAAGGAGAAGGGATGGAGGAGGCCATGCAGCAGGCATGATGGCAGTTTTATATGCGAGAACCAGCAGGCCTACTAACCTAGGAGGGATAAAAAGAAACTGAATGGCTACCGTCGGATACTACGATGCAAATTTTGATCGACTGGGGGAGCCATGACAAACGATCTCAGTCACCACAGACACTAGACTGCTGCCCGGTGGATAGAACTGTGGAGGCAAAAGAAAAAGCATGAGATCAGACGGCCGGTACGAGATGCGTAAGGCGACAGGATGACCGCAGACTGCCAGACACTAGACTGCTGCCCGGTGGATAGAACTGTGGAGGCAAAAGAAAAAGCATGAGATCAGACGGCCGGTACGAGATGCGTAAGGCGACAGGATGACAAGTCAGAAAGGGCCAAGGCGTAGAGAGATCATGGGGACTCAGGCGAGGATGGAGAGCAGAGACGACCCTGCCGAGTATGCTCGGCGTGAATCCTTTGCTGTAACTGAACCATACCGAGATGGTTCCAAGGTCGACGATCTGATGCTGCTTGCATCGATGGATAGAACCAATTCCTCGTAGAATAGACTGGAACGGGGTTTGGAATCGGCCACGGTGAGGGAGTGAAAGAGCGGTGGTGGTAAGAGAATCAATGAGGGAATTTTCCCTTCCACAGAAAAGGTACCACTTTCATGTGCGTTGTGTAAACAGGCACCATAGCCTCGACGGATTCTGGATCGCAATTTGAAACGACTGCCCTGATCTCCATCAGTCCAGAGAGTTTTTTGTGGTTAGGATTAATCCCTCAGCATGATGCCTCAAGCCATGCTCTAATTAAGCTCGATGCGTGGGCTAAAAGAAGCGCCACACTGACAGCGGAAATTCCTCGGATTGACCGGATTAGGCCATGATCCACAGAAAACTTTACCTCGAGTCCTCGACAGATATCTCGAGAAGAAGCGGGAAAGGGGACGGATTGCAAATGTCGCATGCCGCCGTGGTTCTGTCGTTTTTCTTTCGTCCGGAAAATGCCTCAGCGGAACACTAGCCAACTTCCCCCGCCACATCCTCTATCCATGAGTCTTTTGTTTCGGCAAATCGCAGAGTGAAACGGCACGTAAGTGATTCCTCCCGCTTGGATGAGATTCCTGGACTGATTTCTGAGCAGCCATGTGCTGATGGTAATCGTTCCCACCATGGTCCCTGGCCTCTGTTTGTTAAGCAGGCAAAGAGCGGAATTGATAGCTCTGTCCACAGAGCTTTGTTTTGCTGCCTGTGCTGGAACAGCTGACGAGACGGGCACTAGCTCCTTCGGATTGTCACGAGAGATGAAAGACGGGCTCTGATCGTCGCAACTTGGCAGTCAAGTGAACGGTGAGCAGGCAGATGCTCAAGGGGCGTCTGGCTGTTATATACCTCGTGCTTGACAGGCAGATAGGAGCGAAGCTAGGTAGTACCATGGTGGGAGCAAGCAACTCATATATAAAAGTCGCACAGCGTGCAACCATGACTCGCAGACGGGCAAAGCAAGGGCAAGGGCAAGGACGATGAGCGATTTCATCGGTTAATCGTCTGCCAATGAATCTGCGATAATATACCTTATTCAAGCCACGTCGAGTATCAGAACTATGAGCATATGATCCGCCATTTGAGCTATCTGAGGCATTTTCCTGTGGACAAACTGCTGTACAACAGTTGATAGTGATACCACAGACATACTCCTGTCTACCTGCCGCTTATTCTCATCCCTTGATTGGACTTTTACACGCTCATATAGATGATGCTGAGTTATAAATACGCGTCCGTTCATAATGTGTTGAGATCAGGTTTTGTCTTCTGTAACAGTCATGTCGCCCATATCCAGGCCGAACTCCAGCCACGGCCATGACACCGATCACCTGCATGACCTGGTATCCCAAGAACCCGGGGAGACCTACAATCCCTTCCAAGGGTTGAAACTCTCCAACCTCTTTATCCGCTGCTGGCCGACGTCCAAGGACACCTGCACTCCGGAACAACGACCACTGCTTCTCTCTTCCTCCTCCGGTTACTCCAGCATCTCCCCATCATCACCACCACCACTGTCCCTATCAGAAAAGTACGGCACCTGCACCGAAATCCTTCACTACGGCTCATACAGCTCCGTGCGCCTATACGCCCGCAGACCCCCCTCAAGTCCAACCTCCCCAAAACAACTCCACGTCATCAAGGTCTTCCGCCGCTCCTCCAGCCCATCCATCATAACCCACCACCGCTTCGAACAATCCCTCTCCTCCTCCCTCTCGCACCCCAACATCCTCCGCACCATCGACTCCTTCACCAACGACCGCGGCGAGCTCTGCCTGGTAACAGAGTACTGCGCCGCCGGCGACCTATGCACCCTCATCGCGACAGCCGCCGCCTCGCTCTCCCTCTTCGACATCAACTGCTTCTTCAAGCAGATCATGCGCGCACTCGCCTACCTCCACGACCGCGGCGTCGCGCACCGCGATCTCAAACCGGAGAATATCCTGCTTACTGTCCACGGGGCGGTCAAACTCGCTGACTTTGGGAGCGCGGTGTGCTTGCCTGCCTCTACCTCTGACTCTGATACCGAGGCTGAGGCTGAGGGTGAGGTCGGGTCTGCCGGCGCGGGCGCAGTGGGGTACTCCCCGCCCCGGAAACTCCTCGGGACAATACCCTACATTGCGCCGGAGGACCTGAGCGAGGTAAAGACGTTCGACCCGCGGGCGGGCGATGTCTGGGCCGCGGGGCTGGTGTACATGGCGATGCGGTGTCGGAGGCTGCTGTGGCGGATAGCGAGCGAGGAGGAGGATACGCGGTACCGGGAGTATCTTGTTGGGCGGAAGGGGGAGGAGGGGTATGCGCCTATTGAAGGGCTGGGAGAGGTAGGTCAGAAATCTGGGATAGATGGCAAGCGCTGATTGAGCATAGAGTCGCTGTCGCAATGTGGTGTATGCGATGCTGGATCCGAATCCGAGGCGGCGCATTACGGCGGCGCAGGTGCTGAGGTCGGAGTGGATGTATGGGATGAGGGTTTGTCGGGCTGGAGAGAAGGGGTTGTAGTCATGGCTGGTCCAGGCATAGGACATCTTGATGGATATATTCTGCGTTAAACGAGGTCATGGGCTATGCTACATATTCCGTTTAAAGTTTGAAAGTCCTAGATAGTGCCCGCAGCCAACACGTATCCCCCGTCCACCACGATCGTCTGCCCATTGAGATACTGGTTCGTCGCCGTGAAGAGCACTGCACTCGCCATATCCTCGTCCTTGCCCGGCCGGCCCGCCGGCACCTTCTGCTCGTACTTCTCCTTGGGGATAAAGCTCTTCTGCTTCTCATCGCTCTCCCCCGCCGTCATCTCACTGGGAAACACCCCCGGGGCGATATTGTTCACGCGGATCTTCAACTTCGACGAACTAATCTCATGCGCCAGCATCTTAGTCAGATGGATCGCCGCCGCCTTGGACGCATTATACGCAAAATGATGCTGCGAGACCTTCACGATCCCCGAGATCGATGAGATATTAATCACCGTGCTGGACCAGCCGTGCTCCACCTCCGTCCCCTTGGCCAGCAGCGGCAGGAACGCCGTGGTGGTGAAGAACAGCTGCGTCACGTTCGTGCGGAACACGCTCTCCCATTCCTCCGGCTTGGACGCCGGGTCGTCGAACAGGCTCTTGCGCAGCTCAGCGGGCTCTTCGTGCTCCACCGTCTGCGAGTGGCTAGAGATTCCGGCGTTGTTGATCAGGATGGAGAGATGCGTCTCGCGCGAGGAGATCTCTTGCACGAGCTTCGCGATTGACTGCTTGTCTGTGATGTCGGCAGTGATGGGGATGATTTCGCCGGGGATGTTCTGTCCGTACAGCTCAACCACGCGGTCCAGCTTCTCCCCTGTGCGTCCGGTGATGTAGACTTTGGCGCCGTTGACAGCGAGCGCCTGAGTGGCCATCAGACCGATGCCGGAGCCTCCGCCGGTGATTAGGGCCACTGTGTCGTTACTGTTAGTATCTTTGGTCTTTCGTATTGAGGAGATCTGAAGTCTGCGTACCCTTTCCCTTGACATTGAAGAGATTGTCGAGCTTGAAGGTCTGGTTGCTACTCTGGGCCGCCATTCTGACTTCGTCGGAAACGGATCGATGTGATGTAGCGGTAAAAGGTCTGTACACAGATGAAGAAAATTGTCTAAGACAATTCTGTAACGAAGACAAGCAACTTTTATCATATGCAGCCCGGTAGATGCGTGGTTGAAGTATCTGGCGAGAGACACCTCGCAGGGGAGCAATTTGGCGCATCATCACTGCAACGGTGGACCTCCTGCAAAGGTAAAACAGGATTTCTAGAGTGGATAAAAGGCATTTCTCTCATCTAGATCGTCATGGATGAACGATTGCGGCATGTTGGCAAGACTCGAGTGTCCCATCACCCCACAGTGTTGTGTGGTTCATCACAATGACGTCGATCCAAGTACTTCCATAAGATGTTGTCGCTGATAAGTTGACAACCACTGACACTGCTGGATTCTTCTGCATCAGTTCGAACTGGATCTTGGACTTAGTCTTGCGGTTGGCATTACTCCTTACCTCTCTAGGGCAATTTATCTGTTGCATTGTCATGTGTACCTGATCAACATTGGTATCATCAACATACCAACGCAAGTTCCATACAAGATGCATAGTCTCCATAACTTTCGAGTCATGATAGAATATCATAAACTATAAAATATTTGGTGATACAAAGTTACAACTTGGCCTTGCCAATAGCCTCGCTAACAGGTGCCACCTCGACCATCATCTTGCCGGTATTGGCACCTTCGTAAAGGCTCACCAGACCCTGAGGGGCCGCCTCCAGTCCACCCCGGATGATATGCTCCTTGCGCTTGATCTTACCCTGGGACAACCATGTTGAGAGATCCTTCAAGGCCATATCATACTTGTCCGCATAGTCGAACACGATGAATCCCTTCATCGTGACTCGTTGCGACTATACACCATCAGCAATCTATCAGCTACCACTCGGGCAACAAACTTACAATAACGTTCATGAAGCTCGCAGGCCCCTGGGGCTTGGCCGAGTTATACTGGCTGATCGCACCGCAGATCACGAACCGAGAGTTTCTCTGGGCCCGCGCGAGACAAGCATCGAGGATTTCACCTCCGACATTGTCAAAGTACACATCGATGTACTCCGGCGTAGCCTCCTTCAACTGCTTCTTCCAGTCCTTGTCCTTGTAGTTGATCGCCGCATCGAATCCCAGCTCCTTGACCAGGAACTCGCACTTGTCGGCACTGCCCGCAATGCCGACCACCCGCTTGGCCCCCTTGACCTTGGCAATCTGTCCGGCGACCATACCCGTCGCGCCGGCGGCACCAGACACAACGACGGTGTCGCCCGGTTTCGGCTGTCCGACCTCGATCATGCCAAAGTACGCAGTCAACCCCGTCATTCCCAGCACCGACATGGCATCGGTGGGTTGGCAGCCAGGAGGGACGACCACCTTCTGAGCCTCCTTGGGCCCCAGCAGACAATACTCCTGCCACCCGGAGTAAGCGACGACCCAGTCGCCGACCTTGTATTGGGATTGTAGTCCGCTTCCGACCGCGATCACCTGTGCGATGCTCTGGCCGCGCATGACGCTGCCGCGCTCAACGGGGGCAATGTATGACCGTTTTGCTGTGAGCCATTGGCGCATAGCCGGGTCGAGGGAGAGGTAGTGCACGCGCACGAGGACTTTGTCATTAGGGATCTGCTCGGGGATGGAGGTTGTCTTGAGCTTGAAGGTTCCGTTTGTCAAGGAGGGGTCGATGGCCGGGGAGGGCGTGTTGGCGTAGATGAGCTGTCTGTTTGAGATTGGCATTTTGCTATCTGTTACTGGAACCAGAATATGAGATGTAGATGGAAATATGGTGGAAGGATGGAAACCATCCAGTGAAAGATGCAGCAGCCTTCACATATAGGCTTCGGTACGGAGCAATCATGTCTTACTTTTCTCCATCCTTTGACTTGCAGCAAAAGTACCTCGGCACGGCCGATGTTCTGCATTCAGTTATCAGTCCGTTCTTCAGTTGTCTCACTCATGACGATTCGAAAGAGCTAATCTAGAGACAGAGTTTGGCTCCACAAATTCACGGACATATCTCTAGTTCTAGAAGACTAGAAATTCACCTCGTTGCATAGGCAAAGGCATAATTCATTGCTGACTCATACAGCATAACTGTCCATTTATGCATTCATGACGTAGTTATGCACTTCTGTCTTATCGATAAGGATTTCCTCTTTGGGAAATGGAGAGGAACAGCCACTGAGCAAACTGTACGACCTCATGCCAGTCCAAAGAGACTTGGATTGGCCTGATATTGATCTTACCAAGCCTTTACACACCAGATAGCATATGATCTACGAACTCGGGAACGCATCAAAGAGGGTGTGGCCCGACAGGTTGTCGAATCAGCCTGACGTCACCGGTCGAGACGATGATGTCGACGGTGCTGAGCATCAAACTGAGGCAACTATAAGAACATCTACCGTGGAACTCGACGGACTTTCAATCCGAACACTAATCAACCTACTTTTCGATATCAAGAGAATTCCAGATCTACAACATGAGCAGCACTCAAACGCCTTACCAGTCCTCCACCTTCGGAGGCTACAACCAAGACCCCAACTCCACCACTCCAATTGGGACCAACGTCAACACTGCAGCTAGTACCGGAGACCCTTTCACTGGACCTGCCTCCAAGTCAGCCGGACCGCATAACTCCAACGTCGCCAACACTCTCGATCCCCGCGTCGACAGTGACATGAACAACCGGGCCCAGTACGCCCCAGGCATGACCTCCTCCGGCAACGTCCATCCAGGCGCCACACAGAGCTACAACAACCCGAACAGCAGCAACGCAGGCCCTCACAGCTCCTCCGTCATGAACAAGCTCGATCCCCGCGTCGACAGCCAGACCGGCAACACGACCACCAAGACCACCAACGAGACGGGTACAGGCGCCTCCCGCAATCCTACCGATACCACTGGAACTGGAGCGGGTGTCACGCAGGGCTCCTCGACCACCTCCATCGGAACGCCTGGAGTGCAAGACAATCGCTCCCGATATGACCCTAATGTATCGGGATACAACTCCGCAACTGGGTCGGGATATGCGACTTCCGGCGGTGTGGGCCACCAGCCCGCCCCGGGATCCAGCAGCTACGATAAGCAGGATTACCGAGCTGAATATGCGCCCAGCACTGAAAACAAGCAGTATACTGCGGACCGACAGGGCCGGTCAGCAGCCAAGGGAGAGGAGATTGGCCGTGGGGTGAAATCAGCCATTGCTGGCATTCACGTAAGTCGACGAGCCGTTCTCTGATGAGTGGAACCGAGTACTAACGAGGACTTCAACAGGGCGCTGGGGAGTCACTGCGGGGAGCAATGAATGCAGCTGTTGACAAGGCATTTGGTCATGAAGCTGGTGCCGCGAAGAACGAGGCCATTGCGAATAAGGGTGAGCAGGAGATTCGGTCGGGAGAGCTTGCTGGCCAGAGGGCGACTCGTTAGGCAGTCTACGTCTACTTTTGTTATGAATGATGATACCACCGTTTTGTATTTGCAATTGAGACTGGCATGAGATTGTTATTTAATTAAGTGAACAAACCAGTACCTTACTCCATACTAGTCATTGTGCTGTGGCAATGGAAATGATGTGTCATAGCTATGTATCCGTAGGTCAAGTATTATGATTCAATGGTGAGGTAATAATATGCAGGTCCCAGTTAAAAATAGTTGATTTATCTGATCTTGTCTGGAGAATATGTGGCAGATGATCTTTCTTCTATGACGTGAGGGTATTATTATTGTATAGCAGCAAGTTAGCAACAACAAACATATATGGATAGCGCCATGGAAAACGGCATCCACACGATCAGATTCAGGGGCCACTAGCCGAGATCGATTCAAGCATTCTCCAGGTTTTGCTGACCAGCGAATCATCATCCCTCAATAGCTTCATAATTTCAAGGTTGTGAGCGTCTTCCGGGAGCTCCGGAGGCTGTGCGATTTTCAGTGGAACCGAGAAGAAAAATAAAATAAAAAAAAGAAGACAAAGAATGAACCCAACAGAAAGTTCTGATGATTAAAAAAGATTATGAATCATTATTAAGAAGAGAAGCAGGAGGCAACATCATTTTCTCTTTATTTATCATCCCCCTCGTCAAGCGAAGCAACTTCTTCCTACTGCCCAAGACAGATACGAATACGACTACGACCAGTTCGAGCTTCATAATCATCGCTGACCTCAGACATCTCCAGTTCCACTCATTAGACTGCTTAGTGTCTCTCACATGTAAATTCGTGGTGCTAGTTGCTTATTTTTATAAACATCATTATCTGTCTTCTATTATTGTTCGTGCTCATCATCTCTCGTTACACCGCATGGACAAAGTCATACACCACCAGCAACCTCAACCTCGAAAACATGCCGCTCTCGCTGGTCAATCCGGAAGGTCACTATCAGGCCAATGCCATTGTAGATGCATCTTCCAGTCCGGAGGATCCATCTCCGATCCAGCAGTCCAATTCCGACAGCGATGAACTGGGCTACCAGTCCGTCGACGCAGCCAAGGAAGATGAAGCCGACGAGGTGGTTGGCGTCAGCATCGGCCCAACGCAGAGTCGCATGAAGGCCCGCATGACGCCCGCGGAGGAGAAATCACGCATCATGGAGCGCAATGGCACGTATTTTGATGCCATTCCTGACACCGTCGTCGACTCCGATGGTCTATTTCTTTCCGAGATCACTTCTGAACCGGAGTCGCTGCCGGATGCTCGGGAATCCCCCGCGCATCCGCCAGAGAGAGCTGGTCTGCAGGATCCTGCCGGCCTGATCCGGCATGGCGTGCATGACGGCACTATCCCCCCTGCGAAAGACGGTCAACGGACCAGCTTCACTAGGTCCATACTGAAGAATGGACTGCCGCGTCCTCGGGCCTGGTCTGGGGATTCCCTGTCCAACTTGCGGCTGAAGAAGTTTTTGCCGGATCTGGCCTCTTTGGCGAAACGGTCTTCGCTGCCCTTTCGGTCGAATACCTTGCATATCCGAGCCCGCAGCCAGACCGTGAAGCCTTTGCCGTCTGGGCTGGCCCTTGAACCGAGCCAAGCGGCCGCCGAACAGCAGAGGCGGCGGTCGTTCTCAACTCCGGTCCCGCATCCACCTGCGGAGGAGCCGATTCCCGACTTGAGGCCTTTGGACGCTATGACGGCTGCGAAGCATTCATTTACACGCAAACCCAGTAATTTCTCCGGGCGCCCGGCCTCGCTCAGGCGGTCCTCATCGGATCAATCTTTGTACCTGAGAGCATCGTCCACGGCGTCGTCCCTCGATCAGGCGCCCCGGTACGAACATATTCACTCTCAGATCAACAGTCGTTTCAGGGCCATCAAGGACAGTCTCCAAGACTCGAGCAGCCGGCTACTTAGCAAGCCCAACTTGCACTTTCAGGATCTCCGCAGCGACTGGGGATACAAGCCATTTCTCAGTGAGGTCGCCCATCGAAAAGTAGTCCCGCCGACTGCCGAACCGCAGTCCCACCGGGAGATTCTCAGAGAAAAGACCTCGCAGTCGCGCGAGCAATCCCCACGCAATAATTCAGCCTCGACGCATCCCATACTGGCCGAAGCCTTGTCCGAGTTGACCGGCGACGTGGTCATCTTGGGAGGCTACCGGGGCTCTGTCCTGCGCTCTGCCAAACCGCCCCATCGCCAGCTGTGGGTTCCGATGAAAGTGGGACTCAATCTGCGCAAGGTAGATCTCGAAGTCGGCTTGAACCCGGAGGACGAAGAGCGGATGGAGGAAACGATCATCCCCTCGGGCGTGTTGTCGCACATCGGGCCCGTTGACATCTGCCGCCGGCTCATGAAACGACTGCAGAAGTGCGACAACGCCGTCAACGGCGAGCTCCGCGTCTGGGATTTTGGTTATGATTGGCGATTGAGTCCGCACCTACTTTCGAAGAAACTGATCAAATTCCTGGAAGGCCTTCCGTCCAATGCACCCGATGTGCCACCGGAGAAGAGAGGAGCTTATGTCATCGCCCACAGCCTGGGTGGTCTGATTACGCGCCATGCCGTCAACCAACGGCCCGAGCTCTTCGCCGGCGTCCTCTATGCAGGCGTCCCACAGCACTGCGTCAACATCCTCGGGCCCCTGCGCAACGGCGACGAGGTCCTCTTGAGCACCCGCGTGCTCACCGCGCAGGTGAACTTCACCTTTCGGACGAGCTTCGCCCTGCTCCCCGAAGACGGACGCTGCTTCATCGACAAGCGCACCAAGGAAGAATACCGCATCGACTTCTTCTCCGTCCAGAACTGGGACGAATACCGCCTCTCGCCCTGCATCAGTCCCGCGCTGCCCCCGCTGACAGCCACCCGCGGCTTCAAGGACAACCTCCCCGACCTCGGCATCCGGAAGCGCTTCACCACCGTCCTCGGCAGAGACACCAACGGCTCCACCGAAGAAATCACCGACACGCCCACCCGACGCAGCACAGACGGCCGCGCCGTCAACCACCCCACCCACCGCGAGAACGCACCCCCCGACCCCGTCTCCGACGTCGCCCACAAAGCCTCCGCCATGGCCCCCTCAGGCGAAGGCCTCGTCGGCCCAACCTCCAACCTCCGCGGACCCGCCCACGCCAAGTTCGCAACAACATCCACCATCCCCCGCGCCACCGCCCTCGCCTACCTCGAGCGCACCCTCGCAGAGGTCAAGCGCTTCAAGCAAGAACTCGCCTTCAATCCCGCCCACCAGGCCGAGAACCGCTACCCGCCCGCTGCAGTGCTCTACGGCAAGTCCGTCCCCACCGTGTATGGCGCGCGCGTCTGGTCGCCCGACCAGATCCGGCGCCTGGACGCATACGACGATCTGGCCTTCGCGGCCGGCGACGGCGTCTGTCTGGCCTCGGCGGCGATGTTGCCCCCCGGGTACCGGATCATCAAGGGTGGGCTGGTCAAGAGCGAGCGCGGGCATGTTGGGCTGCTGGGCGATCTGGAGGGTGTGGGCCAGTGTCTCCGGGCTTTGGTGCGTGGGCGCCGGGAGGGCGTGGGATTGGGGCCTGGCCCTGCGTCTGGCCGAGGGTCTTCTTCTTCTTAGTAACTCTGGGCTTTTGTGCCGTGCGTTTGATACCCCATCTTTGAGTCTGATTTCTGCTTGTTTATGATGACGACAATACGAGTAATGACCGACTGCTAACTGCTAGCTTTGCATGGCGCCTTTGTATACTATACTACATCTCCAATCGTTCATATATAGAGATAGACATGTATAAACGTATCGATCTATCCATATATTCATATAATCGGTTTCTTTTTCTTATTCGAATCCAACAATGGTCTATAGTTTTCCCAACCGCCAAGAACAGAAATTCAAACGCGTCACAGTATGGACAAAGAAATCCAAGAGTCAATAGATATAAGGTAGAAACTACAAACGCATGATTCTAAAAAATGAAAAGGAAAAGAAATCTAACCCGTCCTCGAGTTGGCAATGTTGAGGACCAGAATGTCCGATGCGCCGACCTTGAGCAGCTCGTCCATGACCGTCGCAATCTTCTTCTTCTCGACCATGGAGCTGACGGCCACCCAGCCCTCCTCCTCGAGAGCGGTGATTGTGGGCGCACGCTTGCCGGGGGTGATCTGCGAGGCAACTGATAGCTCGGAGCGAGGGATGTTGTACTGGCACAGGACGTATTTTTGGGCGGCTGTAGAGCGTTAGCATTCACATTCAATAGAGTGAGAGGTGAGTCAATAGAGTGACAGGGAAAGGACGTACTGATAACACCACTGATACGAGAGGTAATCAAATCAACAAGCGAGTTCTTGGTCGCCCTAGACTTGACCAGCACGGCCGTGCTCTCGACAACAGTATCAATGGCCTTGAGACCAGCAGCCTTCATTGTCTCGCCGGATTCTGCACCCGTCAGTATCAAACTGACCCAGGGGTCCAAGGGAAACAGCAACATACCAACAAGATCAACAATCCCATCCGCCACACCAAGAGCACAAGCAGCCTCAACACTCCCCCCAACATACTTAATCTTGGTGCTGAGCTTCTGACCAAACTCCACCCCCTCCAGTCGGGAGAAGAACGCCCGCGTCAGCGCCGTGAAGCTCGTCACAACATTCTTGCCGATCAACTGCTTCGCCTCCGTGACGTCGCCCTTCTGCGGAACCTGCACCTGCAGCTTGCACCCGCCGAACCCGAGATCCATGATCTCCTCGACGCCCGAGACCTCCCCCTCGGGTAGCTGCGCATCGTGCTCGGCGACCTGGTCGCGTCCGGTGATACCCAGGTCTACACGGCCCTCGCCAACAAAGGTCGGGATGTCTGCGGCGGGGAGGAAGATGAGCGCGATGGGGAGGTTCTTGACTAGCGCGATGTCGAGGCGGGTTTCGCGGCGAAATTGGATGTCGCTGCCTGATAGGAGGTCTAGGGTTGCCTGTTGGAGACGGCCCTCTGTTGTAAGCAAGGGTATGAGTTAGCTGGGGTCCTCGTTGTTGCGATCGTAGGGTCTAAATGGGTATGCGATTGCGAAAGAGAGATGAGTCAGAGGGAACTTGCTTTTAGGGACGGCGAAGAGAAGTCTTCCTTCGAGGCTGAGAGAGAACGTTCGTCAGTATGAGATAGACTTATGGTATAGCAATTGAGGCAATTATAGAGTCTGGTGCATGTCACATACTGGTTGACGAGATCCATGTCTACTGACAATCAACGGCGCGGGGTAGATGAGAATTTTGTAGGGAGTCGCGGAAGCTTAGAGGGAAAGAATTGATATATCGAGGAGCGCAATTGACCAGTTTGAATAGTCAGAGACAAATATCCAGTTAAGTCCAGCTCAGTGGGAATCGACTGGCGTCGGCGAAGTGCCTGGAATGAAGAGTTGACCGAAAGTTGCTGTCTTCAGGAACGAAATCGGAGTTCTGGTTCTGACTTGACGGTGAGGGGCAGAGAGCAGGACCGAGGGCAATTCAAGTCAATTGGACTACATCTGTTAAATAAGCTATATGTAGTATATACAGAGGTACCTTACATGGAAGCCGAATACTTGAATACAGTTCTACGAATCACATTATTTTCTTGAACCACGAGGATCCCAAGGTTGAAGCTGATCAAAAAAAAGTGGCGGTTCCTCATCGGAGATCAGAGTGATGCCTTGTGGCCTGATTGCCTGAATGCTGCCTTTCACTGCATGCCTGAAATACCAGGTGTCTGTTAGCCCTGAACCCTCGCGTAAAGTTCCCAACTCCCGCGCTATGCCCAAAATAGAAACCCACACAAGCCCGCAAATTCCTCGCTTGCAATCACAGTCCACCACACCACTCTAACCCGTACGGCCTCATCTAACCCACCTACGCCGCCATCTTCCCTTCTATCCCGTCAAGTCAACCTCTCGCTGTCGTCGAGCCCAACCTCCAAGATGGATTCCGCCAAGCAGCCTGTTAAGCTCGTCAAGGTGACTCGTGTTCTCGGCCGTACCGGTACGTGATCACAATCTACAATCTACACGAAGTGATATCAGGATGTTGGATTGGTATAATAACGCTTTGGCTGCTCGTTTAGGCTCCCGTGGTGGTGTCACCCAGGTCCGCGTCGAGTTCATGGATGACACTTCCCGCAGCATCATCCGTAACGTCAAGGGTCCAGGTATGCGATTTCGTTGAGCATTGAGTTTGTTGGATTTGGTTTGGGGGTTTGTCTCTTCGATGGTCCCGTATCCCGACCGACAATCGATCGCGACAATTGAAAACGAAGGAAGAAACTGGTCATTATCGACGCAAGAGCGAAAGAAAAGGAATGACAGCGGATGCGAATGCGACTGCAAGCCGAACCATATCGAATCCGGATACCGGGGACCATCGGAGGGGAAAATCAGAACCGAATATCAAAAGCGCATGGGCTAACTAGGAATCTTCGTCGCAATCTACAGTCAAGGTCGACGACATCCTCTGCCTGCTCGAATCCGAGAGAGAGGCCCGCCGTCTGCGGTAATTCCGAGTCGAGTCGATTTTCTCGCCAAGTTGTCGTCTTTTATTCCCTCTCGAGGCCGTGTACGTTTGCTTGCGTTGGAAATGATTCCGGGAGGTCGGGAAAGGCAAAAGTTTTTCTAGCAATGAGAAATGCGTGGCTGGGTTCAAGTCCACTTTGCATGTCATGGGCTGATGCGACGGAACGGTTGTGATACTTTGGCTTTCCATCCGAATCTTTCTACATATCCAGATTATCTGTCTTCGAGATTTCACGGAATAAAAGAGAGAGCCAACGGGGAAACCAAGCTCAACCCTTTCTAATGAAACGCAAAAAAATTTGAAAGCAACGATGCTCGAATGGACGGCTTTTCTATCTTGATCTTATTTCTTCGGGTTGTCAACTGTCGCTTGTCATCGCATTAACCTTCTCGAAGGCGATCACGGAGTAGAATTTGTGTCTGGTTGGTCTTCCATTCACGATGGGTTATAGAAGACTAGATCTTCGCTGCAGTCGAGGGTTGGTTGGGACAAAATTCACTGATTGATAGAGGTGTTGGTCGTGAGTCGCCGCAAGTCCAACCCATCCCAAATGCGAGTCGCGATGGTCTACCCTTGTCCCCGTCAAGAACAAGCTACGTCTAGGATGATCGCCAGACCTTGACATAGATCGTAATACCCAGTAGCGTGCGAGCAAATCACTCCACAGGTGACCCATTCCCAACGTGAACTAACTACGGTGCATAAGCTGAAGTTGGGTATGATGATACACCCGATCTGTCGTCACTATATGTACAGTAATTCATACCAATCCCCAAGCCTTCCGGTCTGCAAGTCGACGCTACAGCTGCTCTGCGTTGCTGATGAGCCGTTCGAAGAAATCATCATCCCCCTTTGCAGGATCCTCCATCAATCCTCCGACCGCTGTAAGAAGTCCGGCAAGTCGACGACGGCGAATCCGCTCTTCTAGCTCCGTACTCTTCTGCCTGGCCACTTCGAGTAACGGTGCTGGTAGGTTCGCCAACCGCGCCACGTTCAATCCGTAACTGCGATGCGCCACACCCTCCCCGACCTCATAAAGGAAGGTAATCTCTTCCTCCTTGCCAGACCCGGACTCGGTGAATCGCATATGCACGTTGCGCAGTTCGTGGTCCGGGAAGGATTGCGCCATATTGGAAAGATGCTGATAATGGGTGATGAAGAGGGTCAGACTTCGGATCGTCCGTACCATGTAATCCAGAACCGCCTGTGCGATGGCAACCCCGTCATGAGTAGACGTACCCCGGCCCAACTCATCAAGGATGACCAGCGAACGGGGCGTTGCCTGCTTGAGGATGTCCGCCGTTTCAGACAGTTCGACCATAAAGGTCGATTCACCCGCCAACATGTTGTCGAAAGCTCCCATGCGAGTAAACACGGCGTCCAGCATGCCGAGCTTCGCGGACTGAGCGGGAACGTATGAGCCAATCTGCCCCATGATGGCAATGAGGGCTATTTGCCGCACATAACTGGACTTGCCGCCCATGTTCGGACCAGTAACGAGGAGAGCACGAGTCTTGTCGCTATCCAGATGAATATCGTTGGGAACATAGCTACCGAGCAGAAGTTGCTCCACCATTGGATGGCGCCCTTGTTCCACGTGAATACATGTTTGGTCGGTATACTCGGGCTTCACGTATCCTGGCTGGCTAGCAATTGCGGCCAGGGATAGCAGACAGTCGAGCGTCGCTAGAGACTGGACGCAGTCACGGAAGGACTGATAATTAGCCGCTATCTCCGCCAAAAGAGCCGCGAACGCTTGGTCGCACGCTGCAGCCAACGCTTCCTTGTGTTGATCTCGTTGCCGTAATAGCTGAATGACCTCTGGCGTATGAAATCTAGAAAGCTTCTTGGTCCCGCTCACTTTGACCCATGATGCCGGCACTCGTTTTATGGCCGCCGCAGTATTTTCTACCTCAATCAGATACTCGATCCCTGACGAAGTAACATAAGTCACCTTCGGCCACTTGAGGATCCCGGCAGCGACAGAGCGATGTTCCTCTAACTCGTGTTCGACGCTGGCAATCCCGAGCTTGTGTTCGCTAATTGCTTCCGTCTCTTCCGATTCCCGAAAGAACTCATACTTGTCATCGTTTCGCGCCGCATGCAAGTTGATCTTGTTCAGGAACTTGACAACATCTTCCAATATTGACGGTAGTTGAGCGATAGCCTCACCGAGAACGGGCGATGTGAAGCCGGAGTCCTCGGGGTTCTTGACGTCAACATACTCCTGTGCGATGGTCTGCAGCGTCTGGAGAACAGTGAGAAGCTCTGGGCGCGTGCACTGCTTCCTCGTTAGTAACAGGCTCCGCTGCAGGTCTATTCAAAGTCACATGTACATACCTTTCCATAGTAGATCCGAATCAGATTCTTCTCTAGGTCACTCTTGATCTTTCCCAATAATGTCTTCAGTCTCTCGACCTGCACGGTTTTCTCCGGACTCTTCAGCTCCTCAACAGCGTTCACCCTTTCCTCCAGGCGCACCTTGTCCAGCAAGGGCCGCCCGACCCATTTTCGAAGCAACCGCTGCCCAAATCTCGTTTGCGTTCGGTCCAAGGTCCAAAAGAGACTGCCTTTGGCCGAATGATCTGTCTGGTTCTGGTAAATTTCAAGACTGACCAAGGTATTCGCATTCAGCAGCATGTGTGATCGAGAAGAAAAGTGTTGAAAATACTTGGTGAGCTCGAAAATATGCTCCAATCCGTACTCTGTCAGATGCTCAATCATAGCCGAAAGACACACCGTCACCTGCTCCGGCAAATTAAGCACCTTTTGGAGTAGGTTACTGGTTGGCGCATCTTCCGTAGCATTGGCTGCCTTCAGTCTCGCGGCATAAAAGTTTGCAACATGACTATGTGACTCGGCAACTGCGGTCTTCTTCTTAGCGACCCTATCCACGCGGACTTTGTCGCCAAAGGTATTCAGCTTGCTCCCAGAGAGGTGTTTCACGAGTTTCTCTGTAGCCTTCGACAGTTCCCCGACAATGACAACTTCGCAAGGCGCGATATGAAGTAATCTAGTTTCCACCTCACTTCTCATAAATCCATCCTCAAAGTCATCGTAGATGATGTCACCCGTGTTCGGCTGGACAGCAACGATACCGACATGTACCTTTTCGTCATTGCCCCAGCCTTTTGCGTTTGTTTCAGTAATGCATAGCATGTACCCAGTAGCCGGGGAAGCACCGCCTGATGCAGCAGGTGTAGCGCCATCCAACCCCTCAACATCGTCTACATAAGTACCCTTCGTGTATAGGTTGGTCAGTTTCCGGGAGAAAGGAGCATTGCGATTGTCTCCAGCCGCCTTGAGGGCGGCAGTCTCCAACTGCCTGACCACGCCGACCTTGTATCCAGCTGTTACGAGACGTTTGACGTGCACATGTAATCGGTGGACTGGTATGCTAGCGGAGGCAAAGCGATCGAGATGAGCTTCGGAGGGATCTGTTTCGAACACCATTTAGCAATCATAACAATGCAGAAAAAGAAGTATTCCGACTGACTTACGTTCGTCAAACCTCATTTTGCCAGGTATGCATACAATACTCAATTCCTTAGCGGCGATCCTCGCATCCTCGCCAAAGAATCGAAACTTGTAGCCCACCTCGATCACCAAAACCGTGTCCATATGCTTGCGCTTGATCTCAATCACTTGCTTCTCCAGCGGAGTCAGCTTGCTCCCACCCTTCTTTGACACACCTTTCCCCTTTGACCGCGGCGGAGGTGCCGGTTCATCCTCTTCATCCCCTTCGGCAACTTCCTCCGCGCCAGACGGAGCCTCAGTCGCGGCATTCCTACCGATTCCGATAAGGCAGTCGGCTCCTCCCAGCTTCTTGACAAAGAGTTTGTGTAGTTTCTCGCGTTCCAGCTGCCGCTGCCTCGCTTCCGGATCGTCTTCTTTCTCAAGGCCTGCACCATCTGCAGGGGAGCTCGCAAACTTGTAAAGATTGGTGCGTTGGCTGCTGCTTGATAGAGGCTCGCGTTCCCGAGCAGCATTCGACGCTTCTTTAACGTTGCGTCCAAACGCGTTCTCGGAATCAACTCCGTTCGTTTTAACACGCTTCGCAGCAGGGACCACTATATCCTCATCCTCGTCGTCCACCAAGTCGTTTTGATCCCTTGTGGTTTCATGCAGCGGCACCTCTGCCTTTTTCTGGCTCGTTGCTCGCCCATCTTCAAGGTCGTTGGTTCTCTTCTCTGTCGGAGCCCTCTTCGTAAAGAAGCTGGAGATGGTCTGTTGTTTGCGCTTGAGATTCTGTGAGGACGGCGGTGATGACTGCGATGAACTTATTGGCATTTTAGTTCACGAGAGCTTCTGTGGACTTCCGAGTCGAACGATCAACGCGAAGAAGGCCGAGGTCAGTTTAGAGGCGCGGGATTTGGCATCGCAAGCAAGAAGTGGCGATGAATCTTCCGACGCTTTATGAGCGGATGGTACTAGGTTGCACCTTATTGCAAGCCTCTGGGTATTTCCTTTATTGATCAGCAAGGTTCAAGGCTTCTGAATTTTGTAGATCCTTCCAAGTCTGCGCTGGACACAAAATCATCCATTCCGCTGGATCATGGAGCTTGACGCGTGGAGAACACGGTAACTTATCGGGTGCGCGATCTGATCTTAATGGTTGATTATCTAATCATCTAATCACAAGTATGAGTTATACAGACAATCGTACAGCGATGCTTCACCATGCAACTCCATGCTACCGCCCGACGCTCTGCTTCTGTCAAAATGTATAATAGTACAAAACCCTTCAAGTAACTGCAAAACACGCTGGTAAAAAGACAACTCTGAGCCATAATCATGTGCTTTCTTGGAGATAGAACTCCGTAACTGATACTCCATGATAGCAAGTGATAAGATATATATAAACTGGTCCACGGTTGTGTGGCGGAGAAGGATCTGTCAGTTCACGTTCAAGCGTGGCACAGCAGATGCGATTTGAGACGAGAGAATGATGGAGTCGGGGAGACATCTTCTTCGCAGGGACTAGAGGGAACTCGTGTCCAAGTAGAGTTGCTCAAAGTCGTCTTCCTCAAGGTCTGATATGGTCGCCTCGGGCGATGTAGCGCGTGTCATAGAATGCAATCGGGATGAATTACGACCATCAGCATCGAAGAATGGGTTCTCAGTGGGAAGCTTAGTGGCTGTGATAAGCAATGGGTTAAACGCATACCCGGCGTAGAACCCATGGCTCTCAAAAGGACTCAGGCCGTTGCTTTGAGCTTCTTCGAAGAAATACTGCGGTGCATAACCGGTATCTCCTGGGTGGGGCGGCCTAATCATCGATGATTGCCACAGCAGTGGGGATTTACCCCGGCTGTGAGCATCTAGCATAGGGTCGATGTTTTCTTTCTCTGTAGAAGCATGAGTGGCCCTTCCCGAAGGTAATGGAGCATGATTGCCCGGAAACCGGTTGACTCTGCTTTCAGCTGTTGCTCCACGCCGGAAAGAAGTCTCTCGAGAAGGACTGGAGACTCCAAAGCGCAGGTATGGCTCATCGTACCTGGATACATGCTGGTTAGATTCGTCATGGAACACTGTGAACCCAGAGCGAGCTCTGGATTCGAGCCCATTCACTGCCAGGCTGAATTCTTCGTTTTCATCTCCATAAGAGGAGTGGGGATTGACACCGTATTTATTTGGCAAGTGAGCCCCGGGATCCCCTGAAGCCTGAGAGTCATATCTAACCAAGCCGTTTTCGCGTCTGATCGCCGTGCGTTTCGCCAGCTTCTTGCTCCGTTTCCGATCCTGTCCACGTGGCACATTAGGGTCGACCTGGGAAAGTGCACGCTTCGGGCGAGGGGCTCGTCTTTTGGGGATCGGTGTCTCTCCCTTGAGGGGACTGCTGTCTTCGACGTTGCCTGATATAACACGTTGCTTTCGCAGAATGCCTGTGGGCGAAAACACAAGTTCCGTGGGCTCGACACACATGGAGGTCTTTTCCATCATCTTGAGTATGCTCTCGTCTTTCTTCTGGTTGCGCTTACGCCTCATCTGCTCTGTGGCAGAGTCGAAAATATCCATGCCAGGCCACAGTACTCCCTTCAGCCTTGTCATCTCATCCGCCCTCTCTTTGTCACCTCCGACCAGCCTGAGGTAATCAAAGCTTCCATTGTCGTCAACAAAGGGGTCGTCATCGATGGAGCTGCTGATCAACGGTTGCAAAGTGTTGGCAGATCTGCTTTCTAGTTTCATTGACCGGCTGGGTGTGATTTGCGGGTTGGAAAGACCCTCCTCTTCAGATTCATAGTCAGGTTCCTGCTTACATTGGTTTGGTGCAAGCTCTTGGCACGGATCGTTCGAATGCAGGGTATAGCCTGCTCGGGGAAGAAACTGAGGAGGAACCGAAGACGCAGCTGACGTTTCATGATGAGTGGGGACAGAAGCACCTCCGCTCCTCACAATGGAATTCCCGTTCAGATAAGGGTTAGAAAGGCGTGGGTCAAGGAACTCAGGTAAAGGCTGATGGGATGGAGGACATAGAGTTGTAGGGGTCTCGCTTGATCCAGCACCGCGTCGAGCAGTCAATGATGTAGTAGGAGCGAGCGTGTTCCCTTGAGACTTTCTTTTGCGAGCCTCCTTGGATGCCATCCGATCAGAAAGCAGTTTGGCCAAGTTGTTGGCCTTGTACCATTTGTCGTATTCATCGAGGAGGTTCCTGGCTTGAATTTCTTGATGGCTTCGCACTTGAAGTTTGAAGTAATGGGAAAGATGGGCCTTCGATGAGACGTGGGTCAACAAGTGAGACACATCGCTGAATCGAGCCCGTTTGGGACAGATGTTGCATTGAAGTGCTTCGGCATCCATCTTGGGCAGTCGGAACGAAGGATCCAACCCGAGCGAGATCTGAAAGGAAGTAACAAGTAAGAGATGCAGCCCGACAATTGCACGAACAGGGAAAAGAACAGAACAAAAATCCAAGATAGAAAGACTGGCCCTGACCGAGAACACCGTGCCGGACTGCAGAAGAAGTGACGAGGATGGACGATACTTGCCTTGAGATTCCCATTGCCCTCCGAGTAGGTGACTGACGTGCGAAGGGACGTACCTGCCTCCTTCGACGTGGCGATGTAGACGTTGCTGCTTCGAGAAGGAACTGCCTGTAATTGACTCGATGTTTGTTTGTGTTGGGAAGGTGGCGGGGATGTCCCATGTCTACAGCAGTCAACTCCAGTCAACCATGAGGATGGATTGCAACGATCGAGGAAATATTTTTGATTCACCTCATCAGCTATCTAGTAAGAATAAAATTAGATTGGGCTTTGCGATACATTGTGCCAGTGCGTCTTAACAGCCTATTATCAGGCAATTGTGGAATGATATGAAGCGGAAATAAGTCGCAATGGTCATTTCTCTTCTCCTGCCTTGTATCCCATAGTCCATAGATGGTAGAACAACGGGTTATTAGATTGCAGGAGGTCGAATTGATTACGGTTGGGGACAATGTCGAGAGATTTGAGCCTTTAGTGGCTGAAAAGGGCTACTTCTTCAAGTATTTCATTGTGACTGCTCTGGGCATACAACTATTTTCGGGTCAGCCTAGATTTGTCAAAGGAGGAGATCGTGCAGGCGACTTACTACACAGGGTCTACTTCCTGGACGCCTTCAAATTTCAGGAGACTCAAGCCAGCGATTGCAAAGTGCGTATGGAAGACATCAACCATATTACCTGGACGGTCTCCGAAGCCGCCGGCTTCCGGATCCTGCATCCAGTCAGTTCTGACGATACCATGGTAGACAAGAAGGCGAGCACACCTGACAGCGCAGAATATATGTAGCCAATTTGTGGCCATCGATCCAGTGCAGTCTGTCAATCATCGCTAAGCTGGACCCGACCCACCAACTATAACAAGCATCTGGCAACTTCTCAGGACGTCCATTCAACCCACCATTGTCCAACTGCCTTTCGCTGAGCCAGCCACCAAGGCGATCCTTGTTCACAAGGTCCAAACGTCCAGCAATGGCCAACGTTCCCACGCAGGTGAAGACCTGTCCAGCATGGGACTCGGCTCCGGGACAGATGCCGTATCCTCCATCCAGGTTTTCACACTTCTGAATGTAGGCCACGGCTTTAGAGACATCGACCAAATCCAGAAGTCCTAATAGTGACAAGGCATTGAAGGCACCATAGACGAAACGAGTATCCAATTCACCCCATTCGTCGCCCATGAAGGAGCCTGTCGTCCTATCCTGTAGCCCTGCGATGACTGCGATTATTTAGTACGATCGAAGTGCGAATTGGAGCTGACTACAAGAGAGTGGGAGTCAAAATCATACAAGATGCGACTTTCTGCTTGCCCCCCAAACCACGTTTTTCCAGCTCGTCCACCGCATCCAAGGTTACGAGTATCTGCACGGCTGAGACAGTGTAAAGCATGTGTGCATCATGACCGGGTGCAGCTCCGAACCCGCCGTTTTCGCGCTGACAGGAGAGAACAAAGTCGATGGTCTCTTCCCGAGGGAGAGCTTCCGGGAAGCCAAGAAGATGCAGGGCTGTCAAGCCCCAGTATACGCCGTTCAGACGAAGATGCTCTGTGAGCCAATATTCCAGCTCATCCCGCCTCTAGCGTCACCTGTCAACCATCTTCCCCATCATTAAGAGAAGATATAAGTATCACGCACGCTGTCCAGATTCTTGATGTACTCCACATGTTTCTGTACACACAACGTGTGATCTGGAAGACTGCCAACAGCCCTACCAGGACCCGAAATCAGGGACATCTTGAATTCGGGTATGGAGAATTATTTTTACTCGGAAAGAATAGCTTGGTTAGTACTCAGAGCTGGAAGCTTTCTTATTAGCTCGGAACCAGGCTCAATTAGGCGAAGCAGATCCTGCGCGGTCTGATCCACGGCTAGGTAGATAGATAGCAGACGCACTGAAGCTTTGAGACCCAGGCAAAGAGTTACACAGATTGTTCTCCGAGCGAACTGACCAGAAGAGGCTAAAGCATAATATGGATCGAGCTTAATTGAAAGATGACAGAAAAATCATTCCGTAGAAGAAGCAGCTAATAAGACGCCTGGCTTCGCTGGCTGTATTAGTATGGCCTCAGGCGAATGGCAGCCAGCCTCCATATAGAAAGAAGCATGGGAAGGGGATAAATTTCTGCAGGATTTGGCGCTACTCGCTAGTTGGCGAGTGCTTTGTATCACGTGACTTAGCGCACTCACCAAGGCGGGACCCGCTGTGCTCTGAACAAAGTAGAAGTATGACCAAAAGTGATAGAAACAAGATGATTCAGAGGAGGAAACCGAGTCCAAGACGAAAGATTGAGAAAAGGAGAATCAAATGCGTGATTACAACATCAATTCTCAACTTCTGAGGCCACGGCTCAGCCATTCATATCTCCAGTCCTGGGTGGGCAGTCCCGAATCCCGATATCGTCAGTGGAAAGAAGATATCTGTATCGGCGTCGTATCGGCGTCGGGGATTTCGGTCCATTGTGGATCTCCACGTTCTTTTGCCCTGCAGAATTTGGTAACAAGCCCCATCTTCTTGTCTGAGATTGGATTCTAGAATGCTCATTGATACCCAGTGATGGGCTAATTGCCTTTGGAATGGTAGATATGCCAAGCAAACAGAGGATGAATTTTCGTGGAAATGGCTGCCGCTCACCGAAGCTTGTCTCCTATGAGGACTTTGGTTGACGATTGCAGGGTGTCTCTGCTGTAAGAGATATGCATGGGTTGACGATGAGCAAGATCATCATGTCTTGTCGAACCTCCCTGCCGAGCCTCTTAAGTAGCAAGCGGCCTAGCAAAGAAGGACAAGATGAAGGACAAGATGACGGACAAGATGACGGACAAGATGAAGGACAAAATGCAGGCGCAGCAGATGCCTCACCAGATACACTTCCTTGCCGCTCCTCTCTTGAGGATCATCCACTTGCAGAGCACCACAGTGGCTGGAGACGAATCGTGTATAGCTTCACGCCGTCGTACGTCTCCAATTCCCTCAAAGCCGACTTCCCTCTGAGTGTCATGAGGTCTATGGAAGCTCCTAACACGAGTATTCAGATGGTTCTCCGTTGTTATGGGGACTGGGATGATCTCAACCGCCCTGAATACTCTTCCATATAATGGTCGCTGGCTTTACTGGATCTCGATCGTCGTCTTTGCCCTCAATGTCGCCATATTTGCAGTATGCAGCATTCTGAGTGTGCTCCGCTACGCGATGTACCCGGAGATCCTCAACACTATCATGAATGAACCAGCTCAGTCGATGTTCTTGAGTACATTTCCCATGGGACTAGCGACTATTGTGAACATGGTCTGCTTTGTGTGCGTCCCAGCGTGGGGAAATTGGACGAGAGATTTCGCTTGGGCCTTGTGGATGGTGGATGCTTGCCTTTCCGTTGTCTCCGCACTGTACCTGCCGTTCTCACTGTAAGTTTGGCTAAGACTGTGCTCTTCGCGTGTGCATTCGACTAAACAAACGCAGAATGTCCTCAAACGTGGATGCACAGCTGTCCTCGATGACCGCGATCTGGCTCTTGCCAATCGCGAGTTGCGTTGTGGCCTCAGGGACAGGTGCAGTCGTTGCAGACCTCCTTTTGGATCCTGACCATGCTTTATGGACTATTATCGTCAGCTATGCCCTATGGGGAGTCGGTATTTGTTTATCGATGATCGTCTATGTTATCTACTTCCAACGGCTTACTGTGCACAAATTGCCGCATAAGGGAGTTATCATGAGCGTGTTCTTGCCGATGGGACCTTTGGGATCCGGCGCCTTTGCGTAAGCCCCCAGGATGAGGTTTATCATGGTCCACACCTAACCTGTCATATCTCAGGGCCATCAAACTCGGTACAGCTGGAAAGACTGTTCTATCAAAGACTCAAACGTTGAATGACAGCTCTGCCGCCTCGATAGTATATGTTGTAGGCGCAATGGCCGCGCTAATCCTCTGGGCTTTTGGTCTTCCTTGGCTTTTCTTTGCCTGCGCATCGGTGCTGAAGTCGGGAAGGTTTCCATTCAACATGGGTTGGTGGGCTTTCACCTTTCCAGTTGGCGCGTATGCGATGGGAACGTGCCAGTTAGGGAGGCAGCTGCCTTCTGCTTTTTTTAAGGTCCTGGGAACAGTAAGTATACACAAACGATTGATGTTGCCATCAAAGTCTAAGACTTACATTAGGTCCTCTCATTAATAGTCGTGATCCACTGGATGGTTATCTCTATCAGTACACTCAAAGGAGTCGTCTCTGGAAAGATATTTGTTGCCCCTGGACTCGCTAGTGTACAACGCCAGCGCAAAGAGCAGAATGATTCAGAAAGCATCGCATAATCTCAATGCGGAATCCGCCCTGAATATCTGCATCCTGGCTGAGTTGAACTTGTGAGTGGAGCGGCAATACAGTCTCCATCCTACAAGGAATGTGAGAGAGTCATGCGAGAGATTGTATGCACCCATTATCTCTTGATTCCACGGCTCCCTTTCATGACACTGAAACCACGATATGTTTACGCATTCACAAGAACTTGGTTTGTACAAGACCAGATCTGGAATACGGGTCCTATCAATGGTTTGCAGCCTCGTCCTTCCCTTGTGATGAGCCAAAGGGGAAATGTGCGTCATGAGAGAGACATGAGCCTTGTTTCCAACAATATCGAGAGTGCCGGCGTTATTCGCGCGACGGAAAGCTGCATCGTCTGTCGCTTCGGAACGTACGCTGTTCCTACCGAACACTATGACTGAATCTAGCGTTGCATCTGGATTCCAGAAGTAAAGAGGGTAGGATTCTAGCGCGCCATTCTCCATACGATTCCATCGACCTTTCGGGCTATTGCAGGGAAGACCGCACCATTCCTCACTATGGCATTCTAGACAGCTTAAGGCTGGCTAGGGATCTTTGAAAGCAACAACTCGTTACATAGCCGGAGACCTCATAGGAGACTTGTGCATATCACCCTTACATCGAAGTCTGGGCTTTTTTGCAATTCGCATGGCATGAGAGTCGAGAAGCGGCCGATACTCATAAAGACTGGACGCTCTTAACACGTACTGCAGATGTCGCTTTCAGCATTCCAGACCTTCGGGTTAGCCTCAATTGATCAGAATACTGCCTCAAATTGCGCATCCATCCCTTGCGTAGCCAAACTGCAGAAAACAAGCTATTAGACCTACAACGGATTAGACGGAGAAAATGAGCCGAACAATGACCGAACTCATTACCCGCAAAGCTTGACAGATCGTACGGAGTTGAGCCCATGGGAGACTAGTATTCTCATGAGGAATTCCAGCGGACATCACAGGCTTTCGCCTCAGACGACGGCAACATCCGATGCCGCTCCGGCATTTACGCCCCTTCGGGCTTTTAGTGGATGTCTACCTCTCGAGGTAGTAACTTGCTAATGATCCGGTCACACCTGTTCATATCGCGTCATTAAGAAGGATAGGACCTCCCGAATGTCTATTGTCCTCGCATCGGCGAGCGCCCGGACTCTGGATCAAGGGGCCTCATAACGCCCCTGTATGTGTTTGGAGTACTTCCGTCGAGAATCTGGAGACCGGAAGGCTGCATCTCTGTCAAACCCCAAGCGACGAGCAACTCTAGTCGTGTGATACTGTGGGACTCGAATCGAGACCGAGACTATGGAAGGTCTGCTTTACAGCGCAAGCCCCTTGCTTGATTCTAGAGCTATGAGCACCAGTGCCTATTATCATATGTGGGGACCTGATTTTAAAATGGGCATCATGGCCTCCCTGGACCCCAGCTCAGGATACAGTTTCGGCATCCTTGACAACAGTGTGTTCTTCCCAGTCTCAGCAGGATGTCTCTTGTTATTGCTCGTTCAGCCAAGAAGGAACCTTTAGAACCTATCTCGCCTACAGATTCCGATCTTGAGAAGAAGACTCCAATCAGCATAACACAAATACTATCATCTACCGAAAAGTCAGACCTCGGCGATGTATCTGACAAACATCGATTTTGGTTTCAGCGGTCTAAAGGCGATAACTCGAATGTCATCGCTACCCAGCCATCTGTCTTCGATGACCCGGACTTAGCAGAAGAATATAGACCTCGACCAGATTGGGAAAACCTCCATCGGTTCGATCCATCGGCGAGGTGGACATGGGGTGAAGAGAACGTGTGTCAACACTCATGAATGAGGATCACTTCGCAACGAAACTGACAGCGATGCAGAAGGTTGTTCGGAAGATCGATCTTCGTATTACCTTATTGGCTTGTGTGATGCTTATGGCATTGGAGCTTGATCGGTCCAATATCCGTACGTGCTGTCAATCCAAATATGTTGAACGTCTCTGAACATGTATGAGCTCAGAACAAGCCAATGCGGACAACTTCTTGAACGATTTACACCTAACTCGAGACGGTCAGTCTGCGTAAGATATCAACTTCACCTTCAACAGGCTGACAGACTCTTCTATCACTTCAGACTATAACTTGGGGAACACCATCAACAGGCTGTGCTACCTACTCGCCGAAGTACCTGCACAGATCATGGCAAAATGGCTCGGCGCCGACAGATGGGTTCCTATTCAGATGACATCATGGTCAGCCGTCGCTCTGTGCCAGTTCTGGCTTTCTAACAGGACGTCCTTTCTGTGCACAAGGGCTCTTCTGGGGTTGCTATCCGGGGGATTCACGCCAACAGTCAGTGGTTTCGCAAACATGATAAGCTTGTGCTCATTTATGGCAGATGATCCTGTACCTTTCCTACTACTTCAAACACCACGAGCTTTCCATACGTCTCGGCTTCTGGTATGCAGCATCTTCTTTTGCGGATATCCTCGCTGGGTTTTTCGCGTTTGGGATTCTGCACCTGCGGGGAGTTGGTGGTCATGCTGGTTGGCGTTGGCTTTTCTTGATTGAGGTTTGTGGCTGGTCAAGGTTCCTCTGTTTCGATGCTCATTATTCACACACAGGGGCTGCTCACATTGACGCTTGGTCTCCTTGCGTTCATCCTGATGCCACCGTCACCAACACAGACAGCGAACTGGTCCCGAGGCAAGAAGGGATGGTTTACAGAGAGGTATATCCTTTACTCCCATGGCACACTAGAACATGCTAATGATGGCTTGTGGATAGGGAGGAGATTATCATGGTCAACCGTATCATCCGAGAAGACCCCAGCAAGGGCACGATGCATAATCGCCAGCCGTTGACCTTCAAACTTATTTGGCAGAGTTTCAAAGACTACGATATCTGGCCCTTGTATATCATAGGACTTTTGTTTCTGATACCTAATAGTGAGTACAGCACATGATTCGACCAAACGGGTCTTCAGCCGAAGTCGCTAATGTCAACAGCAACAATATCCCAATACTTTACCTTGCTCTTGAAAGACTTTGGATTCAGCACATTCAATACAATTCTGCTTTCCATCCCATACAACGTACGCAATTCCAAGATCAGCCACCAAATTCTGCAAGATACTGACTTTGACAAGGCGATGGGCGCTGTGACCCGTGTAACCCTTGTCTACGGAGCCGAGGCCTTCGAGTCCCTTGCATATATGGGCATTTTAGCCCAGCTGTGGATGCTGCCAATGCTCCTTTATATGAATGCGGTTGATTTCAACCAAGCCAACAAATGGGTCGCATGGACAGTACTCACGCTGATGCTCTCTTTTCCGAACCGTAAGCACCTTTTGCCCTAAAAATCCTCTGGATCACAACTAACGACAATTGCTCCACAGCCCATGCTCTTCACGCTGGATGGAACTCTCGCAACTCGAACAGCGTGCGAACGCGGACAATCGCAGCCGCGTTATACAACATGTCGTCGCAGACGTCTCAAATCATTGGTTCGAACATCTACCATGACTGTGAGTGTGACTAGATCCATGCGTGAGCCTTGGCTAATTAGGCATCCACGTGTCGCAATAGCGGATGCTCCTCGTTATGTCGTTGGAAACAGGACGCTGCTCATCCTCGTTTGCACGAACATTGTCGTCTATGCCTTGACCAAACTATACTATGTGATGCAGAATCGCCGCCGGGATATGAAGTGGCAGGCCATGACAGAGGACCAACGAGTTGACTACGTTGCGACAACACAGGATCAGGGGAACAGAAGACTGGACTTTAGATTTGCGCATTAACCAACGCATACGTCATGATTCTTTGCCTCCAGACCCATCATTACTCATTAGCAATAAAATTGAAAACTGGTCGTTTAAGAATGGGAGATGTGCCTGATGCATAAGGCGCCAAGAGCCTAAGCCTGACCGGGTACGTGATAAGGCTATCATCACGTGCTACGGATAGGGTCGACGCCACGGTCCCAAAACGGTAAATGGAGTAGCCTGCAACGTAAGGCCCCATGCTGCGTTTGGATACGACTTTCGAGGCTCCATAGTCCATACTTCTTTAAGCATTGTCAAGTTATCACCTCCTGTCGACTGTTTTCCGGATCTTCTTGGATTTGTTTCACGTCCAGTCTGTATTTTCTCCCTTTCTTGTTTTCAGCGGCTCTCGGATCCATGTTCCTGGGCTTGATCTGAGACATTCGTTCGGTTTTATACTCGGCAAACGTGTCCGCAACAGCAGTGCTTCGCGGACTACTGAAGCGCATTCTTTTTCACCTGCATGTTCTCGCAATCTGAGAAACCATCCCGTCTTGGAGAAGGCTGATTGCATAGTCGCGGTCCTCTATCCTACCCCTGCATGGATGGTTCATTCTCTACTCTTTATTTATACCTCCTAGCACCATCGTTTCGAGCCGCTGCCGATTCCGACCTAGGGACTGGTAACGCACTCCTGTTTTCGCATTGACTTCTAGCTGGAAGAAGGGCATTTATCGCCGCGTCGAAACATTCCAAGCCTGGAACGGCGGCAACGAAAGTGACTTACGGTGGCTTCAAGGGATACACAACCCAAGGAGGAAGGCTGGGAACTCGAGCCGGTCCTCGACCTCCACGAATCAGATGACGAGATGTCGCCAAACCGTCCAACTGTACAGCGTCCAGTAGACGGCCGCCCTCACCAGCCGTTGCTACAGGATGAACGTCGGCGATTGTCGACCACCGGTTTTGGCCATGGCGATGCGGAAGACAGGCCTATGCTGCACCATTCCAGGCGGCCGACAATCAGGAGTCCCGAGTATTCTGCGGAGCAGGCGACTCGGCGGAAGTACATGATTGCGTCGGGATTCTTGCTGTTGAGCTTGGCTAGTTTTGTGGTTCAGACGGAGACGGCGGTATATATCCAGCATGAGCTGCATTGGGACAAACCATATTGCATGCTGTAAGTTGAGCGGTTATGGATTGCGTCGAACTTTGATCTAACTTGGATCTTCCTTGCAGCTATCTCACCCACGGGTCATGGTCCCTTCTGTGGCCGGTCCAACTCCTTATCTTGCGAATACAGAAGAGGAAGCTTTCCTGGGAAGCATTCTGGCGCCGTCACGTTTATTTAATACGGACCACGGCGCAGATGGTCGAATCGAGAGATCTACACCTCACGTCGCGCGATTCTCACCGGTCACCGATTCCCTACATGCTCAGGACGACGGCTTTTGTGACGGTAGCTCTCACGATTGCCGGTGGATCATGGTATGTGGCAGTCAATCTTACGACGGCCAGTGACCTCACGGCAATCTACAACTGCTCCGCCTTCTTCGCATATGCTTTCTCCATCCCGCTATTGAAAGACAAGCTGCGGTTCGATAAGGTGTTTTCGGTTGTCGTTGCGATTGTAGGAGTCCTGGTGGTCGCGTACGGGGACCGCAGCGACAGCAAACCCACTCCGGACGGCACAGTCGGGAAAGGAAAGCACGAAGCAGAGAACAGACTTCTGGGCAATATTATAATCGGAATCGGAAGCGTGCTCTACGGTCTGTACGAAGTGTTGTACAAGCGATTCGCCTGTCCCCCGGAGGGCACAAGCGCCGGCCGCAGCATGATCTTCGCCAACACGTTCGGCAGTCTCATCGGATCCTTTACCTTGCTGGTCCTCTGGATCCCCCTGCCTATCCTCCACATGCTGGGCTGGGAGGAGTTTCGCGTGCCGACCGGCGAGGCAGCATGGATGCTTCTCATATCGGTCGCCGCCAATGCCAGTAAGTCCCTGCACAGTCCAAATCCAATCAGCCTCCTCCTTGATGTTGACCTGACCATCTAGCATTCTCGGGCTGCTTCCTCGTCCTCATCTCCCTCACGTCCCCCGTTCTGTCGTCCGTAGCAGCCCTCCTCACCATCTTCCTCGTCGCCATCGTCGACTGGCTGCGCACGGGGCAACCCCTCTCCGCCGCATCGATCATCGGCGGTCTCCTCATCATCGTCGCCTTCTTCCTGTTGAGCTGGAGCACCTACCGCGAAATGAACGAGGAAAAGAGGAAGAGCCTCGAAGCCGAGGAAATGGAGTCCGAGAGTGATGACTAGTTGCCCAGCTTTCTAAATATGTACATCTCTTGAATGTACGCCCTCTTTTGGCTATAGGATCTTGTACATATTTATTTACTTCTATTTCTGGGTTCATAGAGGGTTGGTTGCGGATAGAGGATGCACACTGCAATGAGCTGAAGGATAGTGCAATACGGCAGTTATCCTATGTACGATAAATACCTAGTGCTCATGTCAACTCACTTGCTTAACTCTATACTACGTACAAGGATCGAACGGGCAGCTGGACTAGACGTCCTTGAAATTTATATGACATGACCTCGAGGCTGTTGGTCTTCCAGAGAAGATTATTTAGAGGAGTAAAAGTGGCTATATCAACAAGAAGAAGTCGATGGGACTGTGACTGGGGAGAAAGTGGGATGGGACTGGATTGACGAAGACTAGCTAGTACCGAGCTTGGCCAAGGCACGGACACCTTGCTCCTCCCATTCTTGCTTGGTGACCCACATGTCCTCCTTGTCGGCGATCTGGGATATGTTAGAGACGTCGTCAAGGGAAGGGTTATGGTCATGAAGACTTACCAGATTGGCGAGCACGGCACCGCCCAGGAAGACCATGTGTCTCCGTCGCGGGGGATCTTCGATGCGCACTTTGAATTTCTGCAGAGATTTAGCATTGGTCATTCCCCCAAGGAACGAGGAAGGGAGACATACACCGAGTCGCTCAGGGTCTCCCTGGAGTACCCGCGTAAGCCACAGTTGCTTGAGTTCCTTCTCCAGCCGCGACGGCAGACCGGGGTACATGCTGCTTCCACCGCTGAGGACGATGGCCTTGTACAAGCTTGAGCGGACGTCGACGTCGGCGCCCTGGATGGTGTTGAAGAGCAGCTCGGCCATACCGGGCTGGTCGACGTCCACCAGGTGCGGTTGGAAGAGACACTCGGGGGCCTCGAAGCGCTCGCTGCCTACCCGGATGACCCGGCCGTCGGGCAGTGTGTATGATTCGACGAGCACCGTGGTGTCCTCGGAGAGCTTCTTGTCGAGCTCCAGGTCGTACGAGACGTAGCAGAGCTTCTCCTTGATCTGGCGCACTGTTTCGAAGTCGGCCGTACGGTTGAGCGCGTACCCGCGGCGCAGGAGCAGAGCGATCAGGTTGCGGGTGACGTCGCGGCCGGCGACGTCCAGTCGGCGGATATGGTGCTTGAGGACGGTGGATTCGTAGACGGGGATAATATGTGTGACACCGTCACCGGAGTCGACGACCACACCGCTGCTGAGACCTGTACGAACAAATCAGCCGTGGGGTTATCGTTCGAAGGTGTCAGGCTTTCACCCACCCTGAGCGTATAGAGCAAGCACAGCTTGAATGGCAACGTATACGCCTCCAAAGTTGTATCCTTCCAGCATGACCTCGCACATCTTTTCGCGGTTCTTGAGGGGGTTCATTGGGGGTTCGGTGAGGAGGATCTTGCGCCCCGTGGGGTCGATTTTCATCTTCTCGTAGAAAGTGTAGTTCCATAGATGCTGCATGTCGTCCCATTTCTTCACGATACCGTTCTCCATCTATAACCCGCGGATATCAACCAATGTTCCTGTGTCAATTGCAGGAGGTTGACGGGAGCTCTGCGGGGAGAGCAACCGTTCGCAACGATCGCAACGAACGAGCAGACATGGGCACAACATACAGGATAGCTAATCTGAAGCATTGATCTAGCGGCCGCCGCTTCATCTCCGCACATGATATCCTTGACGACAATGTCGCCGGCCTGTTCCTCAGTTCGCAGTATGGGCCGCCCCACTATCGAGGGGAACTGGTGCTCTGGGAAGTTCTGTAGAGATGACAACACTCATAAGCATGGCGCATGATTGAGATTCCGTGCGTAATGAGCGACATACCTGCGCAGCATATCCGACCTTGAGGAAACCAGTTCCTCCGTCGAGGACTAGGTGTGTAGGTTAGCTAGCTGGGGACGGGGAAGCTGCCTGGAGAGGGAATGATGCTCACCAATGGGCATATCCGCCATGGTGGTCGTCGAATAATGAGTATTTTCGGTCCGGTTAGTTCCTCCCTTAGAAAGCAACAAAAAATCCGGAGTGAAATGCGCTGTTGGGGACGAAAGTCGAGTATGGATTGTGAAGATGAGGGGACAGTGAGGGAGTTTGGGAGCGGTAAGTTAGTTAACTGCTGGCGGATGGAGTCGATGGGCTTCCCCATAGTCGTCATTAGCGCGCCGAGCCGCATCCATCAGTGGCCGTACGCATGCTACGAAGTCATAAATGTGCTTGAGTATCTTTGAAAACGGACTCGAGAATAACTAGCCAGTAGATATATCATCCATTGAGCGTATTCCATTCAAGTCGAGTGATGGAGAGTCCATCGTTGGGTGACCGATGAGGCCCTCCGCCATGTAAACACCATAACAACTATCAACGATGGAGTCCAAATAGTCAACCGGCCTGTTAAATACATGTGTACAAGGACTACACGACCTTCCAGAACATCTCCTAGTAATTTCCGTATGATCCAGCAGCACAGTCAGGACGCAGTCTATCGGCCGATGCCCTCCCGAGATCGGGGCCGCCCGGTGATCCCCAGATAAATATACCTATACCCTCATCCCATCATTCTCCAATCCTGCGCAATAACCCGACTTACAACCCAAAACCAAGATGAGTCGAATCGGCTGGGTAAGTCTCCCTTTAGGTCATACCAACCAACCCTACCCACAACCTCAGGCACTAATTGACTTAACCAGTATGGCCTCGGCTCCATGGGCCTGGCAATGGCCACCAACCTCCACCGGCATCTAGCCACAAAACGCGCCCTGAATCTGGTCTATTCGAACCGGACAATGACACGCGGGGACACACTGAAAAGCCTAGGTGCCGTGCCCGAGCCGAGTTTCCCCAATCTCGTCGCCCAGTGCGGGATTATCTTCACCATGGTCCCTCCCCCCCCACTGCCTCTAGTCAAATGCGGAATGCATACTGATAATGGCACAGGTCTCCAACGACACCGTGCTAAGCAATCTTATCACCACAGCCATCGAATCAGGCCACAGTCTCAAAGACAAGATCTTCGTCGACTGCTCGACCGTCCACCCGCAGACCGTGGGTCTGACCGTCTCCGCGCTAAAGGACAAGCAGGCTTCGTTCCTGGCCGCGCCCGTCTTCGGCGGGAACCCGATCGCCGTGGACGGGAAGCTTGTCTTTGCGATTGGGGGGCCGAGGGGTGCGGCGGAGGCCGTCAGGCCGCTTATCCAGGATGTCATGGGGCGGAGGATCATCGACTGCGGGGAGGATGCGAGCAAGGCGTCTTTGTTGAAGATTGCTGGGTATGATAATGCCTTTCTCCGCCTGCTCTCTGGGTGTTTGGGTTAGTAGTTGACGTTGACAGGAACATTGTCACGGTGAACCTGATGGAAGCGGTCGGGGAGGCGCAGGTCTTCGCAGAGCGGACGGGCCTAGGAACCGCGCCCATGGAGGAATTGATCGGCGAGGCATTCGGTGCTGTGGCTGGTGGTTACTCTAAGAGGTTTGTGACGACGAAATTTCCAGTGACCGGTGCAAGTGACCATACTGATTGCTTAGACTGACAACCGGTGCCTACGCACCATCCCTGGACTCCCGGCCTGGGTTTGGTGTCTCGCTGGCCATCAAGGACGCTAATCATGCGCTTGCCATCGCCAAGAAGCATAATGCCCCACTGCCTGGGTTGCAGGTTGCTCGGGAGAACATGCTGGCGGCGAGGGAGTACGCGGGAGAATGCCTGGATAGCAGCTCCATGTATGGAGTCTTGCGGCAGCAGGCGGGCCTGGAGTTTTGGAATGAGAAGAGCAGGAAGGGTGGAAGGTAGTTTATCAGCATTTATGCTTCGTGGACGCGTCCGTCGGTGTCGTGTTTATACCTATATACCATTGTTTCCATATATAGAACAAGAAATGAAACCTTCGTTGCAGACGACCAACGAAAGAGATCTGAATACATGTACATCAGAGCCCTAGACCCCTGCTCGAAGTGCGCCAGTCGCAAAGTCGGCAGCCTGATAAATCCCAACCATGCACACCATCTGCCAATTTTTGTATATTAAACAAGAGTAGAAGAGGAAGAGGTGCATCACAAGAAGATAGACGAGAAGACGACCCCCGAACACTGACCCAAGACATATCGGAGATATGTATTAAGCTTTGATTCTCGTGGTTTCGACCAACTGCGGAAACGCTTCGGCAAAAGCTGGCCCCAGCGACCAATTGTCGAGATTTCTGAAATGTCGCTCAAAGACTGGATTAATGATGAGATCCTCGTTATCACCGGTGGACAACAAGCAGTCCGTTGCCTCGTACGGCCAGTTAACGGACAGGGTCCGCGTGTACGGGAGAAACCAATTCTCGAACGGATAGTCCTGGTATGAACAGACCAGCCGATCGCGCATCCGCGGCCACGGAACGTAGTCAAGCCAAGCCGGATGCGGCGTGCGAAGTTGAGAGGGGCGAGGTGTGAGCCAGTCCGGCAACCGCTCATAGTTCTCTGCTGTCGGGTAGATCTGCCACCGCATGAGGAGAAACATGACATATAAGACGGCTACTCGCTCAGGCAAGGACGAAATATCGGGGAATGTGCGAAGGATATCGGTAAACACTTTTGACAGTGGATGCGAGAAAACGCTCTTTTCGGGATTCAGCAGCGACGAGACACTCGGATAAGGGGGGCCCACGAGCTTTTGTGTAGGAACTCCCTGTGCCGCTTTGTGCTGACGATGGTGAAGAAAATCCAACAGAATGGCGTCCAATGTGCATGTCGGGGCTATGTTCCGGATCGGGGCCATGTATGCGGGCAACGGTTGGTCCGGCGCAGGACCGGCAGGCGACGGCGTGTAGGCTGGAGGCTTATCTACTTGAGACGGCCTGAAGCTCTCCGTTGACCGACGGAAACCTTCCACTCTAGGAACTTGCTGCGTGGCATCGATCAGGAAATTGAACCCCAGTCTCTCGTCGGTATCAAAATCCAATCCATGCGCGAGGTTATGACGCTGGTAGTCGAAGGCGATCCGGAACGAGGCCAGTCCATTGGTATCCTGTCGATGAGCACTAATCGTAGATGCTGAGTGTGTCGACGTCGGCGTTTCTGCGCCAGAAGTCGAAGACGTATAGGAGGGCTCGTATCTTTGGCTGGTCGAGGTGAAATGGTGAGTCTCGGTGGTGGTGTAACGCAGCGGATTGAAGGGAAGATTCAGAGTTTGCGAGGGCAGATGAGGTGCCGCTGTGTTGGGGGTAGGAGGAGGAGGAGGGAGATCTGTCCATGTCAGAGAAAGTCCAAGTGAGCATTCATGACAATACCAAAGGGCAAAAAAAAAAAAAAAAAAAAAAAAAACTCACGGGAGTCTTGCTTCGCAACCAGCGGCTGTATGATATCGATAACCGCCTTGAGCCCGTGCTTCAACTCCCGATTCTCCGCCTGAATCGCTTCGTTCTGCTTCAGCGCCGCCTGGAGATCAAGGAACGGTTTCTGAGACGACAGCTCGCGCACTCGCTGCTCAAGCGATTCAATATGCGATTTGGTCCGCTCCCGGATCGCCCGCTGGGCCTGCCGATCATTCGCTCGCTTTTTCGCCAATTGCTCGGGGGTCAGATTGGCCACGCCGCGCGACGAGGTACTATTCAGCTTGCGTTTCCGGCCCGCTGCTGTCGTAGGTCCGCCATGGTTGTCTGCCACGGGTGTCTCGGCGTCGGCGGAGGTGAAACCGGATGGGGTAGGGGAGGATTCCTGCTTGACGCCATCGGGATCTTGATTTGGAGTGGGGAGGATGGTTGAGGAGGGGGTCGAGGTGAGTGGTATCGGTGCTGTTGCTGATAGCGATACTGTGGCAGTCGCTGAAGCCGGAGTGGTGCTCACGGAGGAGGATGACTCGAGGGCCGACGAGGGCGCCACATCATATATAGGAGGCAGGCGGGAGGCCATGGCCTGACTCGGCGCGTCTAGCTAACGCCAACGGCCATTCAAAGCGTCACGAGTAAGTATTGAATGGTGAAGACTGAAGACCGGTCAGGTGGATTGGATGGTCGGAAATATTCTCCACGAGAGACGGGATGGTGTTCCAGCGGAAAGATGGACGACACGGCACGACTCGACATCTGCTGCTGGATAGAATTGGGGGCGGGGTAGATATAATTTTTTTTTCTATCTCAGTCTGGGTCGCCCTCCTCGTCTTCCTTCGGTGTTTCGAGGTGGACTGCATGATTCCAGCTGTTCGCGATTCACGCCTCATCCTTCAGAGCCAAAGACTAAGGGACGACAACAGTTTGGGGAGACAAAAGTGGAGTTCCGCCCCAAAACCTTCCATCGCCCGTGGCTCCCTTGGATCTTAGTCCTCACTGGCCGTCCTGCCCCGTCTGTCACACCGTTTAACGGTTTAAGAGATCCGTTATTCCGTTCTCGAATCTTGTCTTGTTACTTATCAGTAGGCCATCCAACTATCTGCTCTATTATTATTATTATTATGGATCACTACTACAGTTCATCGGAATGATCGGAAATCGTGGAAATTGTAGGCTACCTGCCAAGCGAATCCCAATCCCCCTTTTATCTTTTAGACTCAAAAGTAGGGCACTGCCGCCAGAGACCGGAGTATCTCTAAAATAGTAATCAAAAGGATTCTAGACTAGGCATCAGGAATACTCGCCACCTCATGCCATTGACATCCGCCGACGTCTCGCCGAAAGTTTGGTGGATTGGACTAACCGAGTCGACTAACTAGACACGGAAAACGGTCCATGCAGATTGGGAACATGGGACTGGTTGACTCGTTACTCGGTTAGATATGCACTGCAGCAGAACTAGTCCGACAAGAGACTAGGGCTGCGTTTAGAGTATGGGAATCGGCTCTCATTTTAGTTATATGTGCCGTTGCACCTATCACGG
Organism: Aspergillus quadricinctus; assembly: GCA_022814375.1. Taxonomy (NCBI): domain Eukaryota; kingdom Fungi; phylum Ascomycota; class Eurotiomycetes; order Eurotiales; family Aspergillaceae; genus Aspergillus; species Aspergillus quadricinctus. Next base: position 437,721 of record JAKLNT010000021.1, read on the forward strand.
AGAGGTATCTCAACCAATTGTGGCGTTAAGACACCAGTTTATGTACGTAGAAAAGACAGTCCCAAGAATGCGACCAGATGTGACGTTATGACAAGCCATATTGGATCTGTCTAATTCCAAAATGGGAAAGCGTTCTTCAACAAGATTACAACCGAAAGAAAGGCGGATCATTGGAGCAAATGGCCCATTTTCGATATCTGGGAAACAGGGAGAGTGAGAAGTTGCTCGACGACGGGAAAACAGCTAGTTGGAAGCAATTGCACACATACCTTTGTTCTCAGATACCCCTCGACCTCTGAACTCTTGATCCCCATCTTTCCCCCTGACCTCCATGCCAATGGCACCATCGGCACCCGCTCCTTCACCACCACTTCTCGGTTAGGCCCCTCGACCGCTCGGATCTTATCCGGGTTGTTCGTAAGTAGTCTGATGCCGTGCGGATTCGAATCCACCCCTAGACCGAGATCGACCAGGATCGCCGTAGCCAGTCCGTAACTTCGTGCGTCCGCGGGGTGACGCAGCAGGAGATTGGCTTCCACCGTGTCTGATCCCAGATCCTGGAGATTGTACGCTTTCAACTTCTCGCCCAGACCAATGCCGCGTCCTTCTTGGCGCAGGTATACTATTACGCCACCAGCAGCATTCGACGGCACCTCCGCGGACTGCTCCGACGCAGACTCGGTCAACGTCTCCGTAGGCAGCGACATGAGTCTCGCCGCCTCGTCGAGCTGCTCGCCACAGTCGCAGCGTGCAGACCAGGCCGTCTCACCAGTGTAGCACTCCGAATGGATTCTCACAAGAGGCGCTTCGTTGAGGCTACTCTGAGGCGGTGTGTGCGGACTCGATACAGCGCCGCCAGCTTCCGGGCTGGCGGCTTCTCCGGCTTTCTCCTCGTCATACCAACTGCTCACACGGCCCGGACGGAGTTTCCCTATATACGCACCGCGAATCATGCGATCCATCTCCGTCTCCCCAGGTCGGACCTTGTCCAAGCTTCTGCTTCGAATTGTATTCCCAAACACAATCGCCAGATGCTCTTTGTCGTCCAGATCATTGTGATACAGGTGGAGAAACATCTCCGCCCCAGTTGTCGTGGGTATACGAGCGCGGACTAAACACTCGACATTGGGAAGGCAGGAAAGTAGCCTCGGGGGCTTCGTATGTGTTGACCCTTGCCGTGCGCCGGCTAATTGGGCCTGTTGGAGCAGCTGTGCGGTATTGATCGAGCCCCCGGGGGTTGCTGGAGGAGTGAAGGAGGGGGAAATTAATGATGCGGGAACGGCGGGGGTCATGACCCCGCGGTCGGTGTCGGTGCTGCTGATCTGACTGGCAGTCTCATCTCGGAGTTCATCTAATCTGGAGTGTAACGCAGGGGCTGATGTGATGTTCGAGTGGAGAGACAGCTCGTCGACGGGCTGCGGCGTGGTAGGCGTTTGCGCCCCGAAAGACGGCGAGGCATGGGAAGGTAAATTCGACATTGCGATGAGGGATTTTGGGGGGGCGAAAGGAGAAAACAACTTTAGAGAAGGGTATCGTAACAAATAATGAGCATTACGGACAATAAAATATGAAGAAAAAGCACGATTGATCCCTTCACCACATTCTTTGCAAGAAAAAGAAGACGATTGCAATCATAATCCGGTCACCGTTGGACATGGATTCGATCTCGGCTCCTCGGGACTTGCAGCTGCAGCAGCGGGGGGATGCGCTGACTCATCTACACATGTCATTTGTCAGGTCTGACGTGATCCGCGGAAATCATGTGCTTTAGTCCTCGACAATCTTCACAGAGTCTAGCATCTTCTACGAGACGAATATGATCTACTAACTAGAGATCTGGATAGAGCTGCAAACCATATTATTGTCAATCTGATGATATCGAAGCACAAGAGGAAAAAGAAAAAGAAAATATCCCAGCCTCAACACCAGATTCAATCCCATGTGATCAAGCAAGCCAGACTCCTTAACGGCCTCTTCTTCCCACATTAAGAACACTTTAGCTGAAGGGTATCATCAAAAGGGAGTCATCCATAAGTGTACAGTCTACCTTTATTTATTTTCCCGGAATGTCTAGGACAAATCGTCGGTCGACCTCCATTTCCTTGTCATCTTCTTCGCCCTCGAATTTGAGGCGGTAGGTGTCCTTTTTCGTGCCCATCACTTCAGCACGGTAGAACGTAGTGGTGTCTGGGTAGCGTGCTAGAACTTGCTTCCCGACAGGGAAAACCGGTAGTGTAGATCCGACCTGGGGAATAGGAATCAGAGATGCAGCAGTAGTTTTGTAGACAGCGCCTTGTTCGCCATTCTCGTTTGGTTCGGGGTCTTGGACGTCGTATCTAGGGTGAACAGGTCAATTTCCCTGCGATCAGAAAGGGCGAGCGACGATGACATACCTCTTTTTAGGACCGTCACCGGAGATCCCCTTGATGATACACTGGATCCCCTCGCCTTCAACGCCCTGTTTGTTCTTGTTATGTTTGAAAACCACTTCTGCACCAATGACCAGCTGGCCGTTGCGCTCCGCTATGGTGCCTCTGATGCTTTCCGCTGTCTCTTCGATTTTGACCATGACACCACTGTCACGAATATCGCGGCCGTCACGGGTCTGGGGACTGGAACCACTGGTACTACGTTGGACGCCTTTGATGCGGCCGATTTTGTCCGATACAGGCGGGACTGACGGACCGGGCGAGTCTGTCGCTGATCCATCCACATCACTTCTCTTCTTTCGTGACTTGACCAGAGAAGCGGCGCGGTTGAATGGAGCTTCCGCCTCGGACGCTTGACGAAGCGCTGTCAATAACCCCAGGTTCTTGATCACGTCACTGGGTTCGTCTTGGAGGATGGCCCTCTCTTCCTCGCAGAGCTTGGACATTTGGCGATATAGACTGTCCAGCTGATTATGCTCGCTGAGAGTGGGCCCTGTTCCAAGTCAGTGACAGCGTTCTTCAAACCGTGAGCACTTGAATAATTGTCAAACAATCGGTAGTCGCGAGGACGATGCTCGTAGACATTTCAAACATATTAGAGTACACTCTGTTGTAGGGGCTAGGGGCAGAGTAGAAGGGCTGCCCATCGAAACAGTGACGGTCTAGACACCGATGGAAAAGGGGGTATAGCATGAAGCGACTAGGATTCATAGTGAAAAGAGAAGAAAGCAACTTACTTCCACCGTCTTTACCAATCTGTTCATTCAATGCAGCAATCTGGTCAGCCACGACTTTCTGCTTGTCATTCTTCTCCTTGGCCTTGCGTAGGTCCTGTAGAATCTTGTTCCACATATCAGTCTCCTCATTAGCCGCAAGACCATTGTCCCTAGGCACAGGAGGACCTCTAGGCCGATTCCGCGACATCGTGTAAGACGAAGACTTGGGCAGCCCAACAGCCAGCGACGGCTCTTTACTGCTCTGGGCAGAACCAGCGGGTCCCGAATCCTTGCGCTGTTCGAGCTTCAACGCCTCCCACTCAAAGGCGGAGACGATCTCCTTCTGGCGTGCGCTGCGTGTTCCCCGAGCCGCACCGTGCCTTTGGTTATGCGGACGGCCAGCGGGTGGGCTGCTGGATTCAGCAGTGGAGTTCTGTTGGCCTAGTTTCGGCTCAAATCCGTTTCCCTGATCAGAAAGTACACTGGCACCAACAAACACCCCGGGGCAGCGGCTAGTAGTAGTAGTACTGCTCTGACTCTGGTCAAGCGCGTTGGCCGGGGACTGTTTGGCGGATCCGATCACATCGCGTTTGGCAGAGGAAGAAGAGAGGGCGGAGGAGGCCAACTGGGGACGACGCTGATTGGCGGGTGCCATGACGGATGCGGTCAGCCAAATCGGGATGGATTAGCCAGTAAGGTAGCATACAAGCATCGCATCTGGAGGGGTAGAGAGAAAGAAGAAAGTCCTACAAAGAAGTGATCCAGAGTGTTTTTAAAACATTGACTGTTTCCTGCTGAGTGAATTACAGAAAGAATTTTCCTTAGCGCTAGTCGTGGATCTTTGTTGTCAGTGCTCGCGAGATTCACTACTCCAGATCGTGTTTACTCGCGCCTCTCATTGCGACAATTGCCCCTCACTAGCAACAATGCCTCCAGTACCACTACTTCGACTCCAATGCGGTAGGTTTTCTGTCATTGTCATCTGCGATTATTCTAGTATGCATGAAAGCTGACGAATATGTGTTTTTGAAAGGTGTCAATAGTTATGATTGGGGTAAGATCCAGAGCGTTGGTCTACCCTATGAAGCAGACACTGAGATATCCTCATAGGCAAGGTCGGCCACGAGTCAGCTGCTGCCAAGTATGCAGCAACTACAGCAGCTCCCGATTTCTCAATACAGTCAGACAAGCCATATGCTGAGGTACTTCTTTCTTCGACATGCCTATCAACGAGATCGAAAAGCTGACCCGATGACGTAGTTGTGGATGGGAACACATCCCTCACTCCCTTCGAAAGATCTCGAGACTCAGCGCACCTTACTGGATATGGTTCAGGACAATCAGGCATTGATATCTCCAGAGGTCAGCGAACGATATGGCGGAAAGCTTCCCTTCCTGTTCAAGGTCCTGTCGATCAGAAAGGCGCTCAGCATTCAGGCCCATCCGAACAAGAAGCTGGCGGAAAAGCTTCATGCCAGAGATCCTCGCAACTATCCAGGTCAGTAAACAGCTTACGCACTACCTTCGAAATGCATAATTGCATCCACTGATATTGACTCTCTCAGATGACAACCACAAGCCCGAAATGACCATCGCCATCACCCCCTTTGAAGGCCTTTGCGGCTTCCGTCCTCTGGCTGAAATCGCCCACTTCCTCAAAGCGGTCCCACCTCTTCGTCAATTGGTAGGGGAGCAGGCCGCCAACGAATTTGAGAACACAGTCAAGGGCTCGGAGGAATCGGACGACCCTGCGGTTGCGGAGAAAAACAAGCAGGCTCTCCGCACCCTCTTCACCTCTCTGATGAGGTCCTCTCCTGAAAGTATTGAGGCCGCGACAAAGGAACTTGTCGCGACCGCGCAGAACTCGCCTGAGACCTTTGCGACGTCATCCAGCACACCGGAGACCAACCCCGCTAATCCCGCGGAACTGGCCGCCATCACGGTGCGCCTCAACGGACAGTTCCCCAACGACATCGGCTCGTTTGTGTTCTTCTTCCTCAACTTTGTCAAGCTGGAACCGGGTGAGGCTATGTTCCTCAAGGCCGATGACATCCATGCATACATCTCCGGTGACATCATTGAGTGCATGGCCTCGTCGGACAACGTTGTGCGGGCGGGCTTCACACCCAAGTTCAAGGACGTGGATACGCTGGTTGACATGCTGACCTATTCCTACGCGCCTATCGCTGAGCAGAAGCTTGAGCCTACCGACTACCCCTATGCAATTCTCAATGCCGCCGCTTACTCTAGCGGCTCCTCCTGCCTTCTGTACGACCCGCCAATCGAGGAGTTCAGTGTGGTCAAGACAGATCTCAAGCGGCAAGGAGCCAAGGCGACGTTCGATGGAATTTCGGGCCCAAGCATTCTAATCTGCACCGCTGGAGAGGGTAAGATAACAGTCGGTCCTAAGACTGAGGAGGTCAAGGAGGGCTATGTGTTCTTTGTTGGAGCCCATGCAGAATGTATCATTGAGAACTCGGGAGAAGATACCTTTACTACCTTTAAAGCGTTCTGTGACTTGACCGGGAAGGAGGACATGGTGAATGGAAACTAGATTCGGTTGCTCACTCAATATCTTTCCATCTATATAAAAATATCCTTTCATCTATTTATTTCGATGAAGCTTCCTTCCTTCCACTTCAGCGACTCATCTCAAGTTTTGGCTGTAGGCCTTTTAATCGGGACTCCTAAAACATCTGTTGCCGACGGAGTATGTGGAAAGGAATTGCCGAGGTTTCGCGTCAAGGCATCTACCAACCAACATGATGACCAAGTCGCGCCAGAGTTCTGACTCGCAGAATGAGTCCCTGAACCTTAGTCTGCCTCTCGACCACTACAAATCACCAATGACCGGTCGCCTGAAACAGCGGGGGATGAACTATGAATGCGGGGAAGAATCCTTATCGAGCCTTGGGATACCCCAGCTCCCTGGCATTTAGGTAGAATCAACCTGTCAACAGCATCCGTCTTTCTTCAGCAGTTCTGTGTCGTTCAGGTCGCCTGTGAAAATATCTAGTCATTGACCATTCAAGATGGGGGACCTCCCGGATAGTGTTCATCTCACTCTGCTGGAGAAAGCCGATCTCATTCCCGGCTACCTCTCCGTCCTGGCGACTGCGCTCTACAGCGCAGTCACTGGCATCTTTCGAGGAAGCACCGGCGCAAAGCAATACGGTGTCCATGTCGGCCACGCGATCGTGAGGAAGATAGTGATGAGGTTCTCGATCCGGCAAATGCAGTAAGTGGCTCAACATCCATCACTCGGTCCGTGAATACGATCGCTGACGCCCCGAACAGGGGAATGGCCCCCTCAACGAGCCAAGCATATGAGCAGTACATGACCAAACAAGGTCTGCAGGCACAGACCGTGACGCTCAAGCACGGCGCCCGGGGCCACTGGATCGGGAACCCTGACGCAAAGAACGCGGTCATCTATTACCACGGTCAGTCGCACTGCTTTTGTCATGCCAGCTTATTTCAGGGTACAATGACTGACAGCAACAGGCGGCGGATTCGCCCTCGCCGACACACCCACCCACTTCGACCTCTTGTCGCGCATCATAGCCGACCTCAACGCAACCGGCCACGACGTCGCCGTCTTCTTCCTCGCATACACCCTCACCCCGCACGCGACCTACCCGACCCAACTGCGCCAGGCCGTCGAAGCCCTCTGCTACATCCTCACGGAGACCAACCGCTCACCATCCAACATCATCGTCGGCGGCGACTCCGCAGGCGGGAACCTCGCCTTCGCCCTGCTGCTGCACCTCTCCCACCCACACCCGGAAATCGAGCCCGTCGAGCTCTCGACCAACCTCGCCGGCGTGTTCGGGTTCGCGCCGTGGGTAAGCTTCCGCACAGACTGGCCCTCGATGGACGCGAACAGGTACAAAGACCTGATTCCCAAAGAAGCGCTGGAGATGTGGTCTAGTGCGTATCTCAACGACAAAAAGAGCGATTGCTGGAGCGAGCCGGCGCTTGCGCCTGTCGAGTGGTGGCGGGACGCAAAGACCGAGCAGGTCCTGATCCTTGCGGGGCAGGATGAGATTCTCTTCTCGGCGCTTGATGACTTTGCGGAGAAGTTCAAGGTTAGTATTTTTTGTTGTATTTGTGGATAAGTGTCTCGTTTGCTGATATGTGGCTAGGCTGTTGTGCCGAATACCGCTTACGTGGTTGGGTATGGTGAGACGCACGTCGATGCGGTCTATAGTGCCTCGTTGAAGAGTACAGAGAGTCAGCAGGGGAAGGAGTTGAAGAGGTGGCTCGGGGCGCGGTTGTAGCGGTTGTGATATATGGAGGTGGTGTATATATCTGTGTGCTACCAGCCTCGGATTATATATAAGACTATCTTGTATACACTCATTATGATATCATGTTCAGATGCTTGTGATAGATATCCTCCGAGATGTTAAGTTTTTCTAGTCACACATGAGTAACGTCAACAGAAACACTTGCCTATGTGGTTCTTATTTGAGCAATCAAAGGAAGCAACAAGAAAGGGCATGCATCGCTGGGTAACACAAAGCTTAGCCGTCATACCAATTCATTAAAGAAGACAAGACCCAATACACACTGAAATAGGAAAGAAAGAAACAGAAGGACTCCGTAGATCTAAGAAGGCACTCTCGGCGCGTACTTGGACGCAGCAGTATCAAACAGCTCGCTCTTCTCCTGAATATCGGCAAGTAAGGCATGCGTCGGCTGCACTTGTTGAAGACGACTGCAAACAAAATCGTTAGCTGGCCTGAGTCTCCACCAAGTCCGAGAGCGACACATACCTCTCCAATTCCTCGGTAGGCTTCCCAGCCAATACATTCAGCACAATAGCATTAGCAATCAACTCCGCCTCGTTGGGGTATTTCTCCAGCGCAGCAGACAGCGCAGCTTCAGCCTCGGGCAACCGTCCCAGATGAATCTCCGCGACAGCCTGTCCGACAATCGACAAAGGCGCGACCGTACCAGGCGCAGAGGCCAGTTCTTCGTAGACGTAAAACGCAGACTGATATTTCTCACCACCCTATACCCAGACAGCATTAGCCACGTCCCAGCCTCAATTTCCGGGGGAAACAAAAACAAAAGGGAAGAACATACGACTCTCATTCCCACCCACGACTCCGCCAGATTAACAAGCAGAGAATCCTGCGCCCAGCGCTTAGCAGCCTGCACCTCCTTCAGCGCAAGATCGACCCTGTTCTGCTGGAGATGGATCTGAACGATCAAGGCAACACTGCCCGAACCATTAGCCATTGCCCTTGCACCCAATCCCCAGAAGGATAGAGGATAGAGGATAAAACTCACGCCTCCAGATTCCCCTGATGCTTCGTCAAAACCGCCAACGCCTCCTCGCTCCGTCCCTGCGCCTGCAGCACCGTGCCCCCCAGAACCTGCACCGAGGGATTCTCCGGATAATTCTCCGCCAGTTCCAGCGCCAGCTGGAGCGCAGACTGCTCATCGCCCGCCGCGAGTTGCGCCAGCGCCTTCACGGCAGCGAGATCGGGGTTCTCTTCTTCGCCGTCGACGGCGGACAAAACGTCGTCGGTCTGGCCTAGGGCGAGCTGGGCGCGGAGCTGCAGGACGCGGGCGGGGAGGCGGTTGTCCGGCGAGAGGGCCGAGGTGTCGAAGTCAATCACGTTCTGGTATTGGCCTTGGTGGAAGGCATTGTGGATGTTGATGAGCTCTGCGGTGATAGGAGTCAATTGAGTTAAACTGCGTTTCCTAGGCTGCGTGGTGATGTTGAGGGGGTCAAGCGGTCAGCACTCACCACCTTCTGTCGAGAATGGGTCCATATTGAGAAATGTCAAGAGATCAACGGATTGAAACAGAATTAATATTGTAGAGGAAGACAAGTATACGCTGGCCTCAAAACACGGCTATCTTGGAATCCCAAGGCGGTGAGAGCAGGTCGGCCGATGCACTTACGGAGTAAAAGGCAAGTTATCCGATCGCTGGAGAGATGCACTGCTCCATATTCTACTGTATCTTAAATGACCTACTCATTGGACTCTTGGAGAGCAACTCTTTCATTGATTCCTTAAATTTACCAAATTCGAGAAATTTCAATGGCTGCCCATAGCTTCGTAAAAGGAGCGTCCCAGCCGCATCTTCATAATAAGACAAGTGGAAGAACTAAAAGAAAAGACAGGCATGTCTCGCCATCAGGGCCTCGTCAAGAGCCCTTTGGATATGCGTATGTGGCGGACTGCAGGATGTTTCCTCGCCTGCGAGCGTGAAAATGCCTCATAACGGTATCCTCCGACAATTTAGGACAAGTGACAATCATTTCGCTGGTAACTCCTCAAATGCTACCATTTCATCCGTTACAAAGGAAACCACAAGCTCGAGACTGAGAGCCTTGGAAACACTCGAAGGGAGCTTTCAGGACATGAGCAAGGCTGTTGAAACAATCAACAGCAATGAACACAACTGGAAAAAAGAAAAGGAAAAGAACAGCAATGGGTATCGCTAGACGGTCATAACAGTGTCAGAATAATCCAGCAGCAAATAAACAGAACAAATATAGCGACATCAAACAACAGGAGTCTCGAACGAGCTAGGCACCACCCAAATGTAATACATGAGAAACGAAGCAAGCAGGTATATGATCATGGTTCCCTCAAGCCATCCGGTGGTGATGAACGATCGCTATGCGCCATGGCTCCCTCAAGCAAAACACTTGGAAAATCAAACAGAGCAACGCAAGAACAGATGCAATCTCAAACAGAAGAACGCCGCTCCAATATTTGCACAGGAGTATTGGTCCAGATGGTGGTGGTGGTGAGGATGACGGTGATGGTTTGAGAGGACGGGCAAGAGGATAGAAGACAAGGAGTAAAGAGGCAAAGCATGGCCTGCGCGTATGGCAGGGTTGGTATGATCGTGTCAAGGAAACAGAGATGACGTGGACGTCGTCGAAACAGTAGGCGTCAACGCAGGACACGAATCCCTGTCATCAGGGCTTGCAGGCGTCTCGCTACCCTTTTCAGATCTTTCAGTGGATGAACCACGCTTGAAAACTGTTTGACCAATCTGACGAAGGATTCCCAGACGCTCGGCTCGAAGTTCCTCAGCGGCTAGTCGTTGGACCGGCACCGGCTCCTCCTTGGCAATTTTGCAGAATAGCGTGGAGAACAGATACTGATCACCGCCGAGATCGTACAGTGGCAGGTAACGGTAACCCTGAGACAGACTGCTCAGTTTAGCAGTGAATGTGGCCAATTGGACACTGTTGTTGTTCCCGGCACCACGCCCATCCAGTGAGCTCCAAACAGTCCAGCGAACAAACACCAGGTCTGGATACTTGGTCTCCAGCGATAGCTTGAAACGATCATTGAAAGTTGGGCTGTATCCGTTGCTCTGCTCGATCTTTGTGCGCCGACGATGCGGATAGCCAAGGCCTGACATGCCATTCCGCGCGGAAGCATTCATGCCTCCTTCTCCGACGACAAAACTCTCGCCGCGATCGTCCGCGCTGAACATCTCGATTTCCACATATGGGTTGATATTATCGTCAGGTCCCATGGTGCGCGGTCGAGGAAGTTGTTGAGCGGAAATGACCTCCACTGAAAATCGGACCAACATCCGTTCGGTGGAAGCCTTGCTCACTTGCTCATAATCTGGGAGACGAAGTGATTCCGGCTTGAGGACGTAGCCAGTGCGATCAGTTCCAGCCGCAAACATGGCTTGGTTGAGCTGCATTCCGATGTCGTACGTTTGCCAATTCAATGCTGCCATTTGCACGCCGCGTCGCCAGAACTTGAGCGGATCGAAATTCGACGAACGCAAGCGAAACGCAGACGGATAGACTCGCGTAAGGTATTTTTGGTTGTGTCTTTCCACGATCGCCTTGCTCTCCGCATCACGACAGATGCTCTCAAAAGCCCGCTCCGCGAAGGAGTAAACATGGTTGAACCGCTGGCTCTCGGGAGACGAGAAACTATGCCATTTGTAACCACGGGTGTAAACCCCAAGATCTGACAGAGGCTTCGTGATCTTGCTCTTCTGTCGTCGCCTTCTTTCTTTCTTGACTGACACCAGCGCGCCATCGCTGTCTTCTGTCGCGCTGCTCATACTTGTGGTTGTTAAAGATCGTCTATCCTGTGAAATGAACGGTCCTATACTCTCATGGCCAGTGGTCGAGGAGCTGGAGAGAGGAGGAAGGTTTATGATCATGGGGCCCTCAGGGACGGTCGGGCGCATCCATGGCGAACTTGAGCTGCGCTTCCGACCAGTGCTCCCAAAAGAGGTTGAGGTATCTTGCCGCATTTCGTCGAGGGTCTCGTCACACGTCTTGACTTTGACGAGAATCCGGCCCTTCAGCTCTTCTGGTGATGGGAGAACAAAGCTATTCGTCAAGAGCGGCTCTAGGACAAGTCGTTCCTTGAAAGTATCTTTCATGATCTTGACCATTGCTAGCTGCTGTTCGGGATTGCAATGAACCTCGAGCGAGAGGATCAGGGGAAAGTCGCACGTGATAAATGCATATCGGTTGATGACAGTAATGCAATCAGCAAAGAGAACACTGGTTGTCATGGTCCGTCCATGCGAAACGATCGGGCGGCCATCTGCACCATCCCAGCAATCAATCTCCACGCAGCGGCAACCCTGCGACAGAGCGCTGATATACGCTTCTGTGCTGGATGCGCCGGCCACTTGACGGCCCAACAGGTACGTGTTATGGGAGCTGGAGATGAAATACTCATTGAGCGGTCGGTCAAATCGAGATTGAGGAGGGCGAGAGGCGTATATTCCGTTCCAGTTGGAGGACAGAAAGGCAGAGAAGGCTTCGAGGCTCATTCGGAAAGCCTGACGTTCCACACCCTCTGGGAGACTCGGGGCTCGCGACTTGGATTTTCGAACATATTTGTCAAAAACTGAAACCCAATAGGCTCGGTAGGTATCAACATCTTCTTGCTGTGCATCGCGGAGAAATGTCAGAAATTCGTCAACGGTGAGACCCTCCTGGGCATTCGCGGCCCATGTTTTGAACAGGTCCTTGACATCTTTCCTTTCTTTTAATCGAGCGACAAAGTTCTGAAATTCTGAGAAGTTGAGTCGACCCTTGTTGCCAAGATCGGCCCTGGAGAACTGAGCCCGAAGCATGTTCTTTGAACAATTGATATGCAAGCTTCGACAAACTGTTTCGACGGCACTGAAGTCAAGAGACTCTTCTTCGCCTGGTTGCAAGCCCTGAGGGAACAGCCTCGACATTTCACGTTGCCAGTGCGCTTTTAAGACAGTCTCACTCTGACCGGACCCAGCCAGGCCAGCCATGAGATTGATTCGATACTGAGAGATATTCTCGAGAGTCGTTGTCCAAAGATCAAGGATACGGTCATTGGGAGCAATGAGGTGTAACGTCTTGACGGACCGACCCTTGGACCTTTCAGGGTCAGCGATGACGATGGTGAACCAGCGGCATTCAACATCCTGAGGAACTTGGTGTTCCTCGCGATAGTTGCGTGCATCCGCCCCGACGCGGATCTCCTTGATATCGTCTATGTAAAAGCGTTTCGCTGGGTTTGACAGATCCCAGTAAACCTTGCCTGCATCAAGGTCGAGGAAGAAGCGCACCTGCTTCTTGCGCTTCTTGGTGACTTTTGTCAAAACCGTCCCGCGCTGAATCGCCGAATCAACTTTCGGCGCAACAGCGCCCGCGTTGCGCGAGGCCATCATGTTGGGATCATTCGGGAGACTGGACGGTTCTGAGCCACACCAGGCACCTAGAGAATCCACCGCGTCGTTGCTATCTTCCTCGTTGCTAGAATCAAGAGCACACTCACGTCCGGTCTGAACTGAGGTTTTGCTGTCGCTGCGTCGCCGCATGATGACCGGACCGGAGCTGCGATCTCGTTTATCACTGTGAGACGTAGATTGTCTTCTTCGCGTGAGCTTGTTGGCTGCGCCTCTAGATATTCTGCGCATCAGACCAGCGCCTTTATTCGGATTGGGAACCACATAGTCCCCATTCGAGGCCGCGTGATTATCTGGGACAGCCATCATAGACTCTCCGAGCTCGAACGACGAAAGAGAAACGGGAGGGAAAGAAGATAAACGCCCCCGAAGGGCGTCGGTAGCGAGCTGTAAGGGCGTGCCTGAAGGGCTAGAAGCATTCGAATGGTTGGAAGTTGGAAAAAGAGAGGAGGGAGTATTTGTGAGGGAAGTCATATAAGAGGGTGCCGAAGAGGAGTTAGTTGCGGGCGGAAAAGACGTGATGACGTGATGTAATTTTGGAGGTTTGGGGAGAGAAGTGGTGATATTTAAACTGGGCTGAGCATCGCCATTCAGAGCCGCAGGCGACGAAGTAGTAGCATAAGCCATTGCGGTTACCGAATATACCGCTAAGCTGTAGTACGTGAGATATAGAAGAGTTGTGTTGAATCGTGTCTGTGCCTGAGTCACCTGGACTCTGCAGAGAACGAATGAACTTCAAGGCAGTTACCAAGGGATGCAGTTGGCTTCGGCGAGCAGCCTATAGCTAGAATGCAATACGAGCCCTAAAAGGGAACGTTGTCTGAGTGAGAAATGCACAAGCCACGTCCTTAGCCGAAATGCTCCGATTTTGATATCTGCATCTTGGCCGGCCTTTGATGCAATGCGGAGAGCTCTGCCCGAGAGCGCTCGCGAGAGATGGAAGCAGAGAACGCGAAAGGGGCAGCGAGGTCGACTCCGGTCCTTGATAGCAATTGAGACAGGGACTGACTTTGTTGTGTAACGATAAGGCTGCGCCCGCAATCTGACAGGTGCGCAGTTCGCAGTAACGAATCGCAGAATCGTGCAATTGCGCCTTTGACTGGAAGATTGGCTGCGTGCTCGCTCGTCTTCGCGTTGGTCTCGGTTGGAGGGCTGAACTTCGTCCTGGTTCTTATTGTCCCCTGTTATTATTATTATATTTTTATAATTCTTTTTATCTCCCCGGTCGACTGATATATTTTTACCCCTCCTCGGAGCGCCGATCTTTCAGTACGCGGGGGAAGCTATATCCTCTGCAAGAAAAATGCGAGGGGATTGCGGAGACGGGCTGTCTCAATTGAACGGGAATATAGACGACGGCCGTAGTAGTGTTCCAGTCCGGGAATGACAAGGCGAGCGGAATTCAAAGACAATTTCTTTTTCGATCTCGTCTTCTGTCCTCTAAGAAAGCGGGATGCAAGTCACAACGTATGCAACTGCGCATGTGCTTGGTTGTCAGTAGAGCCCCCCTCCGCAGAACCGAGCAGTGCTCTTTTCGCGATAACAATTGGACCAAGAGCGAGAAGATCGAACTATGCGTCGGTTGGCGTCACTCCTGACAAAAGGGCAAGGCGGCGCGGGTAACGGAACGGGCAATCGGCGACGCAAATCGGGACCGATTGTAATAAGGCGAATGCAGGATTGCCTGCCAACAGCCCAACACAGGTCGATGCAGGCGGTCCAAAAGGGAAGAGGGACTTGAGGATGAGCAGTCGGAGATTGGACCGAGTAGAGGAACGTCGTGCAGAGGTAGGTAATAGCGCAGTTTTGCTCGACGTCAAAGCTATGCCAGTATTTCCTGCACTGTTACGTGGTGCGAAGGAGAGTGACCTGCAGTAGCACCGTCCAGGGAAGTAGAGCGACAAATCTCTATGTGAGTCAGGAACGACGATGGATCATGCGACGAAGGAGAATGTGCCAGCGTTATCCTTCGTCCAGGTAAAATCGAGTACTCGAGGGGTTATAGACGGCGGTACAAGAATACTTGTAGGATGGGAGGGAGTAGATAGATAGAAGAAAAGAAATCTGAAGAATTGTTCGAATTTCTTCTCTCTTTTGGATACCCTTTTTTTTTTTCCCCTTCCGAAAAATAATACACTAAATGACGGGGAGGAAGATGATAGTTTTAGGGCGGCACGGGGCAGGGCTGCTGCGATTGGAATTGGAAGAAGGATTTTGGAAAGCTCGAATCGAATTCGAAGAAACCGATGGATGTTTCAATTAATTGATTGAAAGAAAGCTCAAGTGGATCCTTACACTGACGTATAGATTGGTATTGCAGTATTGTCACAGCTGTTGATACATGTATGGACAAGTGGAGTATACATGTTGCTAGGTTGCCAGGTCACCAGGTTATTAGATTACTAGGTGGCCCTTACCAGCTATTTACTAGTAAATATTAATCTTTTAATAAGAATTTATTAGTAATAAGCTTGCTAGATTATAATACTATCTTACTAAGTTATAATTTATATAATTTTTATATTTAAAATTAAGTAATAGTTCTTACTAGTAATATCTAGACTAACTTAGTTACTAAATTTCTAAGTAGACTTAATAATCTAGTTATCTAGGGATATATATTATCTATAGCACTTAGAAGTTATTATTATTTAGCTACTAATTATAACTACTATAGAGATAGCTACTAGTAGCTATTAATAGCCTAGTATATAGCTATATACTTATAGTTAGAATTAGAAGGACTTATTAATAGTATAATATTTTTATTTTTAATTTACTTTACTATTAATAGGTGAATCTAACTATATCTTTAGATTAGTAGTTAGTATAGTATAATTAGGGATTACTAGTTCTTATAGCTCTTTTATTAATAGTTACTAATAATATAATAATTTTTTTATTTTTAATTTATTTTACTACTAATAAATGACTCTAACTATATCTTTAGATTAGTAGTTAGTATTATATAATTAGAGATTACTAGTTCTTATAGCTCTTTTATTAGTAGTTATTAGTAATATAGTAATTTTTTTATTTTTAATTTACTTTACTACTAATAGATGACTCTAACTATATCTTTAGATTAGTAGTTAATATTATATAATTAAAGGTTACTAGTTCTTATAGCTCTTTTATTAGTAGTTACTAATAGTATAGTAGTTATTAGAGGCATCTAATATCTTAAGTAAGATAAATATTATATAAGAATAAGTAAAGTAAATATATTTTCTAATTAAATTAGCTTACTTTTTATTTACTCTCTTTAGTATTTCTCTCTCTCTTCTCTTCTCTCTCCTCTTCTCTTCTCTTCTTACTACTAAGTATTAGTAAAGATAAGCCTATTTCTATTCTTCTTATTTCTTACTATATTTTTAGCTATAATATTAAGCTTTATCTATTATGCCCATTCTCTCCTAAATAAGGAAGTATAGAATATAGGAAATACTTAATTAAGATATATAGATTATAGATAAGATTAGTTAGAAACTACTCTATATTATATTATCTATATTCTAATCTATTTTTAATTAAGTTATATTACTATTAGTTCTTTCTATATATTTCTAGTGTTTAGAAGCTACTCTAATTTAATAATTATTATATATTATTCCTTACTACTACTACTTAGTAATATTAGAAAGGAATATATAATACTAATATAAATTATTATTTTATAAATAGTTAATACTAAAAATATTAAGACTACTAGGCCTCCTATTCTATCTAATACTATCTAATTATATCTAGAAGCTAATTATACTCTTACTATTTAGCCTTCTCTTCTTAGTCTTACTAGTAATATCACTACTTTACTAGATATTAAGAATCCTATAATACTTAATATCTCTAATACTATCTTTAATACTATCTCTAATACTACTTTCTATAATCTCCTAGTTATATCTACTAAGACCTAGTCTAGGGTAGATGTAGCTAATTATTATTAAATACTATTAGATACTTTTAAGATAGCTAAGGTAACTCTATATAACTATTCTAAGAAAAGTAATTATTCTAATAAAGAATTTAAGAATAAACCTACTATATATTTCTAGCTAGTACTAGTAGCTACTAGAAAGAGCTAGATTACTAGAAAGAATTAGAGAGGATATAGCTAGAAGAATATTATAACTAAGATTACTAGTAACTTCTAGGTTAATTAAGGTAACTCTAATAATAATAAGTAGCTTAAAAATAATTAGGAAAGACTAGTATCTAAGTATAACTAGGTTATTAATAAGAGTTAGAAGTAATTTAATACTATATTTATCTAAAAGTAACTTAGTGCTATTAGAAAGAATATAAAGCTTTTTAAGGCTACTAGTAATATTTAGTATAACTAGAGTAATAATAAGAAAGACCTTAAAAGTAATAAGTTAAGATTAGTATCTTCTAAGTCTTACTAGATGCCTACTAATAAAAGCTAAAAGTAAACTAATACTACTAAAATAACTAGTACTATATAGAAATATACTAATCTTACTTTAACTAAGATAGAATAGAAAAAAGTAAAAAAGATTAAGAGGCCTTATATATAAATAGTAATAACTAGCTCCTTCTATACTACTATTACTAACTGATTATTACTAGTAAAAAAAGTATCTATAATTATTTAGAATATTAAGATAATAATACCCTTACTACTTAATATATATTAGAAGAGATAGTAAATTATTACTTTTAACTATTTATTACTAGCTTTTACTAATTAATTCTAGTTTATACTAACCTATATCTATAAGTACCTATACTATACTTATACTATATAAGTTTATATTATTATAGATTTCTATTATTATTTATTTAATTCTAGTATTTACTAATCTTTACTAGTAAGTTAAAAGGCTATAAAAATATAATTATTTAGAAGTATATAAAGAGTATATATATAGTAAGTTTACTTATTTTTAGAAATTACTAAGGTTTACTACTAACTACTATAGCCTAAGTAAAATAAATAATTTACTAGTCTCACTATTATAGCTATAAGTAGAGGAAAGGATTACTAGTAAATATTCTTCTAGTAGTACTATTATATTACTAGTACTAATTAATAAATTCTAGTGCATTTAAGACTGTGATTATTAATAGTGATAAAGAGTAAGTTATTTTTATTAGTAACTAATAGTTATTACTAGTTACTAATAGTATTAAATAGGTCTAATAATTCTAAAGTATCTAATTAGAAGTCTCTAGCTTAGTCTAGTAAAAGATAGTAGACTACTAGTAAAAAGTAGTCTACTAGTAGTAAGTAGGCTTCTTATAGTAAAGGTAGAAAGTAGGATAATAGTAATAGTCTAATTAGTTCTGATCCTTCTAGAAGCTAGATTTCTTACTTTATTTTAGTAATCTCTAGTTATATCTAGATATTTCTAGTAGTTTCTAGCTTTAAGTTATAATTCTACTAGATAACTAATATATAATATAAATAATAGGTTAATAGATTATCTAAGTCTAATATTATTAAATTATAATAACTAATATAATAATAAGTATATTACTACTAAGTACTAATCTACTATAAATAACTAGGTATAACTAGGTGTAACTAGAAGTAACTAATATCTATATTTAAATTTATAGTATAAGTTAGAGTTATATTTAGTATAAGTTAGTTTACTAATATTATACTAGGAATAACTAATAGTTCCTAGTAACTACTAATTTAAACTTATAATTCTAAATTATAGTTATATAATATATTTAGTCTAAGTAGTTTACTAGTAGTATACTAGTAGGCATTAGTAGTAGCTATTAATTAGTAGTAGTAGTACTTATATTTAAATTTATAATTCTAAATTATAGTTATATAATTATATTTATTATTTAGTCTAAGTAGTTTACTAGTAGGCACT